>CAJFCJ010000013.1:294622-537953 GCA_904063045.1 Dimorphilus gyrociliatus | reverse complement strand
CAATATTGCAAAGTATCATTTGCTATCACAACGTGAGTGTATTCGGTATTTGCTCTTGATTTTTGTTTGTATGAAGTTCGGTTAGAATTTTGTTGGACGTTGTTTGGATGCGTAGTATCGATAGCAGCCATAGCATGGGTATACTCCATATTGGAATTTAAGTCCTTTCTTGAAAAAGCCTTTGGTTCATGTTTGTCGGGCTTGTTCAAATTTCGCTTGATCCTATTTGGATGGTTATCGATAGCAGCCATAGCATGGGTATATTCCATACTAGTTTTTAAGTCGTTTGTTGATTCATCTTCACCATTTTGGTTTGAATTGTGCTTAAACCTATTTGGTTGGGTATCAATAGCAGCCATAGCATGGGTATACTCCATGTTATCGTTCGAATCTATATTTGTATTTTGGTCATCATTATCGACTGAGCAAGTAGATCGTTTGAACCTCTTTGCGCAAGATTCATCTGGTTTTTGCTCGTTTTTAATGTGATCTTTACATAATTTTAAAACTTTCCTTGAACGATTCTTATTTTGTGCATTTTTATGGCGAAATCTTACTGTTGCTATAGCAAAGGTAAATCCAGTCGAATTGTCGGATGCTCCATTACTATTATCATCACGAGTATGGTCGTTATTTCCGTCAGAATTTTGCTCAATGGACACGGAAGTATTTTCCGTATTTTCATTAACATTTTTATTTTCCTGATTTGTGTTTTCAGTATCACTGTTCACACTTTCGCCATTTTGGTTCATATCATTTTCATTCACGTTTGATTTTACTCTATTACGTTGACATACAATACTCTCGGTTAATGGAGACACATTTTCTTGAGCACCAATGAAAACTGGGTTACGTTTTAATGTCGTTGATGGCGCCGGTGAAAACAAATAGTTTTTATTAGGCAGAGTCATCCGTTCGTCGTCACTTGTATCGAAGCTAAATGTCGTTTGTCTTTCGTCTACTCGGTTTGATGAAACATCAGTATCATCCCATGAAACCGAACTCCGGCCTACGACGAATTACAGATTAAAAAGGTACAATTGAAATTTTACCGTTCTTACCTGAATTTGCGGCACTGCTCATGGATGAATTAGCGTCACCTTGAAAATTAAATATTGATTAAAAGTTACTATTACTCAATAATTTTTTTTACCTTGTCCCGGAGTATTATCTAAGGAGAGTGTTTGCATGCCTGGACATGGTGCAGCGTCTAAAAAAGCCAATTGAGTTTTAAAAGTTTACTCAATTATTTTATATATTTACCAGAGTGTTTACTTTTACTTTTAAATTCTCTTTTAGTATTATTTCTTCTGTTTAACTTTAACTCGAAATTTACTGTAGCAAATAGGAATTGAGAATATTAACCCATTAATTGTATTGTTTTTAAATCATACCTTTTTTATTATTTTCAAGTTCCGCCGCAGCAAAAATACTTTCCAACGATACGTTTCCCAAACCCGCGGTTAGGCTCGCGCCACCTTCAACCATTCCAGCCAATGGTGTGTTTCCCATTGCTCCGTTTACTGTTGTAAATGACAAAACGAGATTTGAAATAGACAATTACCTTTTTAATATTTTTTTTCTTACTTGAATGAGAGGTACTCTCGTTGTCATTAATACTTTCTAATGTATTGGATACATTATGTCTACTTGGTTCCGTACCACCTTAAATCAATTGAGATATTTTAAATTATTATGAAAATGACTGGTATCTAACATACCTGAGCTATTTTGGTCATCGTTCGAAAAATGATTTTCAACCATTGATAGCTGTTCCATCTCTTCAGTGGGAATGTCTTCGTCTGAAAAAAAGAGAGAGTAATAATATTGTTCGTCAATTATACAAGACTCAACAACAAGACAATGATGAGTAGTGAAATTTACGATTCTTTATACAAGTACATACTGTTATTGGGCGATAGGATTTTCATGGTGGTTAATTCAATCCAATCGTACTCTTTTTAAAAATCATAATTATGAATATCAATTTAACAATAATTAGATATACGTACTCTTTCGTTCGGTACCTGATTTGGCTATATTAGGGAAAGCGCTCCTTACGTTTTCCTCATCTTGTAAAATAATATTAAACATAAAAGAGAGCCTAATAAATTAGATAGTCGTTACTTACTTACGACACTTTGTCGGTCAGTATCGGTATCTATTTAAATAATAAATTATTAAATACGTTTATATTGAAAAATTTTCAACTCACCTTCTCCGGAGTTGGTTCCTAGCGGAGTTAATGGTATTTCTTCAAATGATTTTTCCGAATTTGATGAGTCACTATTGAAGCTCGGCATATTGCCTATAAATTATTATAGATATTAGATTAACCTCTTAATAGATAATCTTTTTAAAAATAAGAAATTTCTATTTTGAAATAGAAAAAAAATATACATACTGAATTTTCTACTTTTCTTCAAAAAACTTGAGAAGCTGGGTTGAAATCGACTGCTGTAGTTGAGAACGCTTTGTGAACGTCTATAGTCAAGCGTCCTTTTTATACATTTTCGACTGAGAGCTAATTAGGTGTTAAAACTCAATTGATGCACTAATAATCTATTGAAAAAATCTTGTTATTCTACTCAAAAAAGCGCCAGCAGAGAGCCCAAAAAGTTGTTTGCCCGACCTAAAAAATCGAGGGAGTGCTTAGCAGTTGCCAAAAATAGAATAACAAATAGGCTTAATGTAACGCAAAAATTAATTAAAAATATAATAATCCAAATAATTATGAAAATATAATAAAGAATTAATACATTTTTCATTAAAGAAATCAAATCTGTTCACAGCTGGACCAAATTCCAACTGTTAGATCATTGAGATTAGGGAAAGTTCTTCGGAATTAATCTCCGTTGAAAAATAGGAACAGATTTTTAAGTTAATTAATCATATTTCATAACGTGAATTATAATTCCTTCAAATATTATGAATCCTCTACCTTCTATTATAAATACAAGAGGTTTAATGTTAATAAAACAACTCTTTAGTATTTAATTTGATCTAATAACGTTATTATATTTTAAGGGAAGATGTACATTTGATAAGTATGATAATTCATATACGAGATAAATATTTAATTCATAGAAAAGTATAATTTATTGTTGTTACAGTTTCTCAGTTTTGACCCAGTTTTTTTTAGTAAAATTGGCGATAGTGTCCCCTCTATTCTATGATTTTGTGCATGTAAATGCGCGTAAAAATGTTAATTTAACTATTACCTAAACTAAATTCTACTTTGGACGACCGAATTATGGACTTTTGGGAGTTCAACTAATTTTTAATGACTATTTTAACTATAATTCCTTAATTATTGACGTTAAATACAAGATCAAAGATTTTTTTGGAGATTACTGAGTAGTTATAATATAAAATTGGATTC
Source organism: Dimorphilus gyrociliatus (assembly GCA_904063045.1). NCBI lineage: Eukaryota > Metazoa > Annelida > Polychaeta > Dinophilidae > Dimorphilus > Dimorphilus gyrociliatus. The sequence continues at coordinate 534,571 of CAJFCJ010000013.1, read as the reverse complement.
TTATACTAATAATTTAATAGAAAGATCTATATTATTGATCTTTAATGGTTATTTTGCTGTTTATATTTTTGAAAGTTTTGTTTTCAACTCTCTAAATTCACTTCCGGAATAATAACTTGGTAAAGTTAGATGTACCCTCACGTGACTCATGAAAATTTAGCCTACCTCTCAGTAGTTAGCTATACCCATCCAAAAAAAAACTAAAAGAACAACTCGTACTTGTCCGATTTATTGAAATAATTAATCTTCTGGAAAGAGTACAAAAATCATGGGTAAGTATCCGAAACATAAATATCATCATTCTTCTTGAATATGATTACAAAATCTTAATTAAATTCATGTTTTTAATAATGCTCCAAGTTTCGCTCGGTTCCTCCACGTGTCGGTATAATTGTATTAATCATTTGTTTTGATGCAGGCGGTTTCTTTTCTCGAATTTTTTCCGGTCTCTTCGGAACGAAAGAAAGAAGAATCTTGATATTAGGTTTAGATGGTGCAGGCAAAACCACAATCCTTTACCGATTGCAAGTTGGTGAAGTTGTAACAACAATACCCAGTAATTTTTTTTTCCATTTTTGACTACCCCCTCCTCTACTCACTAAAATGGCTTTACTTTTTTTTACAGCAATCGGTTTCAATGTAGAAACGGTTACGTTCAAAAACCTTAAATTCCAAGTATGGGATCTTGGTGGACAAACAAGTATTAGGTAAATAAAAAGTTTCCTGGTTGCAAATAAACAAAGATTGACGATGCGTTGTATTTTTAGACCTTATTGGAGATGCTACTATTCCAATACTGATGCCATCATTTATGTTGTCGATAGTATGGACAGAGATCGTATTGGAATATCGAAACAAGAATTAATATCCATGCTTGAAGTAATTTAATTGATTCAATTGAGTAGGAAAAAAATCCAATAGCACAATGTATTTATTTATTACAGGAAGACGAGTTAAAGAATGCTATCTTAGTAGTTCTGGCGAATAAACAAGATATTGAAGGAGCAATGTCGTAAGTTTAAATTATTTGAAGATTTGATAGTTTAAATTTAAAAAAAAAAATTTTTCAAAGGGTTTCGGAGGTCTCCCAAGCTCTTGGCTTGACAGCAATTAAAAACAGAAAGTACCAGATATTCAAGACTTCTGCAATAAAAGGAGAAGGTTTAGACGAATCAATGGAATGGTTGAGTAACACTATTCAAAACAAGTAGATGTAGGTTATAATGAATTAAATATTTGGTAATTTCACTGAAGATTATTTATGGAAAATTTATTAATATTTATCTAAATATTTTGGAATGTATCGAAATATTTTGGTTATTTTTCGTTAAAATTTTGTAGCTCTCGATCGAATCAAAGACCTAAGCGTTTATCATTCCTTTTATATATTGTGTACTTTTTAAAATATTGTTAAATAGAAGCTGCTGTTGGGACGAAATCTGCATTTTCATGTAGACAATCCAAATAAAGGTTTCAAATAACATTGTATTTTCATACAAATGTACAAATTTTTTGCATGGCAACCGTTTGCCATACAATAATTACAAGTAATACAAAAGAAAAAACGGAATTTTAAATTAAGGAGACTGCTAAAAGCAACAAATTTATATTTGAACAAATTTTATGCAGAGTATTTCGCTCCCAAGTTCAAGATCTAATTTAGAAAACCACGGCATTGCGCGGATCCACAATGGCATTTAATTTTGTCATCATCGTAGGGAAATTTATAGTCGTAAGTGATCTCTTCTCCAATATCGATATTTCTCTTGGAATAAATGACTATTTTTTTTGAGCTCTCAACTGTTACTACTTTAGCATAACAATTCGGATTACACGAATGGTTGATAAATCTCGCAAAGTTTCCTTTCTTCGTCGCATCTACAACCATTTCAGAATCCAAACGAAATAAGTAGCTTGATCCTATACCTTCGCGAGCATATTTCTTTTCACGGAAGTCGGCAATGGACGATCTAATTGCCTCTCCAATATATTCAATAATCATTTCTTCAGCTTGAATGGGTTCATCGGCAAATAGACCCCAGCAATGAATACTTGATTTATCGAATCTTAAGCGTTTCCTTCTCGTCTGTAATCATTGTTTCCAATGAGTATTTTTAACAGTATTATAAATGCAAAAAAAATGCATCACCTTAAGCTGATTAAATTTGAACAAATCCGAATCGAAATCATACTCTCCGATCGCATTTAGATGCCTTCGATTCTCAAGACGAGCTTCTCTAGATTGAACAGGATTGGCTCGGCTATCGCGTTCTATGGTGTTTAATCGATTATCAGAGACCTGTATAAAAAGTACAATATAGACTGTTTTGTTTATTTCGGAAAATAGAGAGTACTTACGCTACGTAAACCTCTGAAAGACAATTGCTGAGTTATATCAGCCTGTTTCTTCTTACGCGCTTCTTTAAAAATACTGACTGGTTGTGTTCTGGCACTAAGTCCAATCTTAGCACCACGCTTTCTAGATTTATTAAATTGTGGATCAATTGTTGCTGGAGTTTCAGCCCAATGAGTTCCTTCAAGAACCTCTTTGTGATCACCAGATACAACCATTTGGTCGTAAGCTATTTTTAATAGTTTTATATCTTCGCTGTCCATACCGTCAGCATATATGTTACTGAGCACTTTTTGTTCTTCACTTTCATTCCTCCTGCTAAAGTTAATTGACCTAACCGCTTTTGGCTTTGATTTGGGCATTCTTTTCTGCTTCTTGGCAGGAACTTGAGCAGAAATAGATGACAATATCTTCTTTGACTTAGATGTAGGGGGCGGAGACTGCAATTGTGTCTTTCCAGGTGATTTTGCTGGCTGGTGTAATTAAAAAAAGATTAACAGTGACTAATAAGAGTGGAGTATATATTGACTTACTGTGCTTTGTAAAACATAACAATGATCGTGAAGAACAGCCGCCAAGAAGTCGTTTATTTCTTCGAGTTTTTTATCTACAGGTTCCTTCTCAACGATATCAGTGAAAGTTGGCAATATTCCTGTATGTTTTTTTTGTGGAGGTGTTGAATTAAAATAGTTATGTTCTGCAGTAACGGATTGAGCAGTGGAATTGAAATTATCATCCTGCTTTATTGTCCCACCACCACTCTTACTTATTTGGAGTAAGGTAAGGACGGCGTCCCTTTCAGAAAATGATTTATTGTCAGGAATATCAAATTCAGGTGTTTGTGGTTCCTTCTTTAAGTTAAATTCAGGTATTGGTTCGTCGATTCGAGAGGAATCTCTGGAAATAAGACTATATTGTTGGCTTATCGTAACGAAAATTGAGCAATATTACCGTCGGTTAGTCTTTCTTCCTCTTCCCCTCCCTCGATTAGATGATAGTTTTTCCTGTCGAGATGAACTAAAAACAGGTGATTGCCATCCCTCTTCTTCCTTCGCATCGACCGAACCTTTCCTTTTAAGTTGACCACTGATCAAATCACGAACAAACGTGAAAGAATTGTTTCCTCTTTTTGTACCTACCGTATTTTGTTGATATCAATTTCTGCGTCTAAATCAACTTCGGAGCCGGTGGACTTTGCATCGAAATCGGAAGCAATAGGTGTGCCATTTGGTCCTTCGTCACTACTGATACTAGACGAGGATTCACTCTCCTCCGACAGGGAAGAAGAACTATACCGTATTTTCTCCCGTCGTTTTGGTGGTTTCTTTTGATTATTGGTCACAAAATCTTCATCACTCACGTCATCATCTTCTGAGTTCTCTGAAAAAAATTAATCATTTAGTTAATTTAAATTCAGTGTAATAAAAAAACAACTGTACCTGATGGTGACTTTCTCGAGTTTGGCTGTGTTACAGTTGGAGACGGAGCTCTTGGTTTTTTCTGGTAAAAGCAATATATTTAATTTTAAGTTTCAACGAAAATTTGATTTACTTACTGGAACTTTAAATGATCTCATTTTTGGCATACCAGCTCGTAAACCGAGGAAACCTCCACTACCGATATTTTCAAAAAGATTTTCACTGGTAAGAATTTGAGGTGTTGTTATTGGCTTTTCCGTATCATGTTTTTCAGTATCGCTCTCTGTTTTATTTGTCGATTCAACAGTTTTCTGATCGTTTTCTATATCTGGTTTCTATTTGGAATATTTGATAGAAAATGAGAGAGAGGAAAAGACACGCAATTTTAATCTTACTTTCGCTGCTTTTTTAGACTTTTCAAACCATTCTTCAAAAACATCAAATCCGAATACTTGTATTGATTTTCGAAAGACATCGGTATACAGCACGTCTCGAAGATGATTAGTTGTACCTTCTAGAGCATTCTTCATAATTTGCTTCTGCCTCTCGTGTTCCCAAAGAGAAACACTTCTATTCTCCTATATAGAATGATTATTGTTTAGAAAATTATTTCAAGAGAAAATGAAAAAAATGGCATTACCCCGTCTAAGCACGCGTCATTCAATTCAATCTTTTCGTCTCCGTTTGAAATGCTCGACAGGCTCATTCTATCATCATTATCATTTGTCTTATCACAGCTTTCTGGCAATTCAAGTTGTTGGTCGTTGGTTTGAGATTCTTCAAAGGTAGTTAGCACTTCCTCTTCAACGGCGGGTTGATCAATATTTAAGTGACAAGCTTCACCATTTTCAGGTTCTTCGTGATCAACACCCAAAAGCATATTTATTCTGGTATCAAGACTGGCTGTCCTTTCGTCGTCTTCAAGCTCTCCGTCTTCTATGCCTTCTTGACCATTATAACCTGTGTATGGTTCGGCTTGATCCATTTCAATATCTTTATCGGGCTCAACTGCATTTTCAGCCGGGGGTGGTGGCTGTTCAATTTGCTCTTTAATAGAGTCGTTTCTATGATAATTTCTTTTGTGGCTAGCTGAATCATCTCGATAGTAATTGTCGCCTCTATTGTACTTCTCTCTTCTTCTGTTATCATAGTTATATCGTCTGGTATCTCGCCTATCACGTTCGTAGTATCTGTATGAGTCCCGATAGGAAAAGTTATCCTCTTGAAGAGTATCAGTGCTAGACCTAGAAGATCTTGGATCTCGAGTTGATTGCTGTTGTACATCCTTTGTTTGGGATGTTTTTCTCTCGAGAGAATGATCGCGGGAAGTATTAAGAGGGGAGGTCTTTGCTTCTTTAACAGGGGCAGCTGTTGCTGGTTGATGTACTTCGTTAATTTTTTCCACAATTAAATTTTGTCTAGTTTTCCCTAAAGAAAGAAAAATAATCGAGGTTAGAATTTAAATAATAGATGACTGACATTTATACCTTTAGGGTCAAAAAATACGTGGATTTTTAGACCCATTTGGGGTTTTCCATCAAATTTTTCTACAAAATCCTGAGCTTCACAAAGTAATGAGAATGCAATCTGTAATATTTTAACTTAAATGTAAACAAACTATTCTCATTTATTTACTTTCGCTTACCTTGGCAATTCCAAGATGTTTTCCTGTATTAGGATGAAAGTATATTTTTGAATTCAAAATCTTATAATCTCGGGCCATATTGTTCAGGAATTTTAAGTCAATGTTATTATTCAGATTGACGATAGTAACTTCTCTCCTGAGCAAAGGGCCTACATAGCAGTCATCCTCCTATTTAAAAAGTTTACGTTGATTAATATTTTTCAGATATTTAGTTTTGGTCAAAATACTTTTAGCATTGGTACGGGGAGAAGTACATCAAGTTGAGCGAAGGCCAATTTCCTATCTAGGTAATCTAGACGTTTCCTTGGATCTTTTACTTCGACATGTGGTTGGTTCTGTAATTGAATTAAAAGGTTAGTTGCTTTTTCCAAGTTTAAAATTTGTAAGAGTATAACATACTTCTATAGGTTTCCCGTCGTAGCGATAAACTTTAGCTTCGCATTTATGAATAAAAGGGTCTTTTATTAGCTTAAAAGATATAAAGTCTTCTTTCTTAGGGCGCTGCACGTTTGCACCTTCACGACCTGAGGCAAAATTCAACATTTATGTCATATTTTCCATCTTTTACGTTTTTCTTACCTCTGTATGCTTCATTATAACGTCGTGGATCCATGCGCGGGTCAATTGGGCATAGAGCATTGACTCTGTAATCGGCATTTGCCATGATTTAAGGTTCTGCCATATACTTTGGTGATTTAGCTATATTATAGATTGCAAACTAATTCCGTTAGATTTTCTATCAGAAATCTAACGATAATATCGCTAGAAACTGACAAAAACTTCCTTCAAATATAGTTTAGCAGTTTGGTTCACTTTTCGTAACGGCCATTTTGTATCCCATCATTCTTGTTTTGAAAAATAAAAAAAAATTAGAGTGGATTTTCACGAAATTTATACAATCAGCAATATTTAGTAATTTATTTAATATACGAAAATTTTTTTAAAAATAATTTGAGAACTTTAAATATGATATAGTGACATCTGAATTACAAAATATTTTATATTTCAACCAGCGCCACCTATTGTAATTCTTATTACTTTGCTTTCGAAAGTGACCAATCAATTTTTAATGCTTTCAAAAAAACTATTAATAGAAAACTTGTGCTAAATACAATTAGTGAAAAATTCCATACATGCTTTTGTTATAAAAATTTCTAATAATGTTATATCTTTATTAGCTAACAATTTAAATGAGTAAAACAATGCTTATTAGTTATACTATTCAAAGAGGAATTATTAAAATAAGTATATCATGAAGTCTATTACAAATATATTAATATATTCATTTAATAAAATACAATTTTCCATTTTATTAAAGTTTTATTTTGGGTGGAAAAAGAAAACCTTTAAAATCATATGGGAAGAATTTTTTTCTTTAGAAAACTGGTAGTGCCATCGCATTCCTTAGCAACTCTGTAAACAGATTTTATCATACTAAGAAAGGATTGTATTATTTTGTTGAATCCTCAAGATGCCAGGTATTGGCAGAAGACCGTCTGCACCTAGGATTGTTGCATTGACTCCTGATGCGATAGGAGATCCAACTTGCATAACAAATGCAACATATATAGATATTTCAACTGGTAATAGGTTTTAATTATATTCCTTTCTCTTCTATATAATTTACACTTTATGAATTATTTTTACAGACACTCCGCAATGTCGAATGTTTTTTACGACCGACGAATCAATTCCCGACCCGTTATCAACAACTCCCGGAAGGGGAGTAACATTCCAATATAAAGGTAGATTCACGTTAAAACCAGGGGAGCGAACAATTAAAGCTGTTGCTTTACATAAGTAAGAAAATTAATAATTTGAAAGACTTCAATTTATAATATTTCCATTTATTTGTATTTTTTTAAAGAATCTCCAGCGAAGTAAGTAAAATTAGTATGAAGACTTTTGTAGTTCAAAGGATGGACGATGAAGAGTTAGATGATATTGAAGAATCGAGTAATCTATATTCTTCTGAAATTTCTCACACGGATAATGACGATGTCGACTCTTTCGATTCGGAGTTAGATTATTATTTTGCACAAAGTTCCAGACCAAAATATCAAATGCCGTCAATGCGAAGTAGCACTTTCACTCCAACGATGGTCGACTTCGGTAGCGATGAAGATAACTATTTTTTATCTAGAAAGGATGAATATCAAGATTTACCAGCTCGTCTGTCTCATGATTCTCGTTTCAGTCAAAGGTACGATAGTCACTACGAGCCTCCAGTTGTTTGGGAAGGACCAAAGGAAAATGAAAAGAGATACGATGAAAAGTTTGAAGATGTTGAAGAATCTTCAGAGTTTTTAACCGATTTGGATGACATAAGGTCAAGATATAGTAATACATCTTACAGAAGTCAGTCTCCCCGCCCATCATTGTCCACAGACGTACTCTTGAAAACTCCCCGAACTTATAGAAAGCCAGATTCACCTCTCTTGGAACCTAAAAAGTCCGACAATCTACCTCTTCAAAAACCATCCTTATCTAATAGATTGAGCCGTTTTGATCCAAAAAAAAATGAGGATGAGCTTGAAACGAGAACTGATCATTCTAAACAAGTGTTAGAAGATAGTAAGCCTACAATGAAATTTGTCAATAAATCAGGAACACAGATTAACTTCTGGGGAGTAGAAAATGCTGAACGAATTATCCAAGAACTTAATTTAAAGTCAGCAACACCTAAAAAACCAACTTCTAACAGATTACTGTCTTCCAAAAACGATGAAAGAAGCGTTAGATTCGAAAAAGTACCTGAAGTTAAACGTTCAATAGCAATGAATGACCCAATACAGAAAGAAGAATGTCATGAACAACAATTACCATCTTTCCTTAGAAAGCTATTTGGTTTAAGCGATTCGGAAGAAGACGCCGAAGATGATAGAAAAAGGCGTAAAAAAAGGAAGAATGATAAGAAGAAACAATCAAAGAAAAGATCAAATGAAAGTGAGCAAAATTTTAAAGTTTTGAAGAATGATTGCCATAAAAACAATGAATTGTGGAGAGACGCAAGTTTTCCTCCTACAGCAGATTCACTATATCATTCAGGTTCCGGTAGACACTTGGAGTGGAAAAGACCAAGAGAATTATGTAGAGATCCACGCTTTATCTCTGAAGGAGTATCAAGATTCGATGTGAAGCAAGGCTCTCTCGGAGATTGTTGGCTTCTGGCAGCGCTTTCAAGTGTGGCGAATCAGAGGAGTCTTTTCGATAGAGTTGTTCCTCCCAATCAAAATTTCCATTCCAACTATTCAGGAATATTCCGTTTTAATGTTTGGCAATATGGTAAATGGGTAGAAATTTGCGTTGATGATAAATTACCTGTTTATCAGAATAGATTGATTTACATGCATTCATCATCCGAAGATGAATTTTGGTCAGCTCTCGTAGAAAAGGCTTTTGCCAAGTAAAATCTTTCATCCATGTAAAGCCCTTATACGAATGATTATGTTATTTTTTAACAGGATATACGGCTGTTACGAATCGTTAACTGGAGGTCAGAGTAGCGATGCAATGACCGATCTTACAGGAGGAGTCGTTGAAAGATTCAATCTCAAGTCTAAAATACCAGATGACTTGTTCTACATAATGTTCAAATCAATTGAACACGGATCTTTACTCGGCTGTTCAATAGATGTTTGTTAACATTATTTATGACTAATAAAATATATCTAATATATCTATTTTAATCAAAAAAGGCAAATCCTGATGTTGTTGAGGAAAAATTGGAAAACGGTTTGTTAAAGGGACATGCCTATTCGATTACTGATGTTAAACAGGTATGTTTATCCTCTAAGCCAATTTATTAGCCGTTTTCGTATAACTGTAAACTCGTTTAGCTTGAAAGTTCAGATGGTAATCTTAACTTGGTTAGAATTCGAAATCCATGGGGCAATGAGTTCGAATGGAAAGGTGAATGGAGCGATCAATCACGTCAATGGAACTCCATTGAACCCCGTCAAAGGCAGGAATTGGGTCTTACCTTTGAAGCCGATGGGGAATTTTGGATGTCTTACAAGGATTTCATTTCTAACTTTGAACGATTAGAAATCTGTCACTGGAATATTGGTGATATAATGGATACTAATGAAAAAATGAAATGGAACTCAGTTTCTATACATTCTGCCTGGAAGAAAGGAGTTTCGGCCGGAGGATGTAGGAATTTTAAAAGTAAACTTTAGATAATTTTCATATAATTCTTAATAAAAGTCATTTAATGCTTTTTCATTATTAGAAACTTATCATATAAATCCCCAATTTCGAATTCAAGTGGAGGATGCTGACGATGACGACGAATTAGGAACAATTATCGTTTCGTTAACTCAAATATGTAATTCAAAACAGTCAAACGAGACTGGAGGTAATATAACTATAGGATATGAAATATTCAAGGTAGTATTTTATAAATATTGATTATTTATTCGTATTATAACAAATTACCTTTTATCTAGGCACCGGATTATTGTGGAACGTTGAAAAAGGATTTTTTTTCAAACAATAGGCCTGTTGTTACGTCGTCCTATATAAATTTAAGAGATGTTTGTCAAAGGCATTTATTAGAACCAGGAGAATATATTGTTATTCCGTCAACATTCGAACCTAATCAAGAAAGGAAATTCCTTTTAAGAGTCTTTTCTGAAAAACCGTCAAGTGTGAAGTTCGTATTTAATTAGTCGTTTTTTTTTAAATAAAATTTTATTCCCTTTCAGACCATCCGATATGCCAACAACGTCATTTTCTTCTCCAGATGTATCTGGACCACTAACAGCAGCCGTTAGGCGCCAGGCCGAAGCCGAATTCAAGAAATATGCTCAAGACGATGACCAAATTGACGCTTTTGAACTTAAGAAACTACTCAACAAAACTTTTGTTAAACGTACGTCGTTATCTTATCTGTAATTATTGTAAATTATCTTTAAATATTTTGTTAATTAGACAAGAAAATGCCAGATTTTGATACTGAGATTTGTAAATCCTTAATCGCTTTGAAAGACGTAAGTTAAAACGTTAAACAATTTAGTTAAAGATTAACCTTTAACACTTTAAACCAGACGGACAGCAATTGGACGTTAAATATCAACGAATTCCAAGAATTATGGGTACTTTTAGACAATTGGAAGGTAATAAAGTCTATAAATATAATGAATAAAAGGTATTATTCGTTAATAATTGTTGTTTGAAAAATTTAGACAAACTTTGATAAATTCGATATTGATAAGAGCGACTATTTTGATAATTACGAATTAAGGGAAGCGTTGCAATCAAGTGGTAAGTTTTTAAATACAGTTATTTACTATATATATACATATATACAATGAAATATTTATATAGGTTATTGCCTAAGTAATCGGGTATATGAGGATATTGTTAAGAAATTTGCGGACGAAAAAGGGCGTATTTATTTCTCCAGCTATGCTCACTGTTTGATCAAGCTTCAAATAGCATTCGGTGAGATTTATTTTCTATTTTATTTCTACGTTTTAGGGTTTATTACATTATTAGTTGTCGAAAAAAGAAAATTACCAATTTCTAATAATATGTTCCATTATAGAATGTTTTGAAGCGAACAAAAACGAAAATGACGAACCAACAATGCCTTTACAGGAGGTAAGCTAAAATTAATTTATTTTGTTACACTTTTGTTAAGTTTCTTTTAATTTCAGTATGTTGACTTAGCGTTATCTACTTGAAAGCTTCTTTTTCTAATTGTTGTGTTGAATATTCTACAACTACTAATTAAAAACTTCTACCAAGACTCTTTCCAATTGCTCATTTTTTTCATCTATAAATTAATAAATTATAAATAAATGAATAAAAATTACCTTTATATTCTTTTATTCGTCCTTTCTCAACAATACACTATTTATTCTTTAGATAATCATAAATAAATAAAGAATTTTCGGTAGCTAATTCTCACTTGTATTTATTTTATGTCAAAAGAAAGTTGAAGATAAGACTATTATCTATGCAATAGGGCATACAAAATTAGTTTAGATAGGGTTTGAACAATTATATTTGATGAATGAAAATGTTTAAAAGGAAGAGATAACTTTATCAATGTTATCACTGTTCTAAGGGCGGGAATTAACCGGAAGTTTCCTTCTAAATCATCGTACATTAGTCTGGAAAATTTTAGGGTTGTACATTGTCAAATACTAGAGACTAAATAAACTTTTATCGAAGAGAATACAATTTTATCCGGAAGTATGACAACTGCTATTTCCATAACAACAAATCAAAATGGCGGGCAAACCGAATAGAGCAGTGTGGAGTGTTTTTACTTTGAAGAGCTGTTTTTTTGAATAACACATTAAAAGAGTTTTGACAATCAATATATGAAAATTAATATATTTTTTTGTCAACTAAAATGCCCGCTCCACCATCTGTTTTGGATAGAATAAATACAATCAGCCGGGGATTGAAGAGATTGGAACCGTGCAAAGTAGTCTTTTTCTTCTTTTACACTAGCATTGTATATTCATAATTTAAACACGTTTAGCTAATGAAAATTAAAGAATTTAAAGAATTGCATGCAGAAATAAACCAGCATTTTAGAGAAATAGAACTTGCGCACTTGACAGGCACACCAAAGGATTCAATGTAAATAAATTATGCTGTAGAAAGTTGTTAAAACTAATTTATATAACTTTTCCTACAAAGTGATCAACTACATCATGATAGTAACTTCTATTATATGCTCATCAGAATGATGCTGGAGACTCTAGGGTAAGTAATCTTCCTTAAGAAATACTTTGCTAATCTCTAATCTTTCAAGATTCAAACAAATAACAACACAACTAAACAATACAATCAATAGATATTCTCCCTTTTGTCGAAAGCTTTCGTCTTTATTACTAATCTTTTAATAGGTTTAAATAACTCTGCTATGAAATCTTTAAATGGATCTATAGTCTTTAGCACCCTAGATTATTAATATTAATGATTTTTCTTTACTCGGAAACAGATTAGAGCACAAACTGCAAATATCAAACTTTAGAAAAATATATGGCTGGTATTTGGGGAATAGGCACGTTCTTTACGCCAAACCGGTAATATTTATCTGCCAAATAGAAGATTGGAGAACCTAATAAGTTTTTTTTTCACTCTCTTTGTATTTGATTTTTTAGCGTTTTGGTAGAGATAAGGTCACGACTGAGAATGACTCAAAATCTAAAACTTCTTTTCTCTTTAAAACATCTCCCGAAGCTCTTCTGGAAGATTTACGGCTTAGTAGACCTCAATCCGCTTCAACAATTGCGGTTTGTTATCTATTTTATAGTTTTATTCGCTATAATTGTTTACTTTATTTTATAGACAAATTCAGAAAATTCATCTTTCATAAAACAAGAATCGAGGCCGAGCACTGCGGAATATAAAAGATCTTCTATTAATTCCGAGAGGATAGATGATAGACAAGAAGTTGAATTGGTAAAGAGGCCAATATTACCGCTTTCCCATCTAGTCAACCCGCTTGCTCGTCAAATATCAGAGATGGACGCAATGAGAAACGAAACACATAAACAAATCTCAAAAACAAAAGGTACGTTTTACTTTATTTTTACTTGTAATGTTAACAACAATAAAGTTTTTACTAACAAAAAAAAAAGTTTACATTGTTTGTCAAAATAAATTAATTTTATATAACCGATTTTCCCCCTTTTTATTTTCATCTAATAACTTTGAATTGTTTTATAAAAGTAAAAAGAGTAACATTCTCCGGCTTAGACGGTAAGAAATGTTTGAAAAAGTTGTATTTTAGCGTTTCTCTAATAAATCTTCTTCAATCTTTATCTCTTCTCTTTCCGCTAGACTTTTTTCATAAATATCTGTTTTATCACAATAGATTAAAACGGAAGAAATGAATATTATTTTTGTATTTTTTTTCTCCGTTATTTAAAATATTTTTAGCTTTTAAGTTAATTCATTATTCGTCAATAAATATCCGTTACACTTCACAGCTTCGGACGCCAGTGGAAGACCTCTTAGCGCAAGTGAAAGAAAATCCGCTCAAATGAATAAACTAGAAAGAGTTGTTAAAGATATGGATATAAATATGCAAATTTTAGGTATTGACAATTGATATTAAATCCATAAAAACAACATATAATCAATTAACAATCTGTAGACGAATTACAAAAGCCAAATACAGACGGTTTTATAAGGAATGAAGAGTATACTAGCGATGTTATTAACTATTTTGCTTCTGTACAACCAACTAAAAGTATTTAATCAATTATTCAATTCTTTAATTTATTATTAAATCAATTATTGAATATAGATGATATCCAACCAGCCGGAAGAGAATTAGTATCGAAACCTTTGACTGAATTTTTAATTCAAACTGAAAATTATTTTCCACAAAGAAAAAACGATCGAAATCGATTATTATCGGCTAATAAATCAGTGAATAAAAGGTTAATTATAAAAATGACTCCTTTATTTATTATGATAATCATAATGGAAATGTGTACTTTTGTAGTGAGATAGAAAAGAAAGATAATTCTTCAAATTGTATTAAATTGAAAACTGTTGTTAATCTTGTTGATTCTGTTGGAGAGGATATGGCGGGAGAAAACTCCCATATGCCGCTTTTGGAGAAAATTCCAATTAAAGACGAGACAAAATCAGAGAGTAGTAATTCTTGTAGTCGTCCTATGAGTTCATCGGATCCTATTCCACCTCATTGTACACCAGAACCAGATAGGTAGGTGACAAATTAAAATCTTTTATGCTATGTTTATTTTGGAATTCGGTTTAATTAAGTATAAATTATGAGTGTAGGATGAAAAAGAAGATAAAAAAAATGGTCGCGTTTGAAAGATCGTAAGTTATTGAGAGTGCAAAAATAAATTTGAGAAATACCTTGAAAAAATTCTCCATCTTCATTTATTTTTTTATTATTTCGATTGCATTTTCGAGTTAATTATGATATTATTTTTTGTATTTTACTTTGTTTTTTTTTCCATTATTACTTTGTTTTTTTAAATATTTTTTAATTTTACAAAATTTCCTATTTTATTCCATAAAGTGCAAACATTTTCAAAATTAAACTCTGGTATCTAAAAAAAAAACTACTTTATCAAATTTACAGAGAATCCAACATCGATAGTTTCAATCGTACGGGAGCTATCTCCGGCAATGATGGTGATATTTATGTTGATTGGAGAGGAATAATAACACCGGATACCTCATCTGGAAAATTTACAATAAAATCAGGCTCTCAGAGAGGTTTCGAAAATCATACTTATGTAAGAAAATTGGACGAAGAACGAAAATCTCTTAGGAGCCAGGGTAGTACAACAGGAAGTATTCGACCTAGAGTGCCTCCCACTACACCACGGGAGCGTTGGACGAGAGATGATGTGAGTTTTTCTAATGAAAAAGCATCTTCCTATCTTTCTTACAAACTTACTAATACTTTCAAACTTCGCTAAATAAGGATATTACCGAAAGACGGAAGGCCTTGAACTTTGAATTAGAAAGTCTGGTAAAGAAATTTTTTCTCTTCTCATACATATATTTTCTTCTGCTTATAATGATGTTTTTTACTCGTTAAAATAGTCCACATTCATTATTACGAAAAAGATAAGGAGATATGAAAATTTTTTATTAATTTTAAATAATCCACAGCCAAGCCGCAAGAATAAAAGGATGAGTCAAGCCGCTAGTCATACAACAACTATTATTGAAGATAATATCTCTAAAACTTTACTAACAAGTCAACGTTTAGGAAAAAAGTCCAAAAAGAGAAGGAAAAGGATAAAGTACTCTGATTTTGGATATCATGTAAGAAAAATATCGAAATTAATTATTTATTGACAATAGAAAAATCGAATAGTAAATAAATTTGTAAAAAATAGGAAATGAAAAAAATTGATAATCAACCTCCTCAACATACGGAATTCGTATCATTTTGCGCCCCAAAGTCTATGTTGGGTATAATAGATTTTTCTTACTTTTGTATTAACTTATCTAGTATATCCTTTCTTAATCTATCATTTTTTGTCAGTTGGTGACAGGTTGCCAAGTGCCAGAACAATTAACACTCAAGAGGAGAGGTTTGTACCCCATTTATTCTTGTTTTTTTCTTTAGCATTTATCTTCTCATTCATTCTATCTGTTGTGATTATCACTGTTCTCACAGAGGACACGATTCGGTTATGAATGTACCGAATTCCACAGATCACTTTGTAGTAACGAATGATCAACAATGGCATGACAATTATGAGGTACACAGAATTTACCATATTCTTTTACTACATTCTTTACAAAATATTTACATAACAAAAGACGGCTGAGTGGAAAGAGGAGGAAGCGAATGAAATTATGGAAGAGACGGAAAAGTTAAAAGAAGAAATTACTTTGGAATTGGGCAGTGAACACGTAAAATTTGATCATAATCCCCTTCCAAATCCCTCTCCTAAAATTGAGTCGAAAAGCCCTTATCCCGATTTGAATAATTATCAGGTTACGAGAGGAGGATGTTTGAAGAAACCAGGAAAAATGAGACAACCTATGAATCCTTCCGATAAACTTCCGTTACCAAGACAGGAGAGGTTGGAAATTGTTGGTTCCGGTAATAAAAAATCAAATCTCAACAAGAAGGTTCGAATGGGTTCTACGCTTAGACGATCAACACCCAAACAGTATTCCTCCCCCAAGCCTGATCAAAGAAAGATTGTACAGCCTGGGGAAATTCCACCAGGTATTCATGTGATGCGCTTCATGCCAAGGCCAACAACTTCTGATGTAGTTTATAGAACTCCAAAATCTAAGGGACAGCTCTACAGGAGTCATTCAGGATCTTACCTTAAAATTCATAATTCATCTGAAAATTGGAGCACTCAACAGGATGTTTATAATTCAATAAAAGTACCAACAGCAAAATTTGATATGGACGAAAAACAACTAATTGCAAGGGCAGAAAGCTTGCAGCTAACCGAAAGGCAACATTCCGTCAATAGAATGAACTCGGCATCTTCAAGAGGGGAACGCCCATTATCTTCATCAACTATAAAATCAAAATCATCAATAGTGAGCTCGAAAAAATGTTCTGGCCGGCCAATCGCTCACTATTTAATAGTTAATAACGTCAACGAGGAGCGTTTGGCTAATGAACAAACGAGAAGACACAAAGCAGCTGTTGATATACAACGAATCTTCCGTGGTTATGTTACAAGATCAAGGTATTTATATTTAAGAAGAGAATTTAGAATGAAACGAGAGGATGCTAGATTGGCGCAAGTTAATTCTGAAAAGTTAGTATCTACTCTTTGTATAGTTTACAATAAGAATTGTAATAATTACATTTCCGTACAGAGAATATTATGCACATAAACAGCGATTAAAAGGTATAAACAATCGAAACTCGGATCATGATCAATCCGATTGGGAGGGAGAGTATCAACAATGGCTTGAAGAGAAGAAAAAGTTACGGCAATTTAAAGTAGAAAATACTAAAAAAGCGCTTTTAAATGAAAATCAATCAAAGAAGGATAAACTTTCTAGGATTGGGCCACATGTTGAAGTATACGAGTAAGATTTATTTAAATTCAGTTGTCTTGAATTATATGCAATTTAACTTGGATATTTGCCTGCAGCGCTTTCAATCCACCAAAACATTTAGATGTTAAAGAATACAATAAAAGAGCTACAAAAATTCAAAGTACCGTTAGAGGTTTCCTTTTAAGACGTAATATGGAAAAATTAAGAAGAAAATGCCAAAGTCATGCAAGTGATTGGTCAAAATTCACTTCTCAGTATAAAGCTCTAGTCCGTCGAATTCAAGTGCGTCATGGTATTGAAAGGCCCAAAACCCCTTTCAATCTATCCGAGGTTGATCGTTTCATGGATGCTAAAAGAAGTTGATAATTTTTTTAATTAGCTGCCTTTTATCCTAATGATTTCTATATATTTCTGTTTTATACAGAGTATGAACAAACTTTTGATAAACTCCAATTCAATGGAGAAATTGAGTTAGGCTCATTAATGGACTTTTTAAAAGAGTGTCACTTATATCCATCGCTGCCTGAGGTTAGAGAGGCCTTGGATTTTATATATCGAGGTAAATATTGATATGATAACTGTTTGTTAATTAGTCAAACAAAAATATCTAATATCAATTTTTTTTCAATATAGGTAAAAATCTAACGCCAACAACACTGTTCAAAAAGCATGAAATAGTGGAAATACTTTTTGAGCTATACCCGCCACCAAGCACTGGCTTTGCTGGAAAGAGAAGATCAACTTGGATGAATCCTATTATTGATGGTGTAGAAGCTTGGGCTGTTATAGGCAAGTTATTAGTATTTAAAACATATGACATTTTCGCGCAAAAAAATCACAAAACATTCAGTCGCGTTTCCGGTAGTTTTCTCTATCGAATACCAATCCGCTATGTAAGTGTCCATATTTTGCTAAAGAGGTTGTCAACGGAAAACATTGAGTTTCTTTTTGTATCTGTAACTAACTCTGAAGGAACATATCTACAAATATTTCCCAAAAAGTATCTTATCAGTAATGTCAACATTTGTTGAAATCGTCTGCCCGAATGGGCGTTGGCAAAGAGTAAAAGTAACTGCAAAAAGCTCAATGCTTCAAGTTCTGGAAGAAGTTTGTTTAAAGCAAAAATTTGTACCTCCCAGTCAATATATACTGAAGCACGGAAAGAAGAAACTTGATCTGACATTATCATTTCGATATTCCGGATTGCCCAACCGCTCAAAGTTGGAACTAGTTGAATCAGATGGAGAAAGAAAGGAAGAACCAGTTATGGTAGCAATACAATTTCAAGATGGTAGTCGAACTATTCAAGAGCACGGGCCTGAGAAGACTTTATGGGACATTCTAGAGGAAAGCTTAGCTAAAACAACGGACGATGTAAGACGAGTATTCGCACAAACTCAAGATTCAGATCACGTTTGTCTCTATATAACCGAGAGAATAGCTGGTAAAGAGACCCTTAAGAAGACCCAACTTCGAAATTTAGGCCTATTTGGAGGCAGGGCAATTATCCGTTACTTAACTGCAGAAAATTCCCAAGTATTAGTGGATACTAGTAGACAGTCATCAGAATCAGAAATAACTTCAGATCCAGTGCAAAAAAAGCCTAAAATGGATGAGGATGCTACTACGGTTGCACGTGAGCCTACAGTAGCTAAACTTGATAATAAGGAGAGTAGCGTAGTGGACGAATTATTAGATAGAGAAACCAAGTTATACAATTCCGCTGAAGCTCCGGATTTTAAACCACTGGAAGAATCGGACGAATTTTTCGAAGTTACTGTCAATGACGTTAGAAAAATGATGGAAGCTTTACGGGCATCAGTGGAAAATGCTTATAACCAGCCACTGCTAACTCAAAAGTTTAGACAAGAAGTGATGAATTCTAGATTTTCTATATATGAAAGAGCAATAATTCGATTTGTCTTTTCTAATCGCTTAATTCTACAAGCTTGTTTTAAACCTTCCGAGAGCTTAGATTCAGTTTATAATTTCATAACTAAATGCATTGCTGGGAAATTTGAAATTCAGCTTTACACTACTCCACCAAAAAAAATTTTAAAGAATGCAAATATTACTCTTATTGAATCTAAATTAGTTCCCTTAGCAAAGGTTTATGTAAAGGTAATAGGACAAGAGGAAGTAAATCTTTCGACCGAAGTCCTTGAAAGATTGACTACTGAAGAAGAAGCCTTAAAGGTTATTAATAAATGGACAGGAACAAAAAACTAAAAATATAAAATTACATTTAGAAAAGAAAAGAACATGATTTTTTTTCTTAATAAACCATTTAATTCTCCGTGTTTCATTCATTTTAGTAATAATAAATGTTGATGTATTTATGATACATTATTCAATATTTCCTTCATTAAAAACAGATAAAAATGAGCTCGAACCGACTGATTTAGCTACTTGTCTACAATTGGTTTGTGATTCTAGACAGGAGAGAGCGGCAAAAGAGGAAAATGAAAGAAATCAGGGTGATACTATAACTGAGGAAAAGCAAAAAAAAGTTAATTTCTCAGCGGATAGTAAATGAAAATATTGGAAAAAAATTTCTTAATCTAATCAAAACTCAACAAGATCATTTTTATATTAATATATTAATAATAAAACTGCAGATATTATTAATTTAATTATAGTTGTTTGCTTGATACTGCACGATTGTTATTATTTTGAAAATAATATACAAAAGACTATCAGTAAGTTATAGACACTCTTGATACAGTAGACATTTAGGAGAAAAGAAAAGTATCCAGTAAATCAAAAGTCTCTTATAGATTATAACTTTAGATTTTCAATTAAATTTACTTTTACTTATTTAGTGGAGGGATTACTAGGCAACAAATGTAGTAATATGTAGACACAAACATTTTTAGTCTTTCTTATTTAGTATAAATTAAAAAATTTATTATATTTATAGTTATTATATTTTTTATATTTTTATAAATTTTATTTTTATAATTAGTACCCATTTATTTAATTATTTTTTTTGAAAACTATTCTGTGCGAGTCAGCTTGGCGGAAGTTAAAAACCGGATATAGACACTTATTCCTGCGCATATTTTCGCTCTGCTTGTGGCACCGCTTCAAAATTTTGTAGTTTACTTCTACGATGTTGATAGTTAATCTTCTAATATAAGTTTTATATTTGGAGAATAATAGAAAATTGAAGGGCAATTTGTTTAAAGTTAACGTAAAACAAATATACCCAAATTTTAATAAAATATAATTTTATTAAATTTTATCAAGATGATTGAAAAGCCAAAAGCTTTTTTGGATATAACTGCTGGCAATGATAAACGTAAATAACTAAACCTTTCTATTATACTGTATATTAATCGAATTTCAATAACAGTTGGTCGCATAGTAATTGAACTGGATGCCAAGAGATGCCCTAAGACAGTAGAAAATTTTATGGCGCTTTGTAATGGTAATCAGATATCCCTTCTGAAGAATGTAACATTAGAATAATATTTTTCATTTGTAGGGGACTCTGGATTTAGTCGAAGATTTCAAAAACCATTACATTACAAAGGATGCATTTTTCACCGCGTTATAAAAGATTTTATGATCCAGGGTGGAGATTTCGGAAATATGAATGGAACTGGTGGTGAATCAATATACGGTGGAACTTTCGAAGGTTGTTCTAACAGCATTATCTTATTATCTGAAAAGTCTGTATTTTAATATTATTTTCAGATGAAGATCTTTCGGAGAGGTTAGACCAACCTTATTTACTTTGTATGGCGAATAAAGGAAAAGATACGAATGGATCTCAATTTTTCATGTAATATTTAATAAATTCTGGTATTGTTTGAATCTCAATAAACTCATCTTTTTTTCTCCTTTTACTCTTTCATAGAACCACTGTGCCAACTCCACACTTGAATGGGTAGGTCATTTTTAGTAAATGCTAATTTAATCATTAACCTTAGTTAATTGATCTTATTAGAAAACACGTTGTCTTTGGACGAGTTATCGAAGGTGAAAAAGTTGTTAAACTAATTGAGGGCGTGGAAACAGATAGTAAAGATAAACCTTTGGTTAACGTTACTGTAGCGGACTGTGGGGAAATAAAAGAAAGTATGTAAATATTTTAAACTTTAATTAGTGCATTTGTTTGTTTTTAATATTATTTTCTAACATTTTCCGCTGTTGACTTTTGAATTAAATAGAGAAAAAAAAAAAGAAAGATAAATGCAAGGAAAAAGAAAAAGAGAAGAAGAAGAAGAAAAAGGAAAAGAAAGAGAAAAAGAAGAAGAAGAAAAAGAAAAAGAAGAAGGATAAAGATGAAAGTGATGAATCCGAAGAGTCGGAGAAAGACGACGAGGATAATCAGCATTTTTCTACTGTTCGACCTGAAGAAATACCTGATGGGGGATCGACGAATTTCCTAAGAGATAGAGATGATAAAAATGAAACGTCTGAAAAAAAATTGAATAAAGATACTGTTCTACGCCCGCGAAGATGCAATCGTGATGGGACAGTTGTTAAAGGCCACGGAGTATTACGCTATAGAAGATCATCCAGATCTAGAAGTCAAACTCCACCATATTGGAAAAGAGAGATTCGAAAATATAATACACATAGCCCAAGCAGAAATGAGTCTAGACCGAGCGATGATCTCAGATGGAAAACCGAGCCGAGGCGTCAACCTGCTCCTCGAAATGATCGTAGCAGAAATGGTTCTAGGCGATCAAGATCTCCGAACCGTTGGCGAGATCGCCGGAGGCAATCAGAAAATGATAGATCGCCTGATCGAAAGGTATCGGAAAGACAATCTGGACGATATAGTGATAAGATGGATAGGTTTAGAGATAATTCATCGTCGTCCCATTCTCGGAGTAGTCGCTCAGAAAGTAGAGGATCAACTTCAAAAAAACATGAAGCATCTCCCTCGAGAAGATTATTCTCTGACAGAGATAGATCTCAATCCCCAAAACATCACTCTGATGACTGTAAACCGCAACCGGAGAAAACCGTTCGATCGGATAAAAACAGGTCCGAATCCCCCAAGAAGAAAAGGGAGAGGAGCAGATCACGAAGCCTTGACAGCCAGCAAGCAAAGAAAATATCTACTGGAGTTCCATCCGAAAATGCTGAAAGACGTTACACTTCTAGAATGTCGAATAAAAATTCCTCCAGGGAGAGACAGGATCGTGATGATAGACGTAAAGCTTCAAGATCAGAAAGTAGATCGAGATCTAGAAGTAAAAATCGTGGTAATGATCGCCGTTATCGATATGGTAGGTCACGAGAAAGAAATCGCTCCAGAGAGTTTGAGCGAAGACGATCACCGTTTACCTCAAGGAGATCAAGGAGTCATTCATTGGACAGCGGAAGACAGAGAGGAAGAATTTCAAGAAGATCAACTGACAAAAGTAGATCGATAGACCGTTCAAAAGATCGATATCAAAGCAGGCGCAAATCAAGATCACCAAATTTATCGAGAAACAATAAAAATTACAATTCCAGATCATCTGAAAGAAAACGGAGTCGATCGAGAAGTATATCTAGACGAAGACCCTCCTCCAGATCAAACAGCCGGTCTCGACGAAGATCATGGAAGAGATCCAGAGGCAGATCCAGTAGTAGTTCAAGCAGTGGATCAAGAAGCCGTTCTAAAAGTTATAACAAAACTTCCCATAGACGGCGATGTCGATCCTCAAATTCTAATGATAATGATGAATCTGATGTCGAAAGAGATAGGCGATACGGAAAAGATAAAGCAGGAAGAGGTTATGTAAATGATGGGTATGTAAATTGAACTTTTCGCAAATATAGAAATGTTATTCATGTACGTTTATTTTCAGAAATCTTTCATCGGGTAGTGAATTGGCGGATGGGGTTATTATACCAGATATTCCATTACCTGACGACTGAAGATAGTTTAACAGATAAAGGAATGGGTAGAACTGCTCTTGGTCTTTATATTTCTTTTTAACTTGTTAATTATAAATTTGTTTGTTCATAAATGTATACATATAGAGCTTTTCTCTAACATTTATAGAGTAATTTATGGGTAATTTATAAGTGAGTGAGTGATTATAATAATAAACTGTTTAAGTTCGTATAGAATTTATTTTTCTTTAAGAACCGATATATTACAATTTTTTAAACGTTTTTGATCCCTTAAAATGTATGAGCATTTCTGCAAATACCACAGCCTAGGGCATATTCTTGACCAGTAGGGGGATGTTCTACTTTAAGCGGACAATCGGTTCCATCCAATTGAATAGATTTCGGACCAGCAGGACATTTGGCTAACAACTCTTTCGATATACCTGTTAATCTTTGAAAATCTTCGTGGCACATATTGCAAAAGTGGGTTGTCCCAAAGCAGAAGAATACTGCAACGCTACAACAATATCTACATTTATATTCTAAATAATCAGAGCCATGACGAGGACACATTTGAGCCATCGCTACGTCAGAGCAGGCTCCACAGACTAGTTCTTCAGGGTTAAAATCGTCGTTAAGATGTAATGCTTCATCACATCGAGCTTCACCTCCAAAATAAGCCTTTTCACACTTAGAACATACGTAATAAGCGTATCTGTTCATAGCAAATATGGCTACATCTTTAGTATCATTCATTTCCTTTTTATCGAAACCTTCATAATCTAATCGCATCAGCGCTTTACGTTCAACATCTTGGTAAAGTTCAATTATTGGTTTTGTCAATGGTAGCAATTTCGGATGGTTGATTCGTCGTTTACAAATTGGACAGAGAATGAATCCAAAAGTTACTCTTGGTCCGATCCAACGCTTTCTTAAGACCTCCTCACAGCAATGAAAGTGAAATACATGACCACATTCTAAATGTAAAACTGGAGCTGCCGACAATGGCTCACTAAAGCAAATCATGCACATGTCATCGCCATCTTGCTTGAGTTTTGAGCCACCACAACCGCTGAGACACGGCGGACAGTCAAGTTCTTCCGCTACACCTTGACACATATGACCACAAATTAGCTGTTTCGTACATGCTGTTTCTGCATGTCTCTTGCAATCCTGATCGTCACATACATTTCCAACTGCCGATGACATAGCTGCGGGGCTCGAGCAAAACCTACAAACGCCCGATGTTGACAAATTATGTTGTCGAAATTCCAATATAACATTGCCTGTGGAAGAATCTGCGGTTGCCATTAGCCAGAATAGTTTTATTCGTCTACAGCCTTCGTGTAAATCAACTCGAATTGATTCCTTTTCTTCTTTGAAAACATTTCGCAAATGAGATCGAGACTTTCTACTCATGTGTAAGAATCTGTCGCAATCGGCACACAAGTAGCCGCAGGTATTGCATTCTAAAATGGCTCTTGTTTCTCCGTCGTCATGATTATCGCAAGCCGTTTTTCTATTCGCCGACGATGTCAATTTAGCTGCATGTTCTTGTTGTAAAATTGATAAAGCAGCAAGTGCCAACCAAAATGTCGATGATTTCATATAGTCTTCATGGTTCCTATCAGTTTCAGTTGCGGTCATTAGAGCTAAGGTTGACTGCGCTAAACAAGCATTTGTTATTCTCGCCCATTCTTCAGTTATGGCACCTTTTGCGAGATTCTCAATGAATATAATCGTTTCTTTACTTAATGACGGATCAGAGTGTCCTTTCAACCACCATTCATGATCAGATATTTCGACACATTCCTGGAAAGACACAAATTTAGCCGCCATCCTTTGTCCTTGTCCTTTAACTCGATATTGGACTTTTAAAGACTTTGCCACGATCGAAAGCAGACAGTCTAGTAGTTTAGGCGCTTGAGAAAGAAGATTTTCTGAAGCTAACAAGCTGGTAAAATCATCAGGAGGCAACTCTCTGATTTTTATAACTTCAGCAAAAGCTTTAGGAGTCAGAAGATAGAAGACGCGCTTTAAGAGCTTTAATATTTGTTTCTGAACCCTTCCAGAAAATCCATGAAATAATAAAAGAAGATCGTGAATCAAGTTGTGTTGTTGGGATAGATAAGCTCTGCCAACCATGGAACTGCTTAAAGCCAACAGCATTGAGATTAGTTCGTTGCAGTACGTATCGCAGTTCAATTTTTCAGTTTCTTTGCGTATTGATCTCATAATGTGAGCACAAATTTCCTGTTGCATCTGGCTCAATTTGGGTCGGGAGAAAAGGATACCCAGCATATGATCTCTTAAATCAATAGAGTCGTCTCCAGAATGCTTTTCTTTAAATAATTGACCAAGAACCTGAGATGTCAGCTGTCTAAATATCTTCAGTGTTTCATTCTCACACAAGTTTTGCTGCAGACTTATCATACTAGAGGACGTGATATCGGTCATAACTTGCTCCGTTAAAATTTTCACTTGTCTAATTCTTACTGTTGCATCAACACTTTTTAGATCAATCTTAACGGACGTGCAAGGGGGTAATATATTTGCAGCTATCCAACCACTAAATTTGTTATCCACTTCAGTTGAAAGCATTTTTTCAATATTTGATTGAGAGAAATTGCCATAGAAAGTTGCCTGAGCCAATCTGTTACAGTTATCCTTAACATTATCAACGTATATGAGAGCTCTATTAATTTTTGATTCGGAAAATACAATAATTGTCTTTACAGCTTTGTTCTTGTCCTCTTCACCGCTTTCCCAAAAAGTTTCTGTGCTATTATCTGTAAGACTGGATAACATCGCTGGTCTACTTGAGACGGTTATACTTTCAATCTTCAGTTCAATAAAGTTAGATACGTAAGAGTTATGATGAGCATCGTGATGTCTCCAATTCTGTAGATCCCCTAAACTTTCAGACTTGGACAAAATTTCATCAATTCTGTTGAAAATACGACACTTGTGGAGGAATGCATGATCCTGCTGATAGAAATCGATTGAAAAACATCTAATAGCCATCATCTGAATTGATGAAGACGGTGATAGATGAGTAATGAGATCAGCAACATCCTGCAGAAAACGTTGTAGTAATCTTGATACGCAACCACTGGCCAAGCCAGCTATTTCGATGTCTCGAACAGGATTTTTCCCAGCAAACGAACCTGGAGGAGGGGGAGTTAGTTTGCTTCCATTTTCACCAATAGGTGATAACGCGGCGATAAAAGACCAAAGAACGTCATGTATGCACGAAGACTGTGTTGCAATTTTTAAAAGCCAATCGAAGGCCTGAAGAGCAAAAACTTTACAAGCAGCCTTTCTAATAGCTTGCTTGCAGGCCATTTCTAATAAATCTACGTTTTGCTTACTCTTCACAAATATTACAACAGGATCATGATCAATGTTATCCTGACAATTCATGAAAAGCTTTACAAGAGCAGGAGAAGGCTGATGTATCATAATTTTATCTTTGGAAGAATACGCAACTCCAGTACTTTGAGCTCTTTTACGACCAGACTTGTTGATAGCTTCTTGATTAGACGTAGCTTCTGAAATACTTCTATGAAGAATAGAAGGGTCATTTGACGAGTCTATAGCTTTTTCTTGAGCAGGTGATCTTAAAGACCTAAACCCTTGTGGCTCCATCTCATTCAAGGATCCGCTGGTTGGTCCAAATTGTGATCGACTTAAACCTTTTACTAATTTTTGTCCTTTGTCCTGCCATTTAGTAGCCGAAGCATCAACGTATGAAAAATTTGAAGTAATAAAAGCCTCTGTCATATCCATAACGTCTGTAGCTGCTGAAAATGAGGGACTAAGTTGCAATAAAAAGTTTGCATTGCGGCGAATAACTTCTTGAAAGGATAAATCAGTTTTCTGTTCTAAAATGCATGGAATAGGTTTTACTGCGACACGCTTTTCTTCACCGTCCATTTTTTCGGTTCTATCTCGCAAATATTTTGCAAAGCACTGATAGCACATTAAGTACCAAGTACTACCTCCTGAACCACCTTCACCACATGATCCAGACCAACCATTACAATAAACACCAGAGCTATTAAAGCCAAAGCCACCACATGGTTTTCCGCATCCTGGATGTTCTTGCCTCATGTGAGAGGAAGGGGGTCTTTCAACCACTTGAAGGCATAGTTCACAAACTGTTTCTTTTTCATTGGTACTAGTCTCTGCTTTTGATTGAGGAATACATGGTATTATTACTTTTTCTGGATGGTTCTTAACCACATTATAAATATGACCAGATACTTTTGACCACAATCCGACTGTATATCTTAAAGTTGCTGGGTATTCAGTTTCATGATCTGGATCTGTCAAGTTGCTTAGTTTAAGAATATCAGTTTTCGTCAAGTCTGTATGAAATTTCAAGTAAGTAGCGCATGTCATAGCATCGTGAACTATTCCCTCATGAAGAAGAATTGCAGCGAAAACAGTTCGAGCACATTCAGCCAAAGATGGAAGTAAAATATCACTTGCATTACAAAAATTAGTCTTTTCAATTTTTGAAGATCCATCAGTTGTATTAGACGACTTTTTTCGTAGTACATACAAAGGAGATGACGTGGGGGAGTGACTAGTGGATCGATTGCGAGATACATCGTCTATGGGAGATCGTTTTTTGGCTTGAGTTTTTTTGGGAGTCGGTGGAGGCGTTCTCGGGGGCGTTTTACCGTTGCCATTGGCTCGACTTTCTCCAACAGCATTTATCAGATCTTTCAGGCCTTTTGCTATAGGTTCATTTTGCCTTGAAATAGTTGTTTCTGTTGGATTTTTACAACTGGGCGATGCTATATCAAAAGGAATCAATGGCAAGGAGTCGGTTTCTTGATTTGTTTCACCAATTCTTTTCTCTCCCCCAGATATATCAGAAGCATATATTTTTTGATTATCTTTTAGTAATAGCCAAGAACTTGAAGGTCTGTTATTTAATTTTTTTTCAAATTTAACTTTAAGCCAAACTTCTCCATCGGGAAGATCCTTCTGAGTGATAATTATAACTGTTTCATTGGGATATAAAACCCCAACACTTTGAGCACCACGACTAGGCTCAACTTTCAATAGACATTTCCTATCGACTCTCATTATTCTAATATTTTCTTTGCTTTGTGATGGATGATCATTTTCTACAGATTTGATCGGTAAAAGGAATGTTCTTTCAAGATGAGCATGATATTGGAGAACCCAGGCTTCGGGTAAGAGATCTCGTCTAAGTCCTACCGTGTCAGGACACCATTCGTTTATTGATTTAGCAGTTAACCTAACCCAAACTCCATCATTATTGCAAATCTAAACAGATGAAAGAAATATAAATATTAACTAATATATGTAAATATATTTATATATAACATTTCATATTTTTACTTCATTAAACTAAATGCTTACTTCATTAAAGTAGTAAATAACACCTGCTGGTTTTACTATTCCAATTTGTTCAGCTTGTAAAGATGGCTGAGATCGAATCCTTAGAGAAAGTTTTATGTTAAACTTACAAATTATTTTTATGATATAGAAAGCTCACCTCAAACCAGCTGAACACTTTTCTGTAAATATTCGCCCTCTTATGCATGGTTTTCTTATTTGCTTAGGTGGATTAACAAATACAATATGATTACCCGGTGAGTCTTCAACAGTCACTCGTAGTACTTCTCCATTTGATTTATTATCAATCATCAACTTCAGCTCGTAACATCCTGGAGTTGGAGGAATCCATTGACAAGTATACAGTCCATCAATTACTTTCTTCACACGCAGAGTATCTCCACTGTTCGTTGTATCTTCTGGTAAAAGGTACCGAAGTTCTTCGAAAGAATAATCATCATATTCTTTCATCATAGATATTGAATGGTATACGACATTTCTGGAGGTTATGCAGAAAATAGGTTTGAAAGGAACGTAATGAGGCCTTTGAATGTGCAATTCAGGCTCGGAGAGACCAATTGGACGAGATTTAACGCTATTTCCAACTGGTAGTACTTCAATGTCTACTTTTACCTCATATTTGAGTACTCTTTGACCATATTGGTCGTTTGTTATAACTTTTAGTGTGGCGGGTACATTATACCTAAGGTTAGAGCCAACCACAATAATAGAGCATTTCGATGGATCTATTCTTCTTTCTGATTGAAGCCAATCAGCCAAACGACCACCTGAGGTTCCGGCAGTACAAGAGACAAAATCTTGAAGAAAATCATTTTCATTTGATGGTTGACTCGCTGGTAATATACCCTCTATTGCCTGTTGAGCTGTTGGAAGTCGAGGTAAAGATAGCCCCCCTCTAAGTAGTTTCCATTGCTCAGTGAAAGTCATGCTTCCCTGTTCTTCTATATTCTTCATATCTGTATCATGCTCACCAATTGTAGATGGAGGGAGAACTAACTGCCTAGATAATAACGATGATGCACATAGAGAACTGAGGTAGCAGCATTCGTTTTCCAATTGGGCTAATCCATTTTCTTTACAGCAATCATACCCCATAACAACACATTTAAAACCATAATAATCAGATTGATCAGATTTAGCTTTCTCTGAGACGGAATTTAAACAAAACCAAAGTTCGTTTCCAGGAAATAATAAAGCAACACGAGGAAAGCCATTTTCACTGGAGAATTGACCTACTTCAACTGGTTGAGAATTGTCTTTTTTTGGTGGGATAAATATTCGTAATATATCCTCAGGCTGAGCAGTTGAACATTCTTCATCAAATTCAACACTCATCCATTTAATAGAGCTTTCAAACTTTACTGTGTAGTGATTAATGCTTGCTGGTTTGTAAGGATGGCTACTTTCAACTATAGTTGAACATTTATATGGATTTGAAGTATCAGTAGGTCCAGCAACACGATTCTTGTTGGGTGATTCTTGTAAATTACCATTTACCAGAGACGTTCGTCTTTTGTTCAAATCCACTACAACTGGTAGAAAGCATTTCATAGCATTAAGTAAAAAAACTGCATTATGAATATCATTCATAGCTATTGGTCCAATATGAGCTAATATAACTGGCATAAGAGAGTTGAAAAAATGTAAGGACGCCAATTTTTTGAAATGATTGATATCTGTAAAAGAAAATGATAATTTCATATATATTTAAAAATACGATTTTATACCAGTTAAGATTTGTGCCTTACTCAGCAATGATTTTGCTAAAGTAATAACTGCAAGGCAAATGTTCATTACATCTCGTTTTGCACTATGTTCAGCTATGAGCTTTGAGCTTTGCATTCTAGAATCAGATTCATTTGATGAAATACAATAAAGGATTTGAGGAATTTGTCCTCGGATATGATTTGTTCCATTGCTGGATAAAGGACAGGCCGAAAATGAGAAAATTGTATTATCTGGACAGCGAACTTGGGTAACACCTTGGTCACCGTGAACTGTTCGAGGACCTCTATTGCGAAATCTTAGGGCATATTTAAAATTCTCCTAAAAAAAAAATAGTGAATTAATAAAAATAAGAAAAAGATAATATAAAAATTTTACTTTGATAAGAACGATTTTATCAAATCGTATTTGAAAAATATCATTTATACAATCGTCATTTGTAAAAGATCCTGTGCTGTAGGCTATGAGCTGCCATTTATCTCCTGCACCAGGATCAACGTCTTCAAGAAGTTCCAATTCATACTCAAATTGTTGCGAACCACCATTATTAGAGGACCCCCCTTAAAATGATATTCGATTTATAATAGTTCTTTTAGAGTGTAATTTATACCTCCGTATACGCAGGCACCAGCTATGCAGATTCCTGATCTATCTACGGCAAAGCAGATTGCCTCGGCATTGCCATTACCTGTTGACCAATATGAAGTAATACTTGTTCTGGTAAATCGACTAGGTGAGATGAGAACTGGATGAGTCTTTGGATTAACACCGGTTTCTTCATCCTTTAGAACGTTTGAAAAATATTAATAAAGGAATGTAAAAATAATTTTGATTTCTTACCTGTAAAGCATTTGCAGAAATAACAAAATCAGACATCAAACATTGTAGTAGAGAGCAAGCATTGACTATTAAAGAATCGGGTAATGTGCACGATTCTTGTTTTAGTAACTGTAAATAGGTATTTATTTTTACATATTCACATACTGAATGATTTGTGACTTACGCAAACAACTGGATATGAAGCTATTGATAAAATCCTGTCTAAAACTTCTTTAAAACTATAGCAATAAGATGATATCATGAGATCTGGTGGGCTCCGAGCATGTTGACCATAATCTGAGAGATTTAGAGCTTCTTGCTGACTAGTACTGGAATCACTCTGCCATAACGACTGTTGAATATCAGGAGTATCACATCCTCCATAGAAAGGGAATATACTGGTTAATCGTACAGGTCCTTCACATAGGGCTTTGAAAACAGCAGAAAGCAGAATAGAGTTACCCAAACCACTTTCACCCTGTCTCTGTGATCAGAAATAGATGAGAATTATAAACTTTGGTCCAAATATAGGTAACATAAGTAAGAAAGAATAAGGCAGTATACCGAATCAAATGACCCTAGCAGTTCACACAAGCAATGCCACATTCTTTGAGGGGTCGGAAAGAAAGAAGAAAAACATTGCACCCAAGCATCATGACAGTGATCAAGTAATGATGTTAGTAATTTTAGAGGACCTAATGAACCATCTACTCCAAAAGGCAACCATCTGTGTTAATAATCAAACCACACTACTATTTTTTTCTAACTTTTATGTAAATATTTTACTGTTAATAACTCTGTGTAATTGACTTACTTGACTCTTGCTGTACTCTCTGTCAAAATGCGTCGCAAAATGCGACCAGCATCCGATAGAGCGGATGTTTTGTTTGAGTTCTTTTGAACATATTTTGATAATAATCTAATAGATGAAGATGCAATGAAGACTAATTTTCGCAGTTCTGCTTCTCCTTCTAAATAGCCAATTCCCTATTTTTTTACAATAAATTTTTATAAACATTTTCAAGTTATCTTACTACTTTTGACATACACTTATAGTTGCAATTTCAGGGGCTTTACAACAAAATGCTGCCCAACTCCACTGCAATAGCTTTAAGAGAGATTCAATGCAGAGCTGCAAAAGTTTTCATAAATTAATAAAATAATTGTTCTAATTTAACTACATACATCAGAAGTAAGAGTTGCTATGTTGGATGATACAATGGAAACGAGGTCTCCACTTGCAATTGTTGAAGCTTGATTATTTCCATAAATTTCTGGTGTTACAAGTCTGTCAAAAGACGAAACTTTAACGACATTACAAGAGTTCGAGTTTGAGTACAACTTGTAAAATATTTGTGGTATTTGCCCAGAATTAACGTCTGTACCATTGTTTGATTTTTTGGAGTTCTTAAACTTGAAATTGATTCTGTTTATTAAAAATAAAAAATTTTTTTAACATTCTTTATATTAAATATTAACATAAGACAACTTACGGAACTTGTTCGTTTATCTTTACAGATGAATATCCACAAGAACCACAATCACTACTTGGTCCCGAAATGGAGGCAACGGCAACATACCAGCACCCTGCGGTACATAAAACAGGCTCCTCGAATAAGGCAGGGAATTTTGATCTGAAGTTACAAAAAAAGATGATTTTTGGACCAATTTTAACTAAATTTTAGTGTACCGTGGAGAACATTCATATAAGAAATTTCCAGTGGCAAGGATTTCCCCATTTATTTCATTTTCTCCACCATCCATACCAAGTTCAATTAGCTATAAGAATTAATTGACATAAAATAAACACGACCTACTTCATAAACAGAATTGAGTAACCTTTATTCTTGCCAAATATTCTCCTCTTCCACCAAATAATCCAAAGCCACCAAGTAATATATCTCGATCTGCCATAAAACGAATGGCTTCTACAGCATTATTTGAGTATCCCCAGCCAACACCATGATGATCAAATCTAATTGAAAATAGTCATTAGCCCCCAATCATTTTGTCTAAAAATGGCTACCAACCTGTCGACAACATTATAATCCTCTTTAGAATATCGGGTTACATTTTTAACTCCATCATGAAATTCTATTGGAGAGTCATTTATCGAAGGACTATCACTCCTTCTGCTTGTAATATCAATACATGCAAGAATGAGTAAAGCAACATTATGTTCATTAACTGTTGATTCACTCTTAAAGCTGAGCAATCTTTCAGGACATGTTAGAGAATTTAAGAGACTATAATTTGTTTCGTTACAAATGTCATCCGATAGTAAACTATTTAATTGGCAAAGAATTTTATTCTTCCAATTATATCTGAAAAAAAATAATTTATCTATTAGAACATTCCGATTATAGGATATTCCGACTCACGTATACAATACGTCGTATACAGGATCACCACAAATAGTGCTATTCGCTAAATTTAATTGGTGTTCACCACGGAAAATTCGGCATCTTCCGCTGCTCTTTTTTACCATCATCATACATTGGTCTTCATATATAGGAGGTATTATACCTTAAAAAATATAAATGTATTAGAAATTTTATAGAAATGTAATGAAAATTGTTAAGATCTTACCAATTGATGTATTGGTAGCAAATACTTCACAGTGCATTAAAACTTCGCAATTAATAAGAGACTCTTCTATTTGAAGAAAAGTTGCATCGGAGCTTGCTTTAATTCTTGTTGCTTTTGTATTATTATTATCCCCTAAGAATTAGTTAGATTTTGTTTAGAAAAAAATTACTAATCTATAGAATCCCAATACCTATTCCTGGAATTTTTTGAAATTCAGTTGAATATTTTTTATCTGAGTTCAACTTTCGTCCAAGCTGACCTTTCTAAAAAGTATAGATTTTTATTATATAGAATGAAATACTTAAAGTAAGAATATTAACAGAGTTACTCCCAGCAGTATAGATGCATCCATTGACACTCAAGAGAGCGGTATGATTATTTCCGGTAGAAAGATACGATATCTCACTTTGTAATCTAAAGTGTGAGAATGAGATTATAAAAGATTTAAAATTGAAGTTCTATTTCCTTACCTTGCTTTTGTAGGGGTGTCTCTATTTATTAAGTCACCCAAACCTAATTGCCCCATTGAATTTCCTCCGAAAGTCATTACTTCTTTCGTCTCTAATAACAACCCTGAGTGATAAAGCCCACAGGCTACCTGCTTGACTTTCGTATCTATAGATATGATGTCTGGATGGACTATAATGGTTTTAGTATATTCCATTTCAATATTCGAAGCACCAAAAGGAGCAGAAAGTAATCGGTTTTCTGATGCTGATTATTCAAAAGAAAATTATAGGTAATTTTTTGAGCTAATAAGCCTAAATACAAACCTTTTTGAAATCCTCGGCGATCACGATCATTAATATCTTTTGATCTATGATAAGGTCCAGCTTTACGGTGTGAACGAGATCGATTTTCTAAGAGATAAAATATGTCAGAATAGTATTTTAAAACGTCCAAAATGCTACTAACCGACAAATACTTCACCTTCCTCCTCTGTCCGTAGTACATCATTTACACATATTCTACATAGACCACAGTCTGCACAACCAGCATCACCCGTTCCGCAACCACATTTTCTAATTTTTATCAGAATTAAGTATAAAAAGGCCTAAAAACCTTTTAATTTTCTACTTACGATCCAGGAACATGTTTAGAGTTACCAGTTAGTACACAAAACATCCCATATTCAGTGCAATTTCCACACAGCGTGCATATCATACAATCGCCAGTCACAAAATTGTGTTCACCTGAGCAATTTATAAGCTGTTAATCAGAGAAAATATAAGAAAAGCACTTACCATCATCACATATTCTTACTTCATTGGGACCAAGGGAAACTCTCTCTTGTTTTTTTATTACAGAACATCCTGATTCACTTTTTATGTTTTGTCGGTTTATCTTACGACCACACTGACCTTTATGATTGTAACCAAAAGAATAAACGGATCCGTCTGAACTTAAAACAATAGTATGTGCTTTTCCCAAAGCTACCTGAGATATATTTTTGTCTTTGAATATCGACACCGTCCCAAAACGACTTGTATGATCCGAAGCTTCTCTACCAAGTAATATCAATTTTCCTTCGTCTGTTATGAAAGCACTAATACCATTGTTAGCTTGCACAGAAACTATACATTCTCCTTCCAATAAACCCTTTATGATTCTTGGTTTGAGATTTTTATATGTAAAACATCCTCTTCGGTAATATCTATAAGAATTGTCTCCATCCTCTCCTCGCTTTGCAATTCCGATATATACCACAGTACCATTCTGACAAGAGATCAATGCATAATTCCCGTCATTTCCAACTGATAGGCTTTTCAAACCAGTTGCTTCCTTAGGCAGAGGCAAAAGTGTCCATGTCGTAGCAATTGCGCCAGAGTGTGCTTTAGCTCCTACAGAATTTGGATTTCCAATAAAATATACATTTCCAGCAGATGTCAAAGCCAACAGAAAATCTTTACCACATTGAACGTCTAAAATATCATTTTTTATAGAGCCGTGACTAGCTACATTTGCAACAGGTCTAATCACTCCTTCGGAGTCTCCTTCTTCACAAAAGTTTCCGCATACGTGTAGACCCTGAATTGTTAATTTTAATTTTAGCTCTTTCGTTTCATCTGGAACTAAGACAACAGAATCTTCTCCAGTAGCTTTAATTATATATTTTCTAACAATAAAATCCCCATTTTTTAGTGAAGATATTTGACCGACGCAAAATGAGTCAGAGAAAAAGAGTCCTTCGTTAGTCACCAAAGACATATCAACTTTCGAGAGTACTGTTAAGGTATTTTTACATAATACTTTTATTCTTCGCTTATTTCTGTTAGGTTGTAATAGCACAAACTTTTCAAAAGCTCCTATCCAACCCATCATTTTTTCGGAAATATATATTGTATTAGATGCATAGATCCAACCTTCAATGGTACCGGAACACCCTGTTCCAATTTTATAGGCCCCAAAATTCGGTGAGAAAATATAAAGGAAGACTCCGTCGGATGATACAGCGCAATGTTCTGCTGATGTCAAGCGATATATTATTTTCTTATAGACCATACAACTCTTTGGGACCCCGTATCTAAACCAATCAGGGAGCTGGTGCTTCTGTGTAAGGTAAGCCAGAACAGAATTTCTCATTATCACAGCTACTTCTGGAAGTTTCATTTTTTTCTCAGGTGAAGTCGACATAAGGATAGAACTGATTGCAGATAAAATATAACCAGTTTCTCCCCAACATAGCACAAGAGCGAACAGGCACGAAGAAGCTAAAGCTGATAAACTATTAGAATCATCATTTGATTTGTCACTATTAGAAGTTAAATCGAGTAGAACTTCAAACAAATTTTCTGTGTAACGAAAAATTGTATAAAAAAAATTAGAGCACAA
Organism: Dimorphilus gyrociliatus; assembly: GCA_904063045.1. Taxonomy (NCBI): domain Eukaryota; kingdom Metazoa; phylum Annelida; class Polychaeta; family Dinophilidae; genus Dimorphilus; species Dimorphilus gyrociliatus. The sequence goes on along the minus strand of CAJFCJ010000013.1, from coordinate 498,447 downwards.
AATAAAACATGAGTAATTTACCCATTATTGAGAAAGGTTCAGATCTCATACTTTCAGGTGTACGATTAGACAAAATGTTAAACAATGCTTCGAGTGTTCTTTTACATAATGCAGGATTTGTTGAACGCAATTCAGTAATTATAATGAGTATTTCTCTAAGACCAAGCTCGATAATCTGAAATAAGTAATTTACTGATAACCTAATGTATATTTATATGACTATGATTACCATAGGTAGTTTAGGAGATGTAGTTTCTCTGATGCTACTACTTTGATTTATTGAAATTCTTCCATCATTGCATTGATGGGTATTAGAGAGTATTGAGGTATTGCTTTGGAGTTTACAACCCAAAACTGAATATCTTATCTGAAATGCAATAAATAATTATTTATCTCTCTGATGCACAAATTTATGCTATTACTTACAAAAGCATAGACACAAAACGATGAAGAAGCACTATTTACGACTAGGTAGTTTTCTACAACGCCCGGTATATCAGACTCTTTCGGGGTCTTCTTTTGGTTCTAATTTAAAAATTTCAAGGTTTTTAATAAGGAGATTGAAAATGCAATATAATAATTACCTGAGCCTGAACGTTTCCTTGCCGGGAGTCGTTTTGTTTCCTGAACAAAAATGAGAAAAATTATTGAGCAATTTAGACATATGCAATTGCATTTTATTAATATGCATACGGTTTAGAGGCACTCCTTGATGAAAGCTTTTCCAGAAAAACATTCATAAAAGCTTCACTTAATTGTTGAGAATTCAACAATGTACGATTCAATTTAGATCCTGCCGCCGAAAAATTAGCATCATATGAAGCCATATTTCACTGAGGACAAAGTCTGCTATTATACTTGCACTTCTAAAATGGAGTGCGAAAATTATCTAATTTATCTGCTTAAAATTAGCAATCTTTAAACTGCATTCTCTTCAAAAAGAAAACACAAGGTTTTGAGTCTATGTTCGACTACTTCTGCGACGGAAGCTCAGCTTTAATACTTCCGTTGGAATATAGAGATAGCCTACTGAGCTAGGACAACTTTTCGATCGCTGCGCATGCACTCTACCTTCGTTGTCGATCGGAATACTAAAACCCGCATGCAATTGACCGAATGCACATTTTCGAAATTATTATAGTCTTTACATATTTTATAAATTAACTATAAAGGACTCTTGTTTGAATTACACTTTAAAAATTATTTTAACCAGTGTTACTCCTTTTATTAGAGCAATAATAATCTAAATCCTCTAAATCGAACTCTTAATCTCTACTTTAATGTTATAAAATAAAGTAATTAGGCTATTTCTTATATATTAATTTAATAAGCGGGAACATATTTACTCTTTATCTGTTTTTAATATCCGATTTTCAAAAATTTTATTGTGTTTTTCGGTTGTTCTGGTAGTTTTGATCGATTTCAAGCGGTATGTAGATATTCCTTTTTCGGGCGATAGTACGTGGCTAGTTTCATAGATTTAACGTGTATTAGTATATTGAATAAACATTTCGCGAAGATGATAACACTATTCCTATTGGTTTTATCCCTAGCATCGGCTAATGCCTATTTTATTAGTGTCGATGCCCATGCCGAAGAGTGCTTTTTTGATAAGGTGACAACCGGCACAAAGATGAGCTTAATGTTTGAAGTAGCAGAAGGAGGATTCCTTGATATTGATGTCAAGGTAAGAAACGAAAGCAGGTTTTAAAAATGATAAATAAACGAGGCCATAATCTTTTCAATAGTAATATAAGAGAGATCATACTTTTTTATCGTAACATATAGCTGGTTAGTTTTCTCAGCACTTCCCATCTGTTATACCTTAAGGTTACGCTTTTTTTACCATGTAGTATATTTTTAAATTTAATACAACTCTCGTTAAACATTAATGGAACGATCATATTAATTTACTTAACATTTTAATCGAAACGATGAGGCTCCTATTTATATTTACATGAACCAATGTGATCCTAAAATATGGAAAACAAACTTTCAGTTTACATTGTAAGGCTGCCTTTCGTTCTGGAGATTATTACAAGATATTGCCTTGTGATGTAGTAATAATTCTATATTTATTTGTTTTGAGACTAGTTGGAGGATTAACAAATACCCCATTGAAATTACATATACTTCTTGAAGGGCAAGATCTGGGTAATCAATAGGAAGAAAAGTAATATTTACTTTTAATCTAATTTATAGCTAGGTCTAAGTCATAATACCAGTGCAAGTATTTAACTTGAGATATGTATGCATACATTGTTTGAATATTTATCTATCATAACGAACATAGACTCCTATTGTAGTTGCCAAGATCCTTCTTTTACTTTAATCCCATTTGTAACTTAAATACTTGGGGTGAATAATTCATTTAAATGAATGAACGACTACTGAGAGCGACAAATAGCTAATGTAGCTCTTTTTAAGTTGTCAATAATCTTCTTCCTTTCAAAGATTAAATCAAACTTATTGTAATAACTGCTTTTACATAAGAACTCTTCATAAAATCAACATAAAATTGGCTATTTGACTGTTATATTTTAAAGTGTATTTTTATTTTAGATTCTTGGACCCGACGGAAAAAGTATCTACTCTGGTGATCGAGAATCCAATGGAAAGTACACGTTTGCAGCACATATGGACGGCATGTATAAATACTGTTTCAGTAATAAAATGTCTACAATGACTCCGAAAATCGTTATGTTTACAATGGATCTTGGAGAAAAGCCTAAGTCAGACAAGGATGGGATGGAAGCAGATGGTAAGCTACCTCATAGAAATCGATTACCTTTTTTTATTCTCTGCTCTTTTCAGCCCACCATAATAAATTAGAAGAGATGGTAAATGAACTTTCCACTGCTTTGACCGGAGTTAAGCACGAGCAAGAGTATATGGAAGTACGAGAACGTATTCATAGAGCTAGTAGGTTATCATAATTCAGTTAAAGTGCCTTATCTAATTTACTAAACTATTCTTTAGTTAATGATAACACCAATTCAAGGGTTGTTCTCTGGTCCTTCTTTGAGGCTTTGGTGCTAGTTTGTATGACTCTTGGTCAAGTTTACTACCTGAAAAGATTTTTCGAAGTTCGCCGAGTTGTTTAGGCATAAAATTGGGAGGGAACTACTATCATATTATACATCAACGTTTTTCAAAAACTTTTTTCATTTCATTATAATCTTTGTCGATATAATTTTTGTTAAAGTTACCCGAAAAAATTTTAGGGAATAACTAGTTTTTTATTAGCCTTTTCAAACTTCCTGTAAAAACGAATGAGTAGGACGAAATCCCATTTGATTAGGGGAGGAGAGCATTAAGGCTAGACAATGACTTGATGTAGAAGCTCGGCAAAAGGCCTTTATCTTTTGCATCAACGCTGCTTTGCAGTTGGTATACATCATCTAAAGCGGCACAACCAGATAGTACAAGCAGAGAGTTCATGTTGCTCAAATTAGCCATAGCGATATCAGTTTCCAAACGATCGCCAATAACAAGTGCTTTAGACGGGTCTACGTTTTTCCTCTCAATAATAACTTTCAATATGGGTTCATAGGGTTTTCCGCAAACAAATGCTTTACGACCACTTCCGACTTCTATTGCATGCAGTATGGCTCCAGTCCCTTTATATAATAGAAAAATACACAAGAGTATTGTAGAAAATTATAAAACGTAGAAGGTTGTTTAAATTTCAAAATACCTGGAACAATGCGATCATTTTTAGCAGGTAAAGCCGGATCGTCGTTCGTAGCAATAAGGGGTATTTGTGTTTTAGATAAATGACCGCAAGTTCGCACCATCTTAGCATAGCTGAAATGAGGATCGAAGCCAACAACGACCGCCGTTATCTGTGTTTTTTTTTATTATCATATACTGACAAAGATATCTTCATTTAGAGAAAAATGTTTGATTACTTACATCTGGATCCAAAGGCATATCTGTCCAGTCGCAAGACGAATCTTGTAATGGATCAGGCTGTTAAAAAAATGTAAAAGGGTTTAATAAATAATAAAAATGGTTGAAGATTGCTTACTCCAATTGGAGAGGTATCAAATCCTGCATTATTCAATTCTTTCTGTAAACCATAGCTACCAACAACGAAAATCTTTCCCCGAATACCAAGTTGATGTCTTATATACTGAGCGGTAACGTATGCCGAACAGATTATATCCTCCCTTCCGGCTTCGAATCCAAGCTTCGTCAATTTTTCAGCATATTCATCTCGGGTTCTAGTACTATTATTCGTTACAAAGTAAACCTTTTTATTCTGCAATAAAAGGATTATTAAATAATTGGGCAAAATAATATAATACATTATATCATTTTCAACGTTTCATAACTCTTGATTTTATTGTTCAAGGACAATGGGTAATATAATTGATAAATAATTGTATAAATTGTTAGAGATTATGCTTGACTTTACTTACTCTTTTGCGCAACTTTCTTATGGCTTCGACGGCGCCAGGAATAACGTCTGGACCATTCCAAAGAACGCCTAAGAAAAAACGCATAAAGCGTGAAGACTCAATTTTTTTGATAATTATGTAATCTACCATCGCAATCAGTCAGGACGGTATCAAGCCCAATTAGAGCTTCCTCAATATTGTCCTTAGATAGTTCCGTACACTTAGCCATTGTGTACGGATAAATTTCCTAAAACCGATTTAATACGGTTTTCGAATGCCCGAGATGTGTTTTATCGAGCGGAAATGATCGTCTGCTATGACTTCCAAATTCAGTTCACACACCAGTGCTCGTCAGAAGTTTCGTAGTTTGCAAGTGAATTTTGGTGGATTACTTCAATTTTATCTTTAGATTATTTTGATCGGACCACGAACCAGTCATATAATACTTATATCGTTTGCAAAGTTCCAGACATCGCCATTTTCATTCATCTTCTTTACAATGACGCTTTAAATGAAATATTATATAATTATCAGCAGTCTAGTTGGAAAAATTCTGCGAAAATATTACCAAATTTGGAAATTTTGCTAATTAGATTGACGAATGAATCTGACTTAAAAATGAAAGTAATCACGTGACGTAATATTTATAAAATGGCGGAGAACGACGACGAGGATGAAGATGGTCCTCTCACAATGAATTGTGATAGGCTAACTCCTGAGAGAGAATGGGAGATGAAACATAGTAGCTCTCTCCAGATTATTCTGGAGAGGATCGCCAACCAAAAGATAAGAGAAGATCTAGAAATTGAAGGTGTGTATGTAAACATTGATATCTTAATCATATGATGATTACGCCGCTTTTGTAGAGATCGACTGTGTTTTGGTACCAAGGCCACAATTTTGGACACAATTGTTCTTGTCACATTTTCAAGATGTAAAAGAAGATGATAGCAAAGATGACATGCTTTTTTACGTCCGCAAAACACCTAGTCAGAATAAGATAAATGTATATCAGGTAAAGATACTTAATATCAAAATTAAAAATAAATACACATTTTAGAATAAAAATATATAACCTTTAAAACCATATCAACATATATATATATAAATAGACTGAAGTGGACGTGTTTAGGAGAAGTTCAAAGAACTTGCCAAATATTGAAGCAACAAATATAGACTGGGAAGAAACTGTCTATTTGAATTTAATTATGCAGCATGTAAGTTTATTCTGAAAAGTTTAATCTATTATACATATATATTCTTAATGTTACAGTTTGAGTATACTGTCACATGCGCTGTTTGTACAAGAACTAGCAAAAATGAGATACAAATTTTAAAAAAATGCACCCAAAAGGTCTATGCATCTCCTAGCAAAAGAAATATGGATTCTAAAGGTACTTCAGAACAATTAACATATCCTAATATCTTTTTTACTGTGGATAATTTTGAGGAGGTAAGTCGTATATCATGGTCTTTTAGATAAATTATTCATTTTTATGTGTTTTTATCTTCCCTCCCAGGCTTTCTCAGACGTAATCATTCGGGATAGCGAATTGGTCTGTGTTGAGTTGGTAGCCCGAGATAGGAAAAGTAACTTTGAAAGCGTTCTATTCTTAGGTAGTATTCGATACGAAGCCTTAAAGAAAGTCTATGATGCTAGGACTACTGACCGTTGGCAAAAGCTATTTAAAAAACATAAAAGGGTAGAGTTTATGAAAATGCGTGGACCTAGTGGAAAGGGTTGTGCTGAGATGGCTGTTACAAAAGTTAAAGGCTGTGGACCGGAAACTCCGGAACAAACGCCAACAACTGAACAATTTCCTTACGAGGATTTTGATTCGTTTAGCGAAAGGCGTATGAGCGATCCGGCGTCTCAACAATCTTGGAGTATGTTCTCAAAGATGAGAAAATCACGATCGGAAACAGATAGCGTCGTTAAAATAACTGAAGTCGAGGCAAACGAGATACGAGATGAGTTGGAAACCGAAAAGGGATTTTGGGGAGCGTCTTTCGGACAGGCTTGGGGCTGGTTTAAAGAGCGTCGCAGAGCGAATAGTTTAGCGCTGCATTGCTATCTGACATTTATAACACTTCCTTGGCATAGAATCGTGGCGGGTAAGTGAAAATTTAATAAATATATAAATAAACGACACTTATAAATATATATATATATATATATTTACTTTATATATTGCTATTCTGCTTCGTTTCGATGTCGTTTCAGTTTTATCTTAATATTTTTCATCCATCTTTTCTTCATCTTAATAGCTATATCTATTTTTGCCCCTCCTTCAATTGTTGCACTATTCAATATATCAACGTTCGGGTATATATAGGATATTATAAAATTATTCACACTTTTCCCTCTTCTTCATAACAAAGAGAAACGATACAAAATCAAACTTTCCTTTATTTTTTTTTTTTAATATTGTTTTTTTTTTCCTTTTCCATTCTTTTAGATTTCATAATCACTGTTATTGATATCTGTTGTTTTGTTGTAGATGTACTCGAAACGAAGCAGTGCTCCCTACTAACCTTCGACTATGGTACACTGCCCTCTTAGCAAAAAGTGTGATGGCTTTTAGGAGCAAAACGGCGGAAATTAGAGAGTTTTTTTTGTTTGTTTGTTTGTTTGTTTTTTTTTTGTTAAGAAAAGACATTGCCTTGGTACAACTTTTCAGTCGCTGATAGTGATAATATTGATGAGAATGATAAATTGTCTGAAAAATGATCAAAACAGCAAAAAAAAAAAAAAAGAGATGGAAGAGAGCAGATGTTAAAAGAAAATAAGATGATTTAAACAAACGAAAAAGAGCGTGCAATCAAAAGAAATTAAGCCTAAGACAATTATTATTTTTTTCGATATACGAAAATAAAAACGAATCAATTCTAGTCAATTTTAAATTCCAGGAAAGAGAAAAGGAAAAGGGCAAAGAAATAAACGATAATTAATATGAATAAATAGTATTAGAAAAATTGTGAATAAAATCTTTTCCTTTTTTTTTCCTTTACACTACTTGCAATTCCTTTTGTTGTAATCTAATTGAAAGTTTATAGAAAGAACATATTTAGTATAAATAAAAGTATTAAATACATTCCTTTAATTGAATAAATATAACTCATTTTTTTGTTATTATCGTTATTGAAAGCTTTCAAGAGAATTCTTTTCTTTTTTTAAAAACAGATATTACTGGAGATACAAGGGAACGACTTGAACCTATATTGAGTTGATTGATTCTTTAAAAAACATAAATAATAGACGGGTAGTCGATTCAATTTTATAACTGTTGATTCACAAACTTTCTAAGGGAAATACACGATTATTAAATGGCTGAAGGAGAGAATTTAATAATCGTTGTTAATAGACACTTGTACATTATTTTTCGATGATGATTTATATTAAAATTTCTGCTTTTTAAGTATACGATACATGTTTATTATCTGTTATTATGTCTTTGTAAACAATATATTACAATCAGAAAGGACATGAAAAGAAATATTTTATTATTCTTTTTCTTTTGCTTTGCTATTAATCCCAGCTATCATACTATATATTAAATAGGGAGGGGGAATGCATATGGAGGGAAATAAAGGAATGTATCCATCTACGTTATAGAAAGAGAGAGTTTGTAAAGTTAAGTATGGTTAGCAGAAAAATAAAACAGTTATTGGGATATGATTTCGATTTAAAAGGTAACATTGACACCTCAACCTAATTTGTAAGTTGTAATTAACGATTGTAATTAAGGAGATTCAACAACATGCTTCGGATTACAAAAAAAACATTACCGTGACACTTTTCTATACTTTGGTTCTTTCTTTTCGCTTCTTTGTGTGTTTCTTTTTCAAAACATGATAAAGAAAGAAGCTTGGCGAGGATTCTAAATGCAGCAGTAGAAGTAGCTGTAATAATAGTAGCAGTAACAATAGTATTAGCTGTAGAGTAGTGGTAGTATACGCAGGAGGAGGAGGAGGGGGAGGAGACGAAGAGATAGAAGAGCAGTAGCGACAATTGCAATAGCATTAGTTGTAATACTATGAGGAAGAGAAAAAGTGAGAGAGTAGTTTATTTAGTAGCTCCACAGCATCCCTTATTTTTCTGCATGCTTCCACTGAGATCTAAAGCCTTTTCTATTTGTTTATCTTCTCTCTCCAATAGCAGTCTTCAAAGAGAATTAAATGAAATTCAAACGTATTTAAAATGTATATGCTGAATAATGAGGTTAAACCTTGCCATTCCAACAAATGTATCGTTTATGCTCTCCCCTGACTTTGCGCTCGTTTCGTAAAATAGAGCATCATATTCCTACAAAAACACAAAGGAATAGAGATATTTAATATTTGTATATTATATCAGATTTTCTTACTTCGGCAACACGAGAACCTTCCTTATACTGGACTACTTTAGTTGTTTCACTTTCAACTAAATCCAACTTATTTCCGACTAGAACAATAACTGCAGCTTCATCCGCCCCATCTTTTACACTCTCCATCCAGTTTCTTATATTCAAAAAACTGGATTCGTTCATAATATCGAACATAACGAGAACTCCATCCGCCTTCCTAAAATATTGTTTTGTTATGGAACGATATCTTTCCTGTCCAGCGGTATCCCATAGTTGTAAAACGACAGGATGCCCATCCACATAGAGTTGTTTGACTCTAAAGTCTACACCTGTACGAAATTTTATAGTTTAGTTTAATTACTGTGTATTAAGTAATTGTTAATGTGTATAAATGAATATGCACTAGCATGATTTTACTAATTAAAACAATAAGAATTACCTATGGTTGCGCTAAATGAGTCTTTGAAAACGCCTTGACAATAACGATGTATAAAGCTACTTTTACCAACGCCAGAATCACCCACGAATACAACTTTAAATACTCTTTCCGGTTCGTTAATATTTGATACAGCAGCCATTGATTCACCCTAAAATTACAGTATATTATACAATAATAAGTAACAGTAATATTTTTTTGCATAATTACAGATTGTAATCTCTCTTGATTTTCAACTGTAGAGTAAGCTCCTATTGGTTGACCTCTTTCAGATATCGGAGCCGAACTGTTAAAGTATACAATTTATAAAATATAAAACAAGGTATTCATAAAAGTTATTGAAAAAAACAAAAAGAAGAGAGATGGTGAAGAAGATCAGCCATAACAACCTAAAAGATATTGACGGTTTGAGAGTGAGGGACAAAAAGAAACTTTACGAGCTAATAACGAAAAGGAGAACAGAAAAACTCTGAAGAAATAATAGGGAAATACGTGTTTTCATTTTATATACAAATTTATCTTCATTAGTTTATCATAAAGTTTGTATGCCTCTTTCAGTTCTTAAGAAATCAAAAGAGTTCTTTAATAATAAGAAAAAGCATTGGGAAATAAGAGAGATTGGAAGAAAGAGAGATAGAAACGTACCTGACTAAGTTTCGACCGCCAGAAGATGCTTCGGAAATTTGACTGAAATTTGATAAATATTTAACAAATCATTAGAATTTATAGACTATTTAAACAGTTATCATTTAGAAAATTATTAATAACTTACGACAATGAATGATCGTAGGGTAGTTCGTCGCATTCAACTTCCTCGTCCGACTCGAAACAACTTCCAAGTTTGGAATGCCTAGATTTGAAGTTAAATATAAACTCATCTAATTTGCATAATGTATACATTTTTTCATATTTACAGGCTGGGTGCTTCAAAGTAATTGGATAGAACCGAGCCTTGTCTCTTTTGCCGGAAGGCTTTTCTATTGGTGGCAGCCGACGACTGAGAATCAGTAGGCTCCTCCTCATTTCCGCTCAAGTTTTGATAAGGAGACGAACCGTTTTGTCTAGCTACATCGGGATCCATTTCCATTCCTTCACTTCTTTGGTAAATTAGTCTCTCACCGCCTGCCTGTATTATTAATTTCGTAATCTCACAATCTATCTACTAAATATAACTAAACAAGCCTGTATAACTAACACAATAAAAAATAATCAATCATCAATCCCAATTCATTCAGTAAAAATCATAAATTTTTGTTAATTTAGAAGGTTAATTTACTATAAATACACTAAACTTTTTACAAACTTTTTATCTACTATTTACAAACAATATACGTAATACCAAATTAGTATTCTAAGAAAAGGAGGGAAAAATTGTTCATTAATTGTTTGTAGTCGTTGTTGTTTTTTTAAGAAAGTAATTAATTATATAGGAAAAACAAACATAACCATTAAATAAGGGAGACTATATATTATATATAATATTTTGATTGTTTGCTGTTCTTTTATTATATACCTCTATCATTTCTTGCTGCAAAGTGTCCTATAAAAAAGGGAAGTCTTTTTTAAATATTCAAAAAAGTTGGTTTTTACTTCTAAATAAAAAAGAAAACAAAAAACGTTTCCTTCTCATCTTTCATTCCAAAAGTTAAAAGATAAACAAAAGAAAAGGTGATTAAAATTTTGTGTTATCTCATTGGTTATTTGCTCTTTAAAATGAAATTTTTGATAAGACAACAAAAACATAAATAATTTTTTTAAAAACGGGGAAATAAATAAGAACTATACAGTTAAAAAGAAATACAAAGTTATAAATAGTGAAAAATTAATAATTTTTCAAAAAGAGCATGCTAAACGCATAAAGATGATGGATTATACCATACGATTTCCAAGGTTATACTGTCAGAAATTAGAAAATAAATTGGGAAAAATACGGGAATTAAAACAATTATGCGATCATTCACAAGGATATAAACATTTTCGTGCAAAAAATAAATTATTAAATGTGAAAAACAATAAACAATTAAAGCAAAAAACAAAAAAAAAATATAGTTTTTTTTTTAGTTCTTTTCATATTAAAATCTATATTAGTTTTATTTTTTTGCTTTTTTTTGTTTTGTTTCTAATTATTATAATTATTAAATTGTTATTTCTATTTGCTTTTAGATTTTGAAGATGACAATCATTGAAGCTTGCCTCAGACAATATTAATCAATTAGAAGGAAGAAAACAATAAAAGAAACCGATGAAAAACTCATCATATTCCCTCCACCAATCATAAAATTAATTAGCATCCTGAAATGAAAAATTATGCAGATTATACAAAAAAATTTGTTGTTCTCTTCGTTTTTAAAAGATAGGCAGATAGATACAAAGCTTAAAGCGATATTAATTACTGGTAAAAAATTAATTAGGGTTTTTTTTATTTTAAGAATTAAATGGTACGGAAATGTTATATATATATAAGATCAGGGGAATGGAAGGAAGGAGGAGAAAGGGTTAACTCTATAAATAGAAGAAACCCAAAAAAAATTTTAGATGACGGTTGGAAACCAGGTTCTTTTTAAAAAAAATTATTTTTTTTTACTGTACAGTATACTACTATATACATATACAGTACATGTTACGAAAATAGGCTTAATTCGAAAGATCAAAATATTTGCAATATATTAGTGAATATGTATATAAATATCGCTAAATGTCTAAGAATTAATCAATTTTTTAAGAATCTTTTAAAAAGAAGAAAAAAAAATATTTATAATCCCATTTTCCACAGAAATTAAATTTAAAAAAAAAAGAGATTATTAAACCGATATTTCACAGAGATGTAACAGTTATGTAGCTAGTTCTCACCCGTCTAAGTGCCTCTTCGTCTTGATTGTCCCTTAATTTCCTATTCATATCCCTATGAAAAAAACAAACGGCGTGTTTAGCTGATGTGCGACTACTAGGTTTTGCTTCCTTATACCTTAAAAGGTCTAGTTGTTTAACTAAACTTTCCCTCTCCAATGCTATTCCCTCACTAATTTGTAATGCAGCCCTTATAAAAAATGGAAAAATATCATTATAATAAGTATTAAATAATAGTTTAAATAATAAATATACATATATATATATATATATATAGAATTCGCGTTAAAAATTTGTTTTTGTCCAGTAATTAAAACAGATTTTTTACCGAATCTATCTACTCATAAACAAGTTTTTTTTGAGTAGAACTCATTTTTCAAACTGATGAATTTCAAAAAGTATAAAAAGGCGACGAGAAGTTCAGTCTTTCGTCAACTAAGATAGCTGCATCGAAAAAAATGCGTTTTTATGTGCTTTTGGCTCTCGTAGCCATTGTTTTTTTTGAAATAGTTTATGGTGAAAATCAATTGCTGTATAGAAGAGTAGATGAAAATACGAATAGAATATGGTGTCAAAGAGTTAACCTGGACCGAAACATGAAACAAACCATATCAAGAAAATATGCTACTGCACAATGTAAAACTAATGGAACAAATGGTCGTTTGATAAAGTTCAACAACGAAAAAGAACTTTCCATCTTTGTAAAAGAACTACGACTAGAAATAACTTCCCTAGGGAAATGGCCAACTAATGCAGATCACATATCAATTTTAATTGGTATGATTACCGAAGGACACGCGTAAGTTATTCACTTTTTTTTTTAACTCCATTAGTTGCTGCTTCACCTTTTTTATTATGTTAATTTCCTTTACAGATGGAAATGGATCGATAGCGCTCAGGTATTCATCGAAGACTTTCCAAGTTTGGACATCATCTCCAGGAATCCGGAAGAATTTATCACCCAAGACAATATTAGAAAATACGTTGTTCTTGATTTGTACAGGGTAGCTGAATGGAATCTACGAGTGGAAAGCGACTCCTCTCTTGAAGCAAACACATATGGATGCGAATGGGAATGTTCTTAACTTCTCTTCGTGTTTAGTTTTTACGACAAAACTATCATAATGACTTGGCTATTTTAATGACCAAACTGTTTTGTTTTTGCTCACACTAATTAAGTTTATGTTTGAGCTTCAATTCCGATAACATTATCTATGGCCAATTTTTGAACATTTTGAGTGGACGTTTCCCACCGTCCTAAAACTTACATTGCTCTTTCTTGTTTTTCTTTTCGTTGCTGCGATCGCAATTGATTTATGTAGGAACGGCTTTCTTCTAGTTGCTCGTCCGAGATAATAAGCTTTTCTTCCAGCTCTTCTTTCTCCTAACAAAACAAAACAAAAACGAATTGTTGAGCGGTTAAATTTTCATTTAAAGCGGAGGAAGAAATAATCTTAAAAATCATTCCAACTATTATCACCTGTAGTAACTTTTCATTTTCTTGTTTCGTTTCAAGGTCTTCGTTATTTAGCACCTGCAAACGATCTTGCATCTGGAGATTTAAAAAAGAGCGAAATTTTTAAAAAGATAACATTTATTGTTGGTGTTTTAAAAAAAATTGAAAATTTTGCTGTACCTCTGAGTGCTTGAGCAATAGATCTTGTAACTGACGATCTTTTTCCAAAATTTCATTTTCCATTTCATCTCTAACCTGCTTTTCTTTTAGTTTTTCCTGAAGTTTCAATAAAAACACGTAAGGAAAGACAACTTAGAAAAATTAATAGAAATACTGTTGTATTATATTATAGTACATTATATAAATACAACATTTTATGTAATAAGTATATGGCAGATAGAGATTCATTATTTAATATCCGATGTACCTCTTTTAAAATCCTTTCTCTTTCAGTTTTAATCTGATTTTCCATCTCTTCGTATAATCGCCTTACCTCTTCGTCATGTGCAGTAGATTTACTTTTTTATTTAAAGAAAAACACATCAAAATATATAGATATTGAGAATTTATGCGAATAATAAAATCGTGGGATGAGGGTCTTTGTTTTTGTTATGATTATTATTATTATACTTACGTTCGGAGAATATTCTCCAAATTTTGATAATCATTAACTTTCTGTTTCATTTGATTAGACATTCTATAAAGAAAATCTTCAAAATTAACGCACAATTCTGGAGCTTCCTTTTTCAAGTTCATCCATAAATTTCTAACAGTATCGAAACTAAAAATAATAAATAATATAAGAATTAATTGTGCTAAATACTATTAGATAATCGTATCCTTTTCTAATTTATTTATATCTTTTGATACTAACTCTTCCACAACACAATTTGCACCCATATTTTGCAATAAGTCTGAAAATTGTTCCTCATCGTTGAGATTGTCAGTTTCATCTTCATAAACCTTCTCCGGCATAGCTTCAGTAACAGTCCCAGAACGTGATAAATTCTTCTTTTCATTATTCATTGGCATTCCCAAAAAACTTCCTGTAGAGAAACAAAAACAAAAAAACACCATAAATATAAATCAAAAAAAAATTCATAAGTAAAATTCAATTATCCCGCATTTTTTAAAACAAAAGACCTATAAACAGTAACAATTATTAGCTTTTATCATTTCCTTATTCAACTTATTAGAAATCTTTATCAATAGATTAACAAGAATAGATAAAGAGTAGTTTAAAGAAGAAGCTTCATCATTTTTTTTTATAGTAGAGGATAATTTCAAATGTAATGTATTTACAAATTAGGTAAATCCTTTAGGCTTATCTTGGCGAAATATCTAAATAGATTAAAAATAAAAAAATTGTACGTACCGAAACCCTCCGTAAATTCCTCTAAAGTTAGAAAGTTGTTTTTGTCATCATCCAAAGAGTCGAAAACAGCCTCCAATTGTTCGGGATTTAGCGGAAGTTCTTTCTGCAAACGTTGCATATCTCGTTTGGTAATAAAACCTTTTTCTTCAACATCACAGATACTGAATAGTTCGTGAGCTTTTTCAATCATCATTTGTTTCATATCCTCAGCACTGGGGCTACTGCCCTCTAAATCACTGTCGTCTTGATAATCCATGCCACTATTTTCTCCTATAGTAAGCTTACTTAATCTCTTTCATCGTTGTTATGAACCTGCTGTAAATTTTCATCACTGTTAGCGAAATGATGGAAAACTGGCTTGAATCGATATTATAACAATATGCAAAATAGTCAGAATTGATTTTTTATTTTAGTTGTGAAAAACGAACATCTGTTCATAAGCTATAGATCATTTATTTGTTTGGCAGACGTAGTTCAAATAGAGTAGATTGATTGGCCTAAAAATTTTATCGTTTTAAGTGGGTTTCTTCAATCAATAAAATGTTGCCAACATTTGAATAGTGATAAATTTTTTTTAAAAAAAGAATTTCAATTAAAAAAAAAAGAAATTGATAAGTTAATATTTATTTTTCAACATTACGAGTAAAATTTTTCGAAATAAATAGCTAAAAAAGTTTCTTAGACACTTAACCTTACAATTTAAAACTGTACCAGAAGTTTATCAAGATGACTTCAATAACTTAATAAGATAATTTGCGATAAGTCGGAGGTAGCAGATGAATTTTAAAGCGTATTACTTCGTAATAAATCAAACTGCAATTACTCTATAGATTAAATTTTATAACAATAATTCGGCAAAAAAATTTTTTTCTCAAAAGAACAAGTTAACTTACGTGGTATTTATGTTGAAAATATGTTTGATAACGTTTGCAATCAGTCCTTTTATCGGAATATGAATGATACGTACTTGCAGATAGGCCTTCTTTTGAATGTGTTAAATCATTATTGATTGAGTATTTTTTATCTTAAAGAACACAGTGTAAAACTCCCTTTTATCGGCCGGATTTTCTGAAGTATTTTCGTATTTAGAAAAATCTTCGGTTTTACCCTCTACCTGCACAAAAATAAGAAATTTCATATTAAATATATTTTAATGGAAAAAGATATTGATACGACAATAAAGTTCATGGTCATAAGCAGTAGCCAGAAACTGGTCATAGTACAGGATATTGGCAAGATAATACCATCAGTTAAGCAATTAAGACTGCTAATTTAGAAACTTCCAATCATAAGAGTCATTTAAGATCGAAATAATATGGACAATTATCAGCAGGTAGAACGCTATTTCACATTTGCGAATTCTGTTTATGCAATAGTTTTTGAACTTTTTAGCTTATAACTGACCTGCGTCGAACATTCGGCACCGGTAAGACACGATCGTTATCATGGAGACGAAGTCAATTGGAAGGAATAGTTAAGATGGTTGATGAAAATAGAGATGAAATAGTTGCTGCAATGAAAGAAGATTTAAGTAAACCGAAATCAGAAACCATTTTAATGGAAGTTATTCAAGTGAGAAATGATGCAATTCAACATCTTAATAATCTAGACAAGTGGCTGGAGAGGGAAAAAATTTCTAAAAGTATTGAACTCATTATGGACAATGTTTACATTCAAAGAGATCCTCTCGGCGTCGTCCTAATCATGGGAGCTTGGAACTATCCCTTCCAGTTAGCTCTTATGCCAGCAGTTGGAGCTATTGCTGCAGGAAATTGCGTTGTCTTGAAACCCTCTGAAGTTTCGCCCGCAACTGCCTTTGTTGTTGAGAAACTCTGCAGGAAGTATTTAGATAATGATACTTTTCAAATTGTGCAAGGAGGCGTTACCGAAACGACAGCTCTTCTCTCCGAGAGATTTGATATGATTTTCTACACTGGAAGCACATCCGTTGGGCGAATTGTTGCAACAGCGGCAGCTAAGCACCTAACTCCAGTAATCTTGGAGCTTGGGGGAAAGTCGCCATGCTATGTCTGTCCATCATCCGATCTAAATATCTCAGCTAGGCGTATTGTATGGGGTCGCTTCTGCAATACCGGCCAGACCTGTATCGCTCCCGATTATATTCTTTGCCCATCAGAAATTCAACCCGAACTTGTGAGGCAACTGAAAAAGGCTTTAGTCGCCTTTTTCGGAGATGACCCTCAACATTGCGAATCCTTCGGTCGAATTGTTAACAAGCGCAACTTTGACAGAATTAAAAGACTAATTGACGACGCTCCCAGTGACAAAATAGTCGTTGGTGGTAAAACTGATGTCGAAAGCCGTTTCATAGCCCCAACAATCATTCAAAATGCAACTGCCGATATGTTGTGTATGCAAGAAGAAATTTTCGGGCCTGTCTTGCCAATTTTAACTGTAAAGGATGAAGATGCAGCTATAGACTTTATCAATAGCAGAGAAAAACCCTTAGCATTGTACGTCTTCACTAAGAAGAGCTCAATCAAAGAAAAATTCTTGAATCAAACATCCAGCGGATCAACTTGCGTTAATGATACTATTATGCAAGCTGGTAAGCATTTCTAAATATATAATTTTATAAACTTTTCATCTTTTATCTCTTTTTCCAAAAAGGTATAAGTGGACTCCCATTTGGAGGAGTTGGAGAAAGTGGATGTGGTGCCTACCACGGAAAGTTTACACTAGAAACATTCTGCCATAGAAAGGGAGTGCTGGAAAAGAAGCAAGGTAATTAAATCTCTAGAGAATACTTATTTTCTTTTAACGCTGTATCATATGAATTGCTCAGGAATGGAAAAATTGAATGATATCCGATACCCTCCTTACACTGATAAGAAGCTGAAATTTTTGGAGAGACTTATGGCTAAAGGACCTTCAAGACGTCAATTTGGTTTATTCTTACCGATTATGCTCTTCAGCGTCATTATTGGGTTTATATTAAAGGTTGGATGGCAAATTCCACCCCTAAATTACATACTAAAGTTCATTTCCAATAAACGCTAACATTAAAACCCTCAGTCAACTTAAACGAATTTCTTAATTTTCATTTCCTAACTAACATAAGAATCTATACTTTTGACAATTCCGTCTTTTTTTTTCTTCTTCTAACAGTTCCTCGGAATGAAATCCTAATTGAAAAACATAGTTCTCTCCAAGAACTTTGAACTGAAGCTGAAGACAAAACAGCGACAGTACTTATGATTATTGCTAATTTATCACCTAACTGTCTTGCCTTTGATTGATTAAAATTTTGAGTATTCTTTTTTGTTTTTTTTTTTTACTTATTAAAGATAAAAAGCTTTTTAGAAAATAATGTTTGATGTTTTAAAAATTAAACATTGTCAATTTTTGAATAAATATTACATTCGGATATATAAATATATAGTATGGTACCCTTGACCCAAGACCGTTTATTTTCCTCCTAGTATTTCTTCTATACAATATATATACTGTGTATATATATAGTATATTGTTTCTTTTAAGGATAAATAAGAGTTTTCTACATAATATTAAATGCACAAACAAGTTGGATATTTTTGTAGGGAAAACGTAGGCATATACTGAGTTGCACTTGCCGACGTGGAAAACTTTGAATAGTATTTACTCAAATTGAGTAGTTGCTTCCATAAAAAGTCTTCTTATAGGTGGTTAAGCATAGATTTAAACAGTTGCAAACGTTTTTTCGGAACATCGTGTTGTTTCAGAGGAAGCGGTAAATTCTTAAGCTTTAACAATGATGATGTCGAAGAGATGTTTTCTTGTAGCAGTTCTCTGTCATATGACTGTGCTATTCGTCACAGGTAAATTGTTTTTAAGAGCGAAAATGATTATAGAAGTGACTATCAATCTTGTCTTTTTTACAGGTCAAGAAACTACAATTACATCTACAGCTGCAAAATTAAACAATGATGATGTGAAAGGTATGAAAACGACTTTTCTATTTTTCATATGTTGTAATAAATTGCTATATTCTAAAATATTGTAGGAGATGCAGCCGAAGCTACTACTACCGTTGGAGGAAATACGGCTGTTACTTCAGAAGGTCTCTCAACAACGAAGTCACCTTCAACTACTTCAGAGACTGATAAGAGCACAAAAGAACCAACAGCGCAAACGACTGGTACAGCTAGTTTGCAAACTTCCAAGAAAATTTCCACTTCTACCGAAGAAGATAATAAGCAAACAACAACTTCCAAGTTACAAGATTCAACAGCGAATGATAGAACAACGAATCAAGCTCCAACAGTGGCAGATTCTAAAACTTCTATCAATGAGACCGCTGTCAATACAACCAATACTATTGCAGATAATACTGTCACTACCAGCACAACCAACAACACTGCGGAGGATACTGTCACTGTAAAAACATTCGATATTTCAGAAAATTTGACCACTTCATCTGTTGGAGTTGAGTCATCATCTACACAATCGAATCTTGATAGCAAAATATCAACCGTCGAGCCTAAACAGGGTAACTTAACTCCAAGTACGGAAAAAGCTATCGAATCAACAAAAGTAACAGAAACTGTGGCCACAACGGAGCCTTCGGAGGAACAGAATACTGATGTTGCAGGCATCACTTCCCAAATTCATTTGAGTTGTAAAAATTATTCGATTAAAGCGTTTAAGCCAGGACATGTGACGTTACCGTGCAGTATCCGCACAACTGCAGATATCGATTGCAATGAAACGGCCTTGATATGGGGAAACGATAAGAATAGCGTTACTTGCGGCAACACCAATTACGGAGTTGGTTTAAAAATCGAAGATAATAGTGGCACGCGTAATTATACTGGTGATATTAGCTTTTCTGATGAAGCAGATTTAGAGGGTGAGATTAAGATGACTATAAAGGTTGTTCTAGAGAACAATGAGGAGAAAGAAGCTAATTTTAAAATTGAATTTATTGGTAGGTAGCAATTAATTTGTATATATTCTGTATATTATTTACATACAATTAATAATGTATTAGGTATAATGATTTTCTTTTTTTTTTTGCAGTAAATTCTGCAGCCGTAAATAAAGTAAACGTTTTCTTCGGTTTCATTTCCGCCTTCCTCTTGATCGTTTATCTATTTTAAAAGGAAGAGAGATTTTTTCTGAATTTCCCGACATTAAAACAAAATGTGCTTTGATATACTTTTTAACTAAAAATTGAATTTTATTTTACCTTTAAATAAATGGGAAATACAGATTCCAAGAAGTTCCTATTTAGATCGAATATTGTTTTTATGCTGCGCGAACTGACAAAGGCACGGAAATCCTATACAATGTAAATTTGAGTGATCAAATGAAAAGTTCCTATTTATCAGTAGACTCGTGTACTCGGCGCTATAAGATAGTAGTTTGTCTTCCGTTTCTTCGGACAGATCTTCTTTGATAACAATATCCGACAGACAGGTTGTCATTGAGGATGAAGCAGATAGATCTTCTTCCGCGTTAAAAGTTGGGTTGGCGAAAGAGTTATGCTTTTTAGACAGTATTTCTTGATAGTAAGCCTTAAAAAAAACTTTTTTTAAGTAAGAAACTGACAAGAAAAGAGAATTGCTTACCAGACAAGGTCCAATTTCGTAGTAGAAAAAGTGTAACTATTTAAATTAGATATTAAGGAAAACAAAAGAAAAAGACAGAATTTTTTTGTCATTTAACAAAAAAATTTGCTAATGAGAAGAGGCTTTCAATTAGCATCAAATTATTATAATAAATCAGCCCGATTTGGTTTTCTTTAAAGTTGAGACACTAGACTGATAAGAGTCAAACGATCCTGTTAATTCGTTCAAGAATGAATGGAAGATTACTTATTTATCTATATGGCTGTTGGCTAGTAATTTTAATAAGACCAAGTACAATGTAAGTTCTAAAGGATATCTCATTTATTTTTCTCTGTTTTATTTTTTCTCCCTTCCCCCTCTCTCCTCCCTTCTCTCTCTCTCTCTCTCTCTCTCTCTCTCTCTTATTAATGAATAAATGAAATTTTTTATACCTTTCAAATATATTAATTCCATTTTTCGTTTAATTATAAAAAGTAAGTTTTATTAATAAAGCTCCAAGATTATTCTAAGCTCTTATAGTGTCCCTATTTCGTTACATTTGAGAAAGAAAGATGAAAGCCGCCAACGAAACCTAAATCAAAAAAAAAAAAATTTTAATACAAAAAAACGAAAAAATTTGACCAAAGTGCATTTTCAATTATGTAAATGTCTTTTATCCATATATGGCATCTTTTCCTAATCAAGGGTGGAAAGTTTAAAAAAGGATGGAACTAATACAATTCTGAAGGATATCGTCAAAGAAATCGAAATGCATTACATGAAGTGAGTTTGTCAAATAACTAATAATAAATATCTTATTATCATTTATTAATAGAAAAATTTTTGCATAATACATATTTATTCAATTTTTCTTATTCATGCTAGGCTACGCTCTCCCTCAAGCGTTGGAGCTAAATTATTCGGTAGGCCTATTCTCGAATGAAAAGAATTTATAATTTTAAAAAAATGATAAAGTCTATTTCTATGTAAAAAAAAAGAGAAAAATAATAATTAAGCTTTAATAAAGCTGTTCTATTTAAGCCCTGAAACAGGCAGCTGATTGGAATGGTCCCGGTAAAAGAAGTTGGAATAACCCTGAAGAAATTTATTATGAACCTGAGTGTCGTTGCAAAAAGTAAATGATTAGAGGATAAAAATATAAGGGAAAAAAATAATGATAATGAAAAATATGAGAGTATTTCGTTTTTGTGCCTGTTTACATGGTTTGTTAGTGTTTGTAACGTATAGAAAAGAAAAAGAGCTATGAAAAGGATATAACAATGGTACAGGTAATGAATGTGCGAATGTATGTATGTATGTATGGATAGATAGATAGACAGACAAATAGATATATGGATGGATGGATGGATAAATGGATGGATAAATGAATGAATGAGTGAATACCCTATATATTCGTCAGTAGGTAGTGAATGAATGAATGAATAAATTTGATTTTAATTAACAAGAAAAAAGGAATATTTTCTCTTTTTTGTATTCTAATGAACGAAAAATAATCCTAATGAGTATGATTCTCTTTTTATGAGAGATATTAAGCGTTGAAAAGTATTCAGGATAAGTGAAAAGGAAAGTAGCAGGAATGGAAATATGGGATAAGGAAAGGTAAGAGAATTTCATAATTAGGAAATATATTATATATTCCGTCTACTCTATATTCCCCCAAAAAAAAATAGATCCCAAATCGAAACTAGGCTTAATTGTTTGTACTATTGTCATAGTAACAAAATGGCCGCTAATGGTATCGACAAATAACTTTATGGACAGTTACATGATTTTTTTTCCAATGCAGTTCTCATGTTTAAATGGACTATTGAAAAGCAAAAAAGTGACCAATTAAAGCTACCGAGCCGATCATTAAGAGTACAACCTATTAATAGACTGAGAAAAAATTGTCTAAAGAAATTGTATCCCGATATATATGAAAAGCGAATGATGGATGAAATGAACGATGTTAGTATTCTATTTAATATTCTCGAGCAAATATACTTAATTTTTTATACTCTATAGGTTGATGTATTTGACTATGTACCTAGAATGGTTCAACCTGGTAAAAACGATATCTTTAAGCCTAGTCCCTCTCGAACTAGAGTTAAAATAGCAACATTCGACGATGGAGATGAGGACTTTGCGTCCAGAACAGATGGTGATAATGACTATATTTTGTCCCCAGAAGAAAAAGAAGAAGTAAAAAGGGAGAGATTGCATAAAAGACCCTCAATAGAACATGAAAATTACGTAGATGATGCAAATGATGTACACTATAAAATAGATCAAGAACCACCAATTCGTATTGAAAAGACAGTAAAAATTGCTACCAAACCAGAAGAAGATAATAGTAGAAAAAGTTCTATTACATGTTCATCAGTCGGCCGTAATATGAGGGCAGAAGCGTGGCAAATGGAATTAATTAATAAAAGACTTGATGAACAAACGAAAAATAATGCCCTGCAAAGAATTATAGACTACGGTAAAGCTAATAATTTATAATCAAGATACCCTGCTCTCACTCCTCTACCCGTTTTAATTGCAGTTACGGAGATAAAAGATTATAGATAGTAAAAAAACATTATAAGGGATTATTACTAGTACTGTATATATATATATATATATATATATATATGAAAAAAGGATACGTAATACTTGTTGCAGTCTATTAGGCCTAACTCCTCACTACCCAAAAGTACATTCTGTTTGATAAATATTGAATTGACGCTTGAAATGGTCTTTTTTAATTGTTTTCGAAGCTGAAAAGATAAAACAAATATACAAACATTTCTACAAGTGCTTTATATATATATATATATTGTATATATCTGTTAGTATTGGATATAAATTAAATGTGTATAAGGACAAATAGTAAAGTGCTTTAGAGTACTCTATCAAAAGAAGAAGAAGAAGAAAAAAGAAACCTCGAGAAAGAATCATAACAGAGAGGGAGAGAAAAGTTGCATGCTTTATTTACTATATATAGTCTATTTATGTTTGCATATACAGTGAATATTGTATATATGAATGTAAAGAAAGGAACTTATTTTGGTAAGGGAAGCTTTCTAAATGGTTAATCTTACCTGTCTTTTGACGAGGTGACTTACGAACAAATATAATGTGAGTGTACAAAGCCAAACAAGAGCACCGTGTACGTATTCAAGGCCGCTACTAGTCTGTCCGTAGAGAATCACTTTAATTTCTATGAAAGGTATTAGTGTGAGGCAGAATATGAACCAGACAATAAAGAATATTGCCGCAGCTGGTGTTGAGAAAAAGCATAAATGGCACTTAATTTTTAAACTAGACATAAGAGTCCCAACTGCTTTTTCATAGACTTCAGGATCAATCTGTGGGATATTAAAAGACAAACCTTTCAAATAATACATGAATTTTTGATAGAAGGTATTAATTTATACATTTATTTTTACGAAATACTCTATATATCACTTTTCATATGGGATTTTCTCCCTGAAAAAAATATATACATTCATTTTTTTTGGCTTAAACTAATCTCCATTACTTAATTACTTATACAGATGCTATTTTTTCTACTTCTTTTGCCTCTCTTTCTCTCTCTCTCTCTCTCTCTTTATACTTACCATTCTATCTATGCTATATATCTATCTAATATTAATCAATCCATCTATCTATCTATCTATCTATCTATTTATCTATCTCAATCTTTCTTTTCCACTCTTTTTTTCTTTCTCTCCTCTCTATAGGTAGAATATTAACTAGATTCCTATGCATAATTATATCTGTACCATGTTTACAGGGATATTTAAATGACGGGGAAAAGGGAAAAATCAGGTACAAGTGTACACCCGTGTAAAGTAGTATAGAACAATTTACAATCGTCTAAATAGTAACTACAAATAAATAATACCTGTAATCCATGCGAAAGTAACTCCTCGGGTACCTGATCACCAATTATTTCTCTACCTGGCCAAGTGAGGTGGGACCGGGCGCTAAATAATAAGTGCCCACTCTGTAAGGCTAATTTAAAAAGAAAAGAGAATAAGTCTAAATAAACAGCGTTATTAATAATGAAATAAAGAAGTAAGACGTATAATTTGTATAATGAAGTTATACAGATAAAAAGTCAAGTTTAGAGAAATTTAGTAGTGAAAGAACGCTCTCAAGGGAGTGTATCATGGCAAATAAATGGGAAGGAATTGCTTTGATGCGTGCAAATTCTACTCTAGTTTTTCCTGCTTGTACCAAATTTAATTTTTATTTATACTTGTTCAATATTTTCACTTACCAGGATTTACACCGGCCAAACTTGGAGATGTTGACGACAAATGGACAACCGGTGCTAATGAATCTAATAGTTTCATCCACCAGTCATCATCTTTTATACTAACAACATTACATTCCGATAAGGATGTCGGTAAATCCAGTTGAGGATTAAGTTGTAATACAACAAATTTTCTTCCTATATCCAATTCTTCGTTAATTGCTTCTTCGCATTCTCTCCATAGCTCAAGTGAATCCCAACTAGCTATTAACAGTGCCTTTGAACAATATTTAACACCAGATAAAATACTTTGACATAACGTCATATCCCCATCCGACTTGTATATATCATATTGAGAACAACATTTGAAGGCATTACGAGCGCATTGCAATCGTTCGATAAGCTGGTCAGAAAATTCTCTATCGTTCCTATGCCAGAACAGGAAAATGTGATATAAAGCGTCTCCTAAGGGTGGGGCCCGAATCTGTTAGACGTATATACGTATATATGAGAATATAATATATACAGTATTACCGTATATATAAAATATAAAGAACAAAAATTTAAACGGAAATAACGCGTTAACAGGTATATTATATACAAACTAAATATGCATAGTATGCGCTTCCTTAAATATAATATACCTATAACGTATTCTTCATTATATACTGTAGACCGTCTATATATATATATATATATATATATATATATATATATACTGTATATAGCGTTTATATAATAAATTGCATGTATTATTCATTTTCTAGTTAAGCTCTTCTTGTTAATAGTAAAAGGAGTACATGTATGAAAAATGAAGGAAACATTTATCGATTATGAAAGTATAGAGAAACCATGAGTATATATAAAGGGATAAATATCTATATAATATAATATAATATATATAGGTACAGTGTAAAGGGAAATTAATAAAAATTTAATTGACAAACCCCTGTAGCGTAATTAACAACTTCATCTTCATAAAAATCCATTGTCTTCTCTTGTTATTTTCAGTATGTTTATCAGAATATCAAACAATGTTGTAAAAATATATGTATATACATATATATATATGTATATATCTGTATTTATAATATATATACATATATAGAGAGAAGATGATATCAAGTTTTATTGAAGAACAAATCCTTTTCTCTTAGATGAAAATTTACATGAGAGTAATTAAATACTATATCAGATACATAAGCGAAAAAGAGCCTTCCATTTAATAGCAGGGAGACTCACAAAAAAGTAAGCTTAAAAGAAGATAAACAAGCCCTTATATACAACGGATGGCGCCATATGCGGCGCCGTGCATAATGCAGAACACTTAGTCGTTTTAAGCTAAGTAACTATAATTTCTCAGGTAGAGTAGGCAGTCGCCTCCTCATCAATTTTCATACCTGCACTGTCTCAGAATCCCTGCTCTCTTTAACTGAAAATGACCAGTATATATTACATAGAGGGGACACGAAAGAGAGCTAACCTTCGGTGATAGAGAAAAAGATTTTTTTACTCTTTTTCCCCAGTTAATGGATTATATAAAAGACCTGAAAAAATAGACTGGGAAAGAGGATTAAATAAAGAAAGAAAAGTGCGAAAAGGGTGAAAGGAGAGAAAGGCAAGAAACTGGAGAATGGGAGAATTTTGTTAGACCTTTTATTTGTTTTCTATGCATTCCCTCCTTTCTTAAACATTCATAGACACGTACAAAATGATTACAAATATATTTCTCCAAAAGGCGCCATCTTTCAGACGTTTGTCAAAGACAGACCAGCACTACTAGTAGAGAGCATCTCAACCCTACGACCCTAAGAGCGACATTCCTTTTGTACCTAATCTAATTTGGATTGGAGTATACGGTTTAAAATCAATGCAATCCTTATCGAAATTGACATCACTTTTCAGTCTGATCAGTTTAAAAGACATTCTTATCAGCTCTATGCAAATCATTCATAAATAGGCTTCGTCTATTTCACTCTAATCATTGATTCTTCACTAAAACGCCTTGTTTAATTATACAAAAACCTATTTTCTTTAGAACATCTGCATAATTTCACTCGTTATACGATTAATATTTTAATCTACTTCCTTTCAGCTTAACACAATCTTACAAATGCAGTATTCCAGTTGGGAACGTCGGAAAAACCGATAACGCCTTAAAAAAAGAAAAACAAAAAACAAATTACAAATTGCTCAATCTCATCTCGATAGATGGCATCTTAAACAAAACAAAATAAAAAATATATAACAAGACTTTTTAACTCTTTGTCCCAATTGAAGAAGAATCTTTTGTTCTCAAATGTTCCCATCATATTATCAAGTAGACCTGTTAGTTTTATATGATACATTAAGATTCCTTTTTTAGCTATTAAAAACTAAAGAGATTACAATTTGATTATATTTTAAAATAATAATCATAGATTAATTACCGTACCAAATGTTTAATATGAAAATGAAACAATCGTACGACAAAAGAAATATTATATATATTTATACACATATACAGTATATTATATCCTTCAATATGCAATATTGTCTAAAGATGCCTATATGAACACAACTTTGCTCTGACAGTTCGGATAAGGTTTCGGATAATGAGTTTATAGTAAAGTAGGACATGGATACCAAGCTGTAGCATATAACTCAATTAAAAACGCTAAGATTAGTCAATATAAAGTTAGTCACAAGTCTCATTATCATCGATCTGATAATCATTCATGTCCGAAGTTGTATAAA
The DNA here is from genome assembly GCA_904063045.1 of Dimorphilus gyrociliatus. NCBI lineage: Eukaryota > Metazoa > Annelida > Polychaeta > Dinophilidae > Dimorphilus > Dimorphilus gyrociliatus. The sequence continues at coordinate 471,053 of CAJFCJ010000013.1, read as the reverse complement.
AGTCTTCACTATACGAAATACCATTCATTGGTGATACATTTTCTTGATAATTTACTGCATATTGATTAGTAATTTGGGAATTGTTATTGTTGTTGTGATTCAGATTACAATCCGAACTATTATTATTATTGTGGTTGTTGTTATTGTTGAAAAATTCACGTGACGTGAACTCTGAATTAATGTAGTTTGAGGAAACTGGCCTATCACCTTCACATAAATCACTGCCCTGGCTCGTATTGGCTGTCTTAGCATTTTTTGATGCTATTTCGTCAACAGGTAATGGCTTCCATAGGACCATTTGCATCGATTGTCTTTTCGAGCTGTTTAATTATAAAATAAAATTGTAAAAAAAGGGGTCATTAAGGAGGAGGAGATGGTAAACTTACATATCTTCAACAACTCTAGGTGGTAGAACGTCCCTTGTAAATTTTTCCCACTGACGTCGTACATCATCGGAAATGCTAATTGTGTATTCCTCTTCTTCAATAACTTCCTTCTTTTCGCTGAAATTAAAAGTATCAACTACAGAAAATAAGCTATAAATTATAGATAATAACTTACGTTTTTAATAATGTGATATCACGCAGATGATCGCAAAGAAACTGTTCATCAACATATAATTTTTCAGGAGGTTCTTGACAACTATCCCTACTTAATGGTGTGCTATTAAAAGATAAACAAGATAAAGTTAACCAAATTAATTCGTGGAATTGAAAATTATACAAATTACACTGACCTATTTTTTCGCTTCCCTAACATGACTGGACGATTCCAACTTCTAAATTCTGTGGAAAAATCAACTCCTGATCGTTGTGGATGTCCAAAAACATTGGTACAAGACATAGCTACATAAAAGCTAATTATTGGAAACTTCTTTGTGAGAATGGTCAGGTAAAATTTGAGATGTGAAAAATGACTTTTTTCGGATCTTGTGATCTATCCACTAACCGTTAGTCTAGAAACTTCGATGGAGACGTTGAGTACTTCATATAATATTGACAATTTAAATTGAAAGAAATTCTATTTCAGAAATTTCTCAGTATATATTAACAAAATCTGTCCGAAACAAATAAATAAAATCGGTTTTATTTTAAAATATTAAAAAGAAACTTGAATTTTTTCCGATTTTTATAAAAGTAAATTATTAACGGAGAAAAATGACTAAAATATGGCCCGAACAACAATTTACTGACCTTCGTTATGTAAAAAAAAGTCCTGATATGAGGGTCTAACATTTTGCGAAATAAATAATTGCTGGACATATATTTCTTAAAGTACTTGTATTAACAGATTAACGTTTGAATTTGTTTTATATAGATTATTTTATGGGCTATTTTTTTTTATATTTATAGACTTTGAAATTAATAACCGTATTTTAGACATACCATTCAACGAAAACTGGTATACTTTTCCCTTTATTTTTTAGAGCACTTGTCTAAATTGGCAATAATTCACATCTGGAACAAAATAATGACCGAATTCTTCAAAAAAACCAATGTGAAGTGAAGTACTGAAGAAATATCAGCTTCTGACTTAAAATGCCACGAATATGTATGTATTTATGCAAGTAACAAATAGATTGTTTTATCAACCTATTTTAGTTACAGGTAGCTTCTTACGATCAACAGCTCTAATAACCGCTGTAGTGTTTTCAATTTATCTCTTTATGTCATTGTTTGATGATGGACAACGACACCAACAGCTTTCCTTAGCTAGATTAAGATATAAAGTACCAATTGTAAAATACTCTCGCCAGCATAAGAATAGGACATTTGATAGAAGCAAGTTTAAGTTTGTTTCGCTTTATGGGGCCTTACGCGCGCGTGCAACTGTTCATAAGAAAGTTACTATTGCCTTATTCAACCATTCAACTGTAGAACAAGCAGTCAACTACGCACTTCATGCTCAAAATGCAAAGTTCTCCAGTTATTTTTTGATGGCCGAACATAAAAAGGATTGCGATAGCTTATGGTCGATTAAACGTGATATTCCTTGTCTACCTTGTAAAATTCCAAAAGTTGACAGTCGCTATCTATCATTTAATAACTGTGCATTCTACTCAGCCAGCAAATCGATTGGTCAGACGTACTCCGTTATGATATCCTTAGTTGACAGTCTTATTTTGAGACATCCGCATCTACCGTCGAAAAATTTCGATCTTGGACTTAATTATGGTTCCAATGATTTTATTCCAATATCTCTCTATTCAAGTCAGAAAGTTGTAACTCTACTGAAACAGGTTGGTGCTTTATCCAAGAAAATGTCAAGGGAAAACGCTCTACGTGAGGTACTTAAAACTCATAAAAGAAAATATAAAATCTATAAACTAGATGATATTCTGCCTACGCTTGATTGTAATTTAACAAGAGGCTTCCAATTAAAGAAAAGCTGGAATGGCTTTCTTTGGGGAAATAACTGTCCTAAGGATAGCGAGAGTCGAATCTATATTCTGAAGGAATTGAAAAAGTGGTCAGTAAATACCCGTGGTTATTATACAAATGAAGCAGCTAAATATTTGGTGATATCCTCAGAAATTAATAACAAAAATAGTTTAAAACATTTGGAGAACGCTATTCAACTAGCAAATATAACAAAGCGCATTTTGATTCTGCCAAAGTTTTCTTGTAATTGCCGATCATCCATTTGTTTACCGGGGTGTTCTTTATGGCATATTTTTCATACGAAAAATCTTCATATAAGAAAATTGGCTCATAATTTTTCATACAGAGAATCAAGTTTCTTTGAAAACTCACTCATTCCAAGAAAGTTAAGACTGTTATTCGAAAAAGCCCCAATTCATAAAGTTAGACGTTTTATGGACATTTCTCATGTTCTAAAGCTGTTGCAAAGTAATCCAAAACAACAAGTGATAAAATTATCGGGTTTGGATAAGATTTCGCCTAAACTCAAGGTAATCGATGTAAAATCTCATCAAAAATTTAAGAATACTTTTTAAATTACGATTATTAGATTTTATCGTTCAAGCATAACGTTTAGTTATATACGTAAATATACAAATATAAAATTTTATTCTGTTGATGCCAATGTATTCATTGTCCAAAAAAGTAATCGTTTTACATATTTTTTCTGTTTTTTTACATGTATTAAAAATTGATGATACATTTTTATGAAATTAGGAAAAAAGCTTTCCCAATTTTAAATAATTATTCTTTTTTACTTTCTTTTTTTTTGGGAAAAAAAATAACAACAAACATTTTAAACATTTACATCGTAGACCAAAAACGACACATTAACAAACTTTTGAAAATCATCTAATTCAAAAAAAAAGAGTAATTCCATAAAATAATGGAAAAACAAAAATTTCATAAAAACATCTATATATACAATATACTTGATATTGTACATAGAGATATAAAGTATATCCATATATTTTTGAATGTAAATAATTCTATCCATTTACAAAGGTACTTAATTTTCCCAAAAAAAAAAATTATGATAAACTCCATACAATGAATGGATATAAGAAAAACGTGAACAAAGAAATATCATATGACTAGTATGATATATATCAATGAAAAATATCGTAACAACAAGTATTTTTTCTCAGTAGAACACTTTTTTTAACAATAAAAAAAATGTGTTTTCATCTCTTTTTACTAAAAAGACAGATAGGATGTTTTAAAGATTCGGCACTAAAATGATAGGTAATAAATAATAAAGTTAAAATAATCATAATTTGCTATATCAAGCGGAAGAGTTTGATTTTAAAACCTATAGAGGCAGGTGTCTTCAAATAATTTGAAAAAAATCATTTTAGCACCTTCTCGCACAATGAACATAATTATAATAATAATTATAACGATATTAATGAGGAGATGAATTCATTCACTTGGAGGACTAGGACTCGGAACGAGTTGTTGAATTGCTAATAGATATTGCTCCAATTTTTTTAACTTTACCTGGTTCGATTTATTTATGCTAACTAATTCCTGTAAAAGTAAAAGAGAGATGGTTATAAAAGGCTTAATTAAATGAAAGAATAATTTCTGTAATAATAAGATAAATGACATTTACATCAGCTTTTTTCTTTTTGTTTTCACTATTTGTTTTCATATTCCTAACATTAGTTCGACTTTTTTCAATACTATCTGTTAATGATGACTTTTCATCTTCAAGAGCTGTAATAAAATTAAATGAAAACTTTTAGAAAAAAGTCAATCTCTTTTATAACTATATCTTACATCTCATACGAGAACTCAACGTATGATAAAAACTAGAAGATTTTGGTCGCCGGTCAGATAACTGTTGAAATAAAAAGAGAAAAGTAATTAGCCTTTGAATAACAAAACAGAAAAACTGGACAATTGCACAAGTACTTGTTTAAAGAGGACTGTGTGTGAAAGGAAGGGGGGGAGGGGGCGAGGGAATATATAAAAAAAAAAAGCACAAAAAATAAAAATTGTACTCAAGAATAATTGAGGAAAATAACAAAAATTATAACGAACATATTAATAAATAGCAGACATAATAAATTTTATATAATTAGTACGAATAATAGTTTTAGCATTAATTCTGATTAGTTGAAAAAAAAAGTAAAAAAATATATTAAAACTATGCGTAATATTACAATCTATTCAAGTGTCTTTTTAAAGCTGTAAATGATCTGGAACATATAGTAGCATAATTCTTCTTCGTTTTCGATTATCTTTTACTGAACTAGCTTTTTATTGTACAATATACGTTATTAAGTAAGCTCCGTTTAGAATATGAATAATAAATTGAAAATAGGATGCACCTAATATTTCAAAGGTTTTACCGCTTTAATTACGGAATAGTACTTTCTTCCTCGAAATCTCTGAATAATTATTATTTAAGTAAAAATAGGAAAAAATTTAAACTCGAGATAAGACGAAACGGGTAAAAGAATTACTATGGCAACAAAAGAAGTTTGATAAATTAAAAATGCAATTAAAAAGAATGAATTTTTTTGTTTCGTTGTTATCGTGCGAAGTTAATTAACTTTCAAATATAAAGTTAACAAGAAAACAAAGGACTTTACTTACATCTCCACCCGCAGAGTTACTATAACTAAATTGAGGATTAGCAGTGCTCCTCCGCTTCCTTTCTGAACGTCGTTTCCTCATTTCTTTTGAACGTTTTGCAGTTAGTTAAAATATTTATTAATAATTTTTTTCTTACCCTCTGCTTGGGCAATAGGTACTAATTTCAAACTCCACATAAATTGTAATTCGGCACTCTTTTCGGGATTCTTTTCGGAACTTAGCCAACCATTGCTAAAAGGGTATACAGGTTCTTCATGTTCCATTGTATTATCAGGAGGAGGACTAGTCCTCTTTTCTACAGATCGAACTTTTGGAGCGTTGTACATTTTGGCTTTTTTACTCGGCGTAATAGAAGGAGATCGATTTATGGGTGGTGTTGCCGGGGAAGGAGGCGTTGATGGTTGGAAAGAAGGGACCTGTTTTCATAAAACAGCTTATTCTTTCTCAAATAATAACCTTAGTATTTGATGTGGTTTACCTTAATAGGCGGAGAATGGCATCGAGGTTTCAGTTCAGACTTCCGAGGTTTGTGTTGAGCAGGGAAATTAGAAGCTATTTGCACTTTTGGTGAGGGTAAATTTCTGTTTGGAGATTTTGCCGGAGACAAAATAGATGGGCTCCTCGAAACATTTGGTCTTCTACTCATAATCGAAACTTTACTCAAAATCGCTGGCGCCTGAGACATCAATGAAAGTATAATTTATAAAATAATCTCTAAACAACTTTAATTGAATAACAAACCTCCTGTTTATTTTGCTTTGTTGCATTCGATAGCTGCCTTATTTTATTCACAACTTCTTTCTATTTTCGGATAGAGAAAAAATGTATAAATTAGGTTTAAAAAAAAAAAATGAAATACCAAAATACCTGTTTATCGTTTAAGACCATAATTTTTTCTGCAAGTCCATCTAGTTCTACTCGAATAGATTTATCCTGCAATTTTGACAAATTATGTAACTTGTAAATAAAATGTGGTACACGTTAAATTTTCTTTTTTTTTTTAAGAATCATCTCAGCAGAAAGAATTAGAAATAAATGAAAGAAAGAGAGAAAACTAAAGAGAAAACAATTATCTGAAGAAATGAAAATAAGTAGAATCACAGAGGCAAGATATATTATTTTTTTTTAGTTTAAGTTTCAAATAAACTGAACAGGCATAAATCATTAACATACGCTACTTACATCCGGAAATTGTTTTGCTTTAATACCAAGAGCCTAAAAAAATGGAAAAATTTATAAATCTTATTATACCGAATATAGAGGAATCTAATCTAGATTGTGCCACTGACTAAAAAACTAAAACTAGTTTAGGTTAATTTTGTGCCATGTGAAGTTAGTACGAACTCTAATAATGGATTCTCTATGAACAAGCAAAAACAAAAAAGCAGAGGAGAGATTTTCCTCCAACTATGAACGGTTAGTTTGAACTAAAGTGATAATGTTAAAAAAGTGTATATGGCCTCTGTACATACTGCATGATTCTGGATAGCTGCTTTTAAGTCTTTTTGTATCGAGTCCAATTCATTCGAAGATATCATCCTTTTGGGTTGAGCGTCCTGAAACAAACAAAGAATAAGAAAATATAGAAAAAATTAACCTAATATCAGCCAAATTCAAACTTTAGACAATAAAATTGAAGACTGGTTACCAATATCTCACAAAGGCAAATTGTATACAATAAATAATAATCCCTAGTTTAAAATGTAGAAAAAAGACAAAGCTGATTTCTAATTAAAGTAAGTAATTTGTTAAAGGAGAAAAATATATCTTTATCTAAAATAGCTAAAAAATAAAAATTATATGCACGAAACTTTATACAAAATCTCCGTGGTCATAGTGAAATTTTAAAGGGTAACCAAAGTCGATGAAAAGTAAACAAATTGCAGCAATACGTCGTCAATGGTTAGATAAAAGTTTATAGAAGCCTTAAACCTAATAAATAGTATGTTACCGTTTCTGAGTCTGGAGAATTATCCATTTAACTTCGACTTCAGGCGACGCGTATTTCTAATGATGAATAATCTGGTTCCCGTACCGGAACCGGTTTTTGATTTTGATTTTGATTTTTTTAATATTAAGTCAGTAATTAATATCATTTATTATCTTTAAAATAAATGATTTTTTTTATAATTTTTTACCGGTAACTTTTTTCACCGGTAATTATTCGGCGGTTAAACGGTCACTAGCCTCCAGAATAGTTCGACTACATTTCTCTGTTTTTATTCAAACAAAAGAAGCTTTTTATGCCTCTGTCACGACGACAAAATCATAATATTTAAAAATTATATATCTTTGTATGTCAAGTAAAAAATAAAATTAATTTTTCAAAAAAGAACTAAACATATTGAAGGTTGTACGGCTTATTAATGCTACACAATCTAACGCAATTAAACAATTAGCTGTGAAAAAAGATGTTCACCATAATCAGGCAGTAATAAATTGCTTTATAATAAATGTCAAGCAAAAAAATCAAATTTTAAAGCCATGAACATTATTTCTTTCCCCTTACAATAGAGTTTTGATATTTATACCATATAAGTACCGCAATGTACAAAATATAAGTAACTATTAAGTTCGTCATTAATTGGATATGGGCTATCACTGTGTTTTCAGTTGTTTAGTACATTTTCATTTTCTTTCACGTTCGCAAAAAAATAAGGTACTATTTTAAATCCCCTGAAAGTAGTCACAATAAAGGAACCTTAACTAATCGTTATCCTTATTTTATAAATAGAACAACAATCAAAAATGAAAACTATAACATTTCAAGTGTAATTTTACCTAACATTTGTTAACCATAACTTTTTAAAATGTCTCTTAGGAATTTTATATGGATACTCTATTAGCTTCTCTTTTTTTTTTCTTTCCTTTCAAAGCCTTTTATAATTCTATTAAAGCAGTTTATTTACCTCTTTTCATACATCTAAATAAAGAAAATTACAATAAATTTGAATTTAAAAAAAGAGACGTTTTTTCCTTCAAAAAATTTTTCAAATAGGCCTACGTATCAATATTAAATATTAAAGAAGGATATGACGTAGTCAGTAATGTAGCTTACCCAAGTCACTTTGGAAAGTTGGAGCATTCGAATTAGATTGGCTCAAGAAAAAAGATTTGAAATCGTAAGAAGAATTTCTTTAAGTCATTTTAAAGGAGAAACTATTTATAAGCTAGTGAAGAATAGAAGAGACAGTTGGTCAGTATTTTTGGAACTTTTTCCAGCGTAATCTTTAACCCAATATTCATTGTGTTCTCCAAGAGAAAACTCTCTTTAACAAAAACACATTTTTATATCCCATAGATGTCGTTTTCAGTTACAAACCTTTTAAATGTTCCTTTCGTTATTTATGAAAATTAGATTTTCTCTCACTGGAATCAATTATATCGAACGTTTATACGTATAAATAATTATGGTAATTCGTAGTTTAGATAACTTTTCCGACTAGTTTATTGGGTTTAAAGACAATATATTTGACATTGAAACGACCTACTTTGCCAGAGTGTCAAAGCAAACCTTTTCTCCGTGTTAGCGAATCGAAAACAATTAAAACATGTTATTTCTTTATTGTTGTGCAGAATGATAAGAAATGAATAAATTCATTTGATCAAATCTGACATATGGCTATTTGTATATTCATCAAGCATTATAATCAATTTTCTAGCCAAAAGAAAGGAAAGATATTTATTAGGAGTTTCCGTTCGAGGAGAATTCCCAATGACTAATTAAATTATTGGTTTATAAAAAGGTGCGAATTTTCAAGAAAAAAAATTTCTAAGAATATAATAAAAAATCGACTCTCATTTAGAAAAGGGATATTAGACGTGATACGACTATTTTGATTTATCAATGCATATATTATAACATCTAAAATATTGTATTTGCATTTTACATATTCCTATTAAAATGTAAAAAGGCGAAAGGTGTGTTTCAAGAAACAAAGTTTATATTGTATTGGTCACTTATTATTTATAATTTTGACAAAACAAAAGACAAATAATTTGCTTTCAGATCTTCCTCATTTTTTGTAAGAAGTTTGTCGAAATATTAATATTGCATCCAATCAATCACGAAAATAAAGGATTTTAGCGAATTGTATCACCCATCCAAAAGGAGAGGTTTTTTTGTGGAAAGTGTATAGATTGTCTTCGTGCCATAACAAGGTTACATAGTCACACTCCGAAAGGCATGCCTATCAACCCAGCCCCCAATGAAAGGGAGAGGGAAGACATTGGCAAGCTTTCAGCAAGTGAAAAATTTTCTATCCGATCCGGAATCACGAGGGCAGATACACGTACTTCTCGGTGGAAGACCGGACCAGAGCAGGAGCAAAAAACAACTGTTGCAATACGATAACATTGAAATGTTCCTTATGACGACGAAATAGATGCAGACTTCTGTGAAAGAGCTAGAAGAAAGAGAAAGAAAACTTTAGAATTCGTCCAAGTTCTAGTATTTCATTCTGAATACTTACTTCCACATCGGGATACCCTGGACAAAGCCAAGACTCCGATTAACACTGAAAATTTTGCCCTTTTTATACACTGAAAATTTGCTTATCGGACTACTTTCGCAGTTTGCTCCAAAAAACAATTTTTTATACTAAGTGTTTATGTAAGAATTGAGTAGAGTCACAACGGAGTAATACAAATGGAAAATGGACACGTTTTTTATGTTCAAGAACTATATTTTTTGTTGAATTATCCTTTAGGGGATAGGGCAAGGTAATAATATAAACTAGTTTGATTATTGTTTTTTTCGCAACAAAAAACACTCCAAGCAATTTTCAAATATAAAAACCTGAAAACAGCAAAATTACCTTATATGGTAACGGTATTTGTTTAACGCTGCCCTTTAAAGGAAAAGGAAGGGCGATCGAAAAAAGTCTATAAAATGTTCATTGTTAAAAAGGAAAAGTGAAAATCGACTTTCCATTTCCTAAAACTTGAAAATAGCGAAATTGCCATGTAAGATAGAAATAAGTAATAGTGATCATGCCAGTGGAACAGGGCCATAACAATTTTGTATTTCAGTATAAGGATAGAGTAGGTTTAGGTTAACGACTAGAAACTATGCTCTACAGTCAAAAGCACATGACGCCTGAGACAGATCAATAATTACCAATTGACAAACGCCCTTGATTTTTATATTACCCTTATGTTCTTAAACCCAAAATACATGAAGAAAATCGACCAATATCATCCTTTTATAATGATAAAGAGTTTAATTGAAGCGAACGGTATGCTTTTTCTCGATTAAACAATCCGAAAAAGACACGTGTTTCTCGACAGTCGATGAGTACGTTGGGTCGCTAAATTTTTCTGGTGTGGGTGGTGTATGTTTAATATTTGGGATGAGTGGAGTTTTGTCCCTTTTACTTTCATTACAGGTTTCATCTTCATTAGGAGTACACTGTTTAATATGTGAAGCTTGGCATAGAATAACCAAGAATAATAATGAGAAGAAAACAGCTTCAATTACAAAGACCGTTGGAGGCCATATTGGAAGTGTTATCTTATAAACGGTCGTAAATATAACAGCTCCTATTAAATTAGATACTGTTTCGCCGGTGGACATAAGAGAAAATATCTTCCCAACTTCGTCGTACTGAACAAGCTTGGATACGATTGACTTACTACCGGATACAACCATTGAGGCAGGAGCTCCAACGACAACGGAAGCAAACATCACGTATGAACTACCGCCAACGGCTATACAAATGACGCGACCAAACTTGAAGAAGATACCTATTAGTACCAAGCTCACATCATGCATTCTTTTTGATAATATTGGCAGTAAACACAACACACCGAGACCTAAACAAGCGTAATCGGCAGCCAATAGGTAGCCATATAAAGCGTGACGCCAATTCAACGGTTTTCGTTCGACAACCAACAATGTGACATCCACTTCGCCAGCTTTGCAAACTTGCCAGAGCGTTACCAAGCTTATGAATGAAAGTAAAAGAAATCGCTGCGATCTTTCCTTGGTTAAAACACTAAACGATTCTTTCATATTTTGTATGGAGAAAAGATCGGAATTGGCAATGCCTAGTTCAGATGTCTCTTCTAGACAGAATACAATTATTAGGCATGTAATAGCGTTAATAAGTCCTACAATACTGAATACAATGTTGAATCTTACGACATCTAGTAAAATTCCAGCTAATAGGGAGCCGAAAAAATAACCAAAGTAATTCATAGATAATAATCTTGCCAATCTCGTAGTGCGACTAACCGTACTAGTTGTATCCGTAATATACGAGTGTAATGCCATGCTAATTACGGCTGATTTTCCCAATAACCCTCGGACGGCTGCTCCCACCAACACTAACGGAAGAATATGAGGGTAAAACATTTCACTACCGATATAGGCCAGAGCGCCAAGAACTGCTCCGACACAAGGTAACATCATGGGCAACTTTCTTCCAACTTTATCACTCCACGCACCACATACTAAGCCTAATACTAATGCTGGTAAATTTATAACAATCTTGTGCAATAACATATAAGTTGCTCCTCTTTCTTGTGCTGTCGCATCATTCTCACCGGACTGCTGAACTGATTCGTAAAGAAACAGTTTTAAAGTTGGTTCAAGCATGGCATCCCCAGCTTTGAATAATAAAAATATTAATTCCGGAGCGAAATTGGAAGCCATCGTCACTGTTGGGATCAATTGGAAATCGGTTTTTTTTTGCGTCGCTTTGCTACCGCTTTCATTTACATATAATTTTCGACGACGCCGCCACCTTTCGTTGACCCATCGAATATTATTAAGACATCTGAAAATTATAAATCCTTTTCACGTCTATGAAGAAATTAACGACATTACAAGCAAAGCTTTTATCAGAAAATATAGCCTATCTTTTTTTCATATGAAAATACTTCCTACAACCCGAAAACTTTTGTGGATTCTTAAAAAATCTCAACCATTATTCAACTTATATGTAATCGGAATAATACTATCGAGGCAAGAGACATTTTTTTCATAATAAATAGACATTTACAATAAAATATATAGATGTACCATACATAAGGAAAAAGTGCTATTATACTAGTAGATAATTAAGATATTTATAGTACCAAAGATTAAATACCATTGATTTCTATGTAGGCTAGAAATACTACTGCAAAATTTAATTAATTTCATGTAATTTGTATGATAATTTTCCTTCTTTAGTATAAAATATCGGCATTTTAAACGTTAAATCATTGGCAATTAGATAAAACAAATGAATGAAAATTGTTTTCTTTCTATACAAAAAAAATTAAAGTGACTTGCCAATTTTGATATGAAAAAAATCATGGATTAAACATGAACAAGAGGAGATAACGATAACATTTCACTTACTCATTTAAACTTCTACTTGTGTTGGTTTTTTCTTATATCTATAAATACACTTATTAATTGACTACTTTGGAATTGTTATTTTATGATATCGCTTTCTAAAGTACTGGGAACGTTTAAAAAAACTCCTCTCTCTCCCTCTTTCTTTCTCATATTGCATTATTATAGTTTTTTATCTTCCCTGCCCCCTGCCCTCTACTGCCATCTATCGATTTAACAAAGGTTAGATGGGTCGATTGAGGTTTTTGAACCAAAAGGTAACCTGTTTAGAGGAGAGAATAAGAAAGTTATGACCTGTATCAAAGGTCATTTGTCTTAACCATCATCCGTACAGTGTATTTTCATTAATTACATATTAGTCTCTAGACGCTTAGCGATGAGTCTAATTACATGGGGTTTTCTATTAAGAAAACAAAACTTATTAAATATCCGTATAGGGAAGAGAAGAAGAAAAAGAGAGTTAATTAAATAGTATAAAAATTTTGAATGAAGTTGAAGAATATACTGTATATAAACAAAAAAAAACAGGAAAAATAGATAATGAGCTATTTAGAAAAACAAAAAGTTAGAAAACTATTTGTGGTTATTTAACCGTTGTAATCTGAAAGTGTTTTGTTTCAAATAATAGAGAATATTGGCCAAGATACTTAATAAAAAGCTATTGAATGGACGTTAAAGCTTATAAAATGTCAGACAATCGCTGTATTACAGTAAATTTTTGTAAGATGAAAAATGAAAGCGAAATTATCCTTAAGATCTTAAATAAAAATTTTCCTGATTAACGTGCATAAATTAGCTCCTGCATTACATTTTACACATAACAGTGATTAATTACGCAGTCTATAAGAATCACAAGTTCATTCCCAGCTGCGACATATAAGGCAAAAGCCAATGTCATACACGGCCAACATCTAGTCAAATGCGCTCTCTTGGCTCATTCGAACGCATTTGCTGACTTTTCTCCGAAACTCTTCTTTATTTTCACGCCAATCCTTTCCAGCGTCGACATTGGCAGGGGAATCCGCGTTTGGGTCAGCCAACATCGATATTACGCTCATCATTATTGTTTCTACAGTATGAACAGGCGACCAGCGTTCGTTTGCGTTTTCGTATCCATACTTATCTTCGCCTGGCTCGTGAAGTATAGAGATACAAACATCACCATTTTGTTCGATATTCGGATGCCAAATTTCGCTAACAAATACCATTTTAGGGGGTCTCTGAGGATACTCTTCGGGAAAAGTCAGATGCGCTTTGAAAAATCCTCCTTCGCTGTTTTAAATTCGTATCATTAGAATAAATAAATTATTGTTACATGGAAAAAATATGACAAACTAGTATGTATCTGGTGGTCCATATATCAAGACTTCCCATTTGTAAATATTATCATCGTCTATAAGACCAGCTGAGAATCCTCCATTTGGATTTTTTTGTAATTCTGGAACGAAAAGAATTATAGAATGTATAGACTACATAGATAATAACACAGCCTGTCCGACAGGATTGTGAAATGTATCATACTCTAGATAAATCATTAGAAAAAAAAAAGACGTAATTTTTTGTACTATATATTGTACTTCTTTTTTTTATCTCTTATTTTACTATTAACGTACCTGCGAGTTGTTTTTGGAGTAACAAGCAAGACTGTTTTACTGAAGACATCTCTAAAACAGAGCGAATTATATCGACTGCAATAGTTAAAATGCTGTCTGCTAAACAGGAAGTGCGACACTAATATTAAGCATTTCCGGTGAATAATTTCCGGCGGCAATAAGGTTGTTCGAAGTTTTACAAGTACATTTTAATACAAAAAGATTATCTGGAAGTCGAAAACGATAAAATATACCAAAAAAAGCTTTAATACTAGTATCCCATCGCTGAAAAACACGCAAAATCACTATACTCTATAAAAGAGAACTTGAGCATACCACCATAGATTTTCATCTATCCTTTATTGAAAGAGAAGAAATTATCATTAATAGCTAATCGAAATACATGTTTGATTATAACGTATTTTTCGTTGAAGAATATTCAAAATTATAACTGCAAATTTAATTCACCAAGTGGTTATTAACCCCAAATACTAAATCATTTGTTCGTTGTTAAACAAGATGGTGCAGAACAATATCTAAGTTTTCAATCAATAAAATATTTTATAATTGCAGCCCGTTACAAAGTGACATCTTGTTAAGACTCTTTGTATACTACAGTTAGTAAGACTAATAAGCTATTAAGGAAGAATCAGGATCAGTAGATATAAACTGTAAATTCTGTTAAAGATTTTTAAGCTGTACAATGCATATCCTATTATAATAATAATATATAATTGGAATTATCTGGAAATAAATAAATGTCAGGTGCAATAGTAATCACCTATGTGGGAGGGGAAAGTTTGAAATGACTTCTTGTATAAATACACTCTGAGTAATATTACATTTGGCTATAAGTTTCAAGATATCATTTAATATTACCAAATAACAAACAGTAATATTTAATCTCATTCTTTATAGGCTTATTAGCTGTAAATAAATCTACGTCATGCAAATATCCTTTACGAAGTTACATTATTATTATTGTTAATCTTTTTGTATTTTGAATTAATCAAAATTATTCAAATTGTTTGTTACTTCTATGTCAAGCATTTCAGACGCCAGCATCTCTGGCATTTACTGGTAAGATTGCTTTAACCTTCTCATTACCATCTATCAGATAGTAAACATCGTGAAGGTTGACAGTTGGATCACAATGCCCAGGTATTAATTGAATAACTTGTCCAACTTTAAAGCCATCGTTCGGTCTTAATATTCCGTGTTCATCCCCGCCAGAATGATAGATGACTGAATCCTCTTTTCCCGCCACCTGTTGAGAAGTTAATTGCAGTATTATTGAATTGATTAATTCAGCATGACTCAAAATTTACCAAGGGAGGTCCAGAATCTAAGCTAGCAGCTTTCATACCGCTATCAACAACAGCTCTCTCATCACCAGTTATACTTTGAACTGTTGTATATATAAAAAGACTTTGAACGAAGCCACTATAGAAAGTCTCCTTTTCATTCAGATTCCTATTGTAGTCAGCGTCCATAAAGACGTAGGAACCTGGTTGAATTTCTGTGAAAAGACCGGTTCCAGCTTCGTAGGGGAAAGTTCCCGTACCACCACCCGTAATATAGGGACATTTAATGTTGGCCGACTGCAGACACTCAACCGTTTTTTGTGCTAGTCCGGCAACAGTGTTGGTCCGTTCTTTCCTTTCAGCTGCTGATCTAACATGCTGATTCCAGCCATGGTAAGCTTGAATTCCCTTAAAGTGTACGTTCGGTAAAGATTCTACAAGTTTAGCTAAAGGTACAACATCGGCACCAGGTTTAATACCACATCGATCCTGACCGACATTAACCTCAATCACAAGATCTAAGTTAGCATTAGATTCCTTAGCGAGTTGACTCAAATCTTTTATGTTTTCTTCATTATCAACGCAAATGGATATTTTGGATTTCAGGGCTAATTGAACAACCCTTTTCACTTTTCCTACACCAATAACTTCATTCGATATGAAAACATCTTCTATTGAGCCACCATAAACAGCTGATTCAGCCTCAGTAAGTGTCTGACAACAAATGCCAACAGCTCCCAACTTTATCTGTTGTTTTGCAATATCAACCGATTTATGGGCTTTAAAATGGGGTCTCAAATCAACATTTGGCCATTGCTTCATCAACTCCATCATTTTATTCATATTTTTCATCATTTCTTCCTCTTTAATAGCTAGGAAGGGCGTTGGTGCACAGAGAGCATTTTCACCCTGTTTAGTTGCAAATTTAGGGCGCCATTCAATCGGTCCGAAATCCATCTGAAAAATTTGCTTATACCATTTATTCATGCTTATTTTTACAAAGTTTCGACAATGATATTTAAACATTTTTGCAGGTTTTTCTTTCGTTCGTAAAGAATAATGGTTGTAGCCGTTTCAAATTACTTAAACAAAAAGTTTAGTTTTTAAAATTACCTCTATTAATTAATTGTCTAAATAAAAGTCTGCTAGTAATCTTTATTATTTTTTTTAAGTATGACTAACCTTTACTGATAGTTTTTATATCTAGTCTTGTTTTAGTATCAAACCCACAACTCTGTATTATCGACCACAGCGGCCTACGCCATCTAGTGGTTGTTAATATTTTTATGGCCGTCATTATATAGCCTTCTCATAAAAAACAATAAGGACGGTTTCTTTGCTTAAACCGTAAAGTGTAATATATTAAATTAGAGTGGACAATATGAAAAATTCATATCTTTGACTTTATCTTTTCTCCTCTTATAGTACTTTTCATAAGATTTCGTTAGGTTACTACAAAAAGATAAGGGAACCTAATTTTTTTTTGCGAAAAATTGTATTCTTAATCCAGAACACTATTTAAACATGAATATGAATAAATTTTTATGTCTATTAAGATATGAATTTATTACAATATCAATAAAGAAAATTGCTCTCATTTAAACGAAATAATAAAAACTTCGTCAATTCTAAACTATTTAAAAAATATATATGTATTTATGTTATATATATATATATATATATTCACGTTCTTTTTGTAAGTACATATTTTACATCAAAATACAATTTTTTCAGCAAAATATTATAGATAGAATAAATATTAATTGAGTGAGCGATAAACAAAGAAATTGTTAGGTAAACTTTGCGTATCACCTCTAATTTGTTAATCGTTCTAAAGCATTAAGTATAAATAACAACTAACTATTCATATTATATTCTTATTATTATTAATTTAATTATTTTCTTTTCAAAGACAAAGTTATTTATATTGAAAAATTAAAGAACTCCTAGAAGGGAATATATTAGTAGTTGTAAATTCTATTCCATTTTCTAGTTTTATAACTAAAGTATTGTTTTACAATTTTTAACATAACACGGATAAAAGAGATATTATACCAATTAGTTTTATTTTTAACCTCTGCATGTTGATTCATAATTATCTATGGAAATGATAACTTCGCATATCCGATTGGCGCCAATTTTTAAGAATTTTCCAGAATATGTAAGTTCCATTTTTTTTGTTTTGTTAATGTTTATTTAAATTAAAAAAAAAAGCTTTCTTTATATATTACGGGTTCGACATGCCACTAATCACAAGCTAAGTTCTAAAAACTTTTCTTTTTAAAAACACAACATTTGACATCTAAGCTTTGGAGAATATTCTTGCTACAACAAATAAAATGGAAAGCATGCTAAATTGAGCCGTTGTTTGGGATGCAGCTCCTCTCGGTGAAGTTTCTATTTTGGAAGATAAAAGGAAAGAGTTAAAAGAATTGTTGATGAAATTGTTATTTTTTTTTAAATTAAAAATTGATTCTTACTTTGTTGCAATCGGATTTTAACAGACTTTTCTCCTTCAGAATTTTTTGCTACCAACTTATAATCTTTAAAGTATTCTTGTCGAATTTTTGCAAAGTGAAGAGAGAATTCAACATATTCGTTGGTCTTCTTCTTAATTCCGGCGGTTATTCTATAGTCGTGTTTACCCTTGTGTTGTCCTGGGCGAAGCTTAGACTTATCTCCACCGTAAGAGAATTCCCAGTACATTTCCTTAGCAATCATAGGGTTGGCGTAGACTTTACATTTTATTGCATTGTTGGTGGCGTGCAGTGAAGCTTTTTGGACGTGATCACACTTAAATGCTGGTGCATGAGTAATATTCAATCTAATGACGGCATCTTTACTACCGGCTCCAGATTTGTCATTTGCGCCAAAGCAATGAAGGTATTGACCGTTATGGGTATAGTTAAACTTAAATTTTTTGTTTCTAAGACTTGTATCGTATAATTGGATTAATGGATCTTTTTCGAATTTTGCACCATCTACAGCGGTTTTAATGTAGTTCTCATCGGTTGAGCTTCTAGATGCGTTGGTCCTAATGAAAAGGCTGCTGACGTTGGTTTTCTTACTCTCTTTTGTGCCAGAAATATATACATCAGCTCTGTTGTAAACGTGCAAATTGCTAGTGTGTCTAACTGAACATTCCAAGTCGTATGTCTCTGATGCTTTAGCATCTAGAGAACCTTCCTCAACCAATGACCTATTTGCTGTTTGGTCATAGGCAGAAGTGTTCCAGGAGGTTCCAATTACTTTGTTCACTAGAACGCTATGGTTACCGGAAAATCTTTTAGTACCTATTTGGTGCAGGCACACAAATAATCCGGAATCGGCCACTGAAGCATTTACTATTGAAAGCGTATAATTACGGGTATACATGTTGTTTTTATTGTCTTCATTTATTTTAACACTGTAGCGAGGTTGATAGTACTCATTTATCAGAGTTGGACCCAGAGTTAAGCTTGCAGTTTCGGTTTCGTTAATGTCCGAATCGTAAGCTTTTTTTAACCAAATACTAGTAATGTCTGTATCTGGTTTTTTCTTGAATTTTGTAATACAAATTAATCTAGTATTTTGACCAAGTTTAAGAATGGCTTCTTCAACATAGACTTCTACCTTTCCCAAAATTAAATCTGCTGGATTTTCAGCTCTTTCAGCTTCTTCTTCTTTATTAGATAAAAGTAAAAAGGAGTAAAGCGTTAATAAAAACTCTGATTCGAAAGCGGGATGTTTTCTATTAAATGACCATAATTAATAATTAATACTTACGAGCATAGGCGCTCTGGAAAAGGAGGAAAGAGGCAAAGAATGAGAAGAGGACAAAAGCACGATACATTCTTCTCTCAACGGCAGTCAGATAACAAGAGAATCGAAACAGGTAAGTTCTCTACAATCTAATCACTTATCACTGATTATCTTTGTTCGTCAATAACCAATCAGTCCTCTCCTCTCTGCTATAGCGATAAAAATTTTGACGCAGACTACGCGTTAGTCCATATTCCTTGTTTTATATCTAAAATATTTTATGACCTTTCGTCAAGTAATTAGCAAAAGAGATAAGGTCCAGCCAGTTTTTTTATGCGATAACTTAGTTGGTTTATCACTAATTTGTGTTGTTTAAGGGAATTTACTTTTTTTTATTATTATTCTTTTCGCAATGAATAATGTGGGACAAATACAAAAATTATTCGTTATTCAAACCTTATCTAGAGAAAGATGAAGTTCAAATGCTTCCGCCATCTTTCCTAGGTAAATGATAAAATGTTTTTGTATTTTATTATGGTTATCTGTTATTCAGTTTACATGCATCCTTAATCTGTTTGTCAAGATATTATACCACGCACGACTTAGATTTAGTACGATTTTTAATCATTTCATAATTATCCTTTCAAATGATATGTCAAATAAAAAGGCCTATCGGGACAGTATTGTAAAAACTATGGAAGAATTAGGAAAGTCTTAGTATAAATTTTATTATGCTCTTCGTACGTTAAAATAGTCATAGTGAGTGACTTTATGTAGTTTTGGAGCGGAAGATGCTTATTAGTAGTTATCTGTTTGAACAAGATCTAATACTATTCTTGCAACTTTCTAACAAAGGGAGAGAAAATGCTATAGTTCCATTACAATTTGCGTGAACGCCCACCTTTTGATAGGTTTTTATAGATTACATTGTATCTCTACCTTACATTATCTTTCTTACTGGTAACCAATACGCTTTATATAATACATCAACATTGAGAAAGAGAACAAATAGAAAGAAAGATAAACCAAGGAGGAATACGCTTTTGTAGAGTGACAGTTTTTTTCGAGAACAAGTAATGAATGAACAGGATGGAGATGAAATATTTATCATCATTTCAATAGATAACAATGAAGAACTATCCTTTTATTAGTGACTATAAGGACCTACTATTGTTTAGAAATGTTTCTCAAACGTTGATAAAAAAAGAACCATCTTTTGTAACATATAACACTTTCAGAGAAGAAACTAAGATTCGTAGAGAAAATACTTGCTTATTAGCTATTTATATCTTCTACCGTACAAACATACACTTAATAAAGTCTCTTTTTCAGGGCCTATTTGTATTGTAGGCTTTTTTCCCCTTAGCTATTTACAATTCCAATTACTGGGCCTATCATTATTTATTAAACTTCTTATTAACATTTCAAAGATATTATTAAATTATGAAGTGCTATTACAACAGAATTTTAAGCTTTATTCTATTTTATCACAGCAATTTTTTTAAGTCCAATAGGTGGCGTAATATAATATCTATATGTTTCACCGAGCATTTAAACAAATTATAGAAAAAAAACAATAAAGATCATTTTCAAGAGATTAAACAAATTTTTAGGCATATCTAAAAGCCTTTAAATTAGAAGCGTACTATGTTTAATTATTAGTCTCAACTCAGAGGAAATTGTGAGAAGATAAATAAAATAGCTATTTTCTCTTTTTTTTTGGGAGTTTATGAAAAACATTTAACAAATTATTATTGGTAAATAGAGATTAGTATAAAAAAAATGCTTTTTGAACAAGGCTTTTTAGGCTATAAACCCTCTCCGGATGAAGTACTGTTTATACATATAGTCGTCATACACCCCTTCAGATTACATTGAAGTTGACATTCATTTAATTTACTTAAGTAAAGACTTAATAACAGAATCTTCAGCGCATTCTAAATAGGATTGCCCGTTTGGCGCCTTTTTGCTTTTATCTGCTCCCTGTAAAAGTTAAATTTAATTAATTTCAATAGTCGATTGTAAAGAGGATGGGGGAATGCTTAAGAGGGGATGGGCTAAAAATGAGAGAAGGACCAAGAAACAAGATTCTTACATTCGAGAGCAATAATTCAACGCATTCTTTATGTCCTTCGTAGATTGCAGAAAGTAGGGGAGTAATTCCGTGACTGTCGCAAGCCTGAAATTGAAATTATACACCTCTGCTTGATACTTATTATAGATATTCTTTTGCTTACATTGACATTTGCTCCCCTTTCAATTAGATACTTTATGACGTCAAAATGACCATAATCTGCAGCGACACAAAGTGGTGGTCTACCAGTTCTACCAATTTCATTTGCTAATGTTGGAGTCTGAAACAAATATTTTTTTATTTTTTTTTTATAATTGAGGAAATGGATATTTTATACTTCTTCAATTTTGCTTCTGATGACAGTTAGGTCGCCAACTCGAACCGCCCACTCAAAGCCACCTTCTTGGTTATCTGCCATATTATTATTTATGCAAAGGCGTTTTCTATATAAAAGAATTCCTTAATCTGCCTTCTGAGGAAGTTTAGTTTACTCTTGAGAGGAAACGGAAATACCGCCAGTTTTCGTAGTACCGCATATGTTTATATTTTCTAATAATTGTTTTTCAACGTATTTATTAAAATTACTTAATTATGAAAATAAAGGAATCAAGATTTTGAACTATATTCATGCTATAATATAAATATTGATATATATATACTAATTTTTACATAAAAGATTATAATAATAATATATAATTAATATTATTATTATTATTATTATAGCAGTAATAATAATAATAATATATATATGTATAAATAGATGGCTGAAAAAAACATATGATTAATTAGAGACCTTTAAAGAAAATCTTAACATTTTTTTTTTAAATTGCAACATTGTTGCAAGAAATCAATATTTTTCATAAAATGTACGATTTCTGTTTCAAATAACACAAATAAAGAAAATAGTAGTATAAAAGATTGATAAAAGTGATCGATTTGATCGATCAATTGTTTTCGATTTTCTAAGAAAATAATTTTATCTTAATATGTTTGTTTGTTGAAAATTGGTAATTTGCTTACAATCGATAACACTATTGAAAAAAGTGTAAGGAAAGTATTTCTTACATAAATGAAATTTACCCAATCTATTTATAAATTTGTGTTAGTAGTCAGGAATTACGTAAGCAGTCTAGTACGGGCAAGCCTGAAATTGCAATAGATTTACCAGTTCCGAAGTTGAATGATTAGGCGAATAAGTTAGTTGGAATGTGAACCCAGAACTAGAGACATGCGCACTAACGAGTTCTGAAAACTTTAAAATGAAAAGTTGTGCAACATAGCTTCACATTTTCACGAAACGATTTGACAAAGACACTTATAAGAGAGAATTTTATTAGACATAATTTTTAATAAATCATTACATTCTACTAAGAAAATGATGAAAGTAGTAGCTAAACAACTGAGAGATCTATATGTAAATTTACCAAGCTTTACCGCGAATCAAGCGGAATTAGCAGACTGGGAAGACGACTTTACACGTTTTTCGATTAATATAACACCTTCTGAAGGATTGTTTGCAAAACAGACTTACTCTTTCGAAGTAAGTAGTGTACCAACAAAGAAAATATAAGTTATTATTATTTACAATTCTTCAGTTTCAATTACCTTCAAATTATCCTGACAATTCCCCAGCAATTGTCTGTAAAAATAGAATTTACCATCCAAACATAAATGAAGATGGAACAGTTTGCATCAGTATTTTGGACGAGTGGGATAAAGCATCCTGTGACTTACAATCAGCCGTACAAGGAGTGCTTTTTCTTTTATACAATTATGACTTAGGAAATGGTTGGACTCTACCCGGTAGTCCTGAAAGCGACAAAGAGTTCGAGGAAAATAAGCACAAAATTGACAACGGAGAATTTGATGAAGAACTCGGAGATTGGGAAGGTGACGATGAAGATGTAGATATGGAGGTGAAAGTAAATCCACAAGACTTATTAGCAAAAGTAATGGAAGTTGACTTTGAAAGGGACATTTATGAGTTTTATTTTTAAAACAAACAGAACAGACAAATTGCATTTAAAATACTTTATTTCTTGTTATATTTAGTTTACAAATTTTTGTTGAAATTATCTTATGAGTAATGTCCAAAGTTGTTAAAGATGACATCTAGTGTATAACATAGTCATGATTGTTTTTTATTGTAACGCCGTCGCTGATTGGCCCTGCGTGGTAGGCAATAAACGAATAATCGAGGCCGTTACGTGCCGGTAACATCATATGTACAAATTCTCCGTGAGTTTTTGTGTTTTTTTAGCATTTTTATACTACTACAAGATGTTTTATGACAATTCGCTGATCGCATTTGTAATAAAAGGAATAAATTGAAGACGGGCGATTTGAATTAAAAACATAGGGACTACAGATCGGAGGTAAATAGCTGCGTTTTGTTAGGATTCTTTGTGCCGAACGGTGTTTAATTAATATTCGTAGGCCGCTTGAAGATCAAATGGCACGATTTCGATCGGTCTATAAATCAGCGTCGCACCTTAAAGCAACGTTAGTACAATTTGTACTAGAATAATCGAGTGATCATTACAATCAATGTTAATACG
Source organism: Dimorphilus gyrociliatus (assembly GCA_904063045.1). Taxonomy (NCBI): domain Eukaryota; kingdom Metazoa; phylum Annelida; class Polychaeta; family Dinophilidae; genus Dimorphilus; species Dimorphilus gyrociliatus. Next base: position 447,415 of record CAJFCJ010000013.1, on the reverse strand, counting down.
CTAATTTACTGGATTGATAAAAAAAGATGGATAGATAAAAAACAGAGAGATTAAAACAAGAGAGGACATAATCGTGTGAAAGTTTTTATAAACGATTTTTTGCAGTAGAGTAAGGTAATTCGATTGTTTACATACCGCATATTTGCAGTGCATGTTAAACAGTAAGCACGGTGCAAATGGTGCCAGATAAGTGGCGAATGAGATTGCATTGATCGATAGTGTACTGTATTGTTAATTTCCTTCTATGATTGGCTCGTTTATAACTTTTTATACTACTTCGATCCGAATAAATAGCAAGCACTCAGAGTTGGTTTGTTGTAAAATTGACTGTATAGTTTGAAATAGGCAAGAATGCAAATATTGATTAAATGGATAAAGGGCGGGTGGAAAATTGCGTGCCTGTACAATACATGTATATTAAAGTAGCTTGATAATGAGATATGATGATTGTAAAACGAGCGGAATAATCTGTTGGTAGTTTGCATTAGCACACGTTCAGTAAATGGCAAAACGATCTATTTACAGGTTGGTTTGTAAGATATTTAGTATATTCTCTCGCTAAGCCGCCTTGTACAGTTAATCACCTTAATCTTTTAGCAGTTGGTTTGTGTTTATTAAAGCTAATGAAATTGCTCTATCCAACAGCGAGTGACGGCAAGCTGGCGTCTAATATACAAGGTCAGATTCGCGTCGGTTCTGGGTATCAAGCAAAATTACCGGAATGTTCCGATGGCAGCAAAGAGACCGACGACAACAGCTGGGTTAGTCGAGAACAAATACGATGGACGCCAGGCGCCATATCGGATAGTGATGTACTAGTTTACTTGCAAGCGGCTAGATCAATGGCCGCCCTTGTTGGAATGTGCGACCCGGCAACGTCGTTAAGCGAGCAAGACAGGTGCCAAGCGGCTTCTCAAGACTGTACAACCGTCAATGCCCTTGATATTGTAAGTCTTCCTCACTATTGTATTGTATTTTAAAGCTATACATATATTTATATCTCTTGGCTCTATCTATTCATAATTGTCCCAATCGAATATTCCCCTCTATACATTATCGCGTTTACGTTCGCTCTATCAACGCCTGCTATCGATCTGAGTCAGTCGCGCCGCCGCCGCCGCCGCCGCCGCCACCGCCGCCTTTTTCTTCTTACATAAACATATTTAAAAGCACTATTTGTATATAGACACGGTTATGATATATACAGGCATGGAATACACGTACATAAAAACACAAAACATTCATATCTTATCTATAAACAGTATGCGTACAGTTTATATACATGTACTATATATACTATACAGAATAATACATATACTATACTATACTATATATATATATATAGGAAGGTATACAGTATACGTGTTTGTATGCATACATACTTACCGTATCACTCTTAAAATACAATAACAAAGACGAGCGCTGCGTGTCTCGTTGTAATTTAATTTTTTATGTTTGGTTGTAGTATTATATACTCTCTATTCATTCAGAATTTTTTTCTTTCTATTTAATTTAGTTACACGGTTGCGATTACGATAAAGGAGAAGCTCTGCAAAAGCTTGTTAAACGTCCTTTACCTACTAGTGTTGAGATAAAATGGGGCGAAGAAGAATCGGTAAGTTTGTCTATTTAATTAGCGTATCGGCGATCAAGTGCGTAATAAAAATGTTGATTCGATGCCATGCCTTTCAATAGTTGAAAGGACCGATAACAAAGAAGGGCACGGTGCGCCGCACACAGCCGCGGGTCATAGAAACTTTTTTCTCTTGCTTTCATTTTCCTCTCTCTCTCTCTCTCATTTTTTTTCTTTTTAAATCATCCTCTTTTTACTTCAATCCTTGGCTTGTGTATACTGTATATCAATTCTTATTTTCTATTCAGCTTCACCCTTAATTTACCCTTTTATAGTATTTTTTTTTAAAATTACACTTAAAGTAATTGCGTTTCATCCTATAAACGTTAAATAATCATAAAAAATAAGAGGTTAGGGAAAGGTGAATAGGGGTGAAAGGGGAAAGAGAAAATGAGAGAAAAAGGAAGGAGGAGGAGGAGGAGTAGGAAGGGGAGGAGGAAAGAAAGATTCTATGATTAATTATGTTTGTTTTTCTTACTTTTTCAACCAGAAACGTTTCGCTAAAGGATTTAAGCAGATTGGAAAGAATTTCTACAGGATGCGAGAAGAATTCTTCCCCAATAAGAAAGTGGTAAGGAATATACGTGTTCGAATCGATTTAGAGGGCGACTCGTTGTGATTAATTTCGCTTTCATGTTCATATAAGTATAGCGTTACACCTGCTTATTTACGCCGTGGCAGGCACGAACTCTTAATCCTATAATACGGATGAGGTTAGATTAGCGGCAGCGCAAAATTACCGGCCTTCTTTTTTAATAATTATATAGCGATTTTACGGTAGCACCGACAAAAGGCGCTTGGTTGTTTATCACGCCCGATTAAGTCGCCCAGTTCGTTTCGTAAATGTCTCTCTGCTTTGATTTTGCGTATGAAATCCTTCTTCAATCTTACTACAATACTTAAATACTCAACTACGCCTCTATAATATTTTTCGCTTTACTAATATTACCCGTTTGATGGTATGCTGGTACGCGTTTAAGGGAATGAAACTAATTAGAGCCGAAGTAGAAATGGCGTATATAATAGAACGTGTGATGACAATAGGAACTACTCGCTAATATTCCCGCCGGCTATTCCCGCCCTATTCCAACTAAGCAGCGGGCTAGCGCCTTGCGCTAGTTGCAATTGTAATTGGCGCAAATCACAAAGATGTGCGTCTTGCCCTGTTGTTGCTTCTCCCCAGGGGGAATCTTACCGCGGTTTTTTCCTATTTTCTTATTTATACCTTCTTTACTCATCTGCTAGCCCTCCCCTTTTCTTCAACCCCTCCTCAAAAACATACCCCCTCCATACCTCTTTTCCTTTGTTGACCCTCTTTAGTGTTGACTGGCGTTTGCTACTATATTCTACAACCTCTATCACCACCCCCTGTCTCACCTCTTTCGCATCTCCCTTCTTCTTTGACGCCATCTGGTGGTGAGATTATTGATTTTTTGTCTGCCTGCTACTCTCTCTCATCTTGCACGCCTTTCACCTTACGACCCGCATCTTCGACACTGAGGTCGACTATTGAATAATAATAGAAGCATTAATAATATTAAACTAACGACAACTGGAAATAAAAATTATATCTGAAATGATCGTTGTTTGGAACAGCTTGCCCGGGTGAATTGGGCAATAAACTACTGAATGTATGTACATTCGTAGCAGATGTGGCTAAGCGTTTTTACGCGGTTTTTCCTCTTGTTTGTACAATCTAAAAGTCGGGTTGCTGTTATACCCGTTTACCCTTCCTTTTGTGTTATTGATGTTGCATCCATCCATCCATCCTCTTCCCTTAGTTTCCTGCCTATTTGTTTTAATTTTGTGCCTTTCAAACCAAAGCCTGTAGCTTTAAGCAATTCCAACGACTATTTGATGTACGATTATAACATTGATATTGTGTAAATAAATGCGAGAAAAGATCGAGTTCGTTATTCGATATAACCTGTAAAAGTATTTCTCTTTTAATCTACCGAAAAGTATTGATAGTATTGCATTTTTGGCAGGGCGAACTCGTCGAGTATTATTATCTATGGAAACGGAGCAAAAAGCCTAAGGTACGTTTCGAATTTAGGTATTTATTACTATTACTGTTTTGTAGATGCCGCTTCTGTTTTGCTTGGCGGCTAATGCATATTTTATAAGCAGTTTATTTGTATAAGTCTATTCAGGTGTATAGTGTCGACACCTCGCGGTTCTTCTTATCATTTCCTCTTTACACAGATGCCTGATTCGATGGATAATAATAAAAGCAGCGGGGCGGATAAGAGACGGACATCCGACTCTAAGACGAATGGTGAAGAATCTGGTGATGATAAGGATTCTATACCTACTGCTATTAAGAAAGAACGTCGATCCAGCGAAGGCGGAAACAGTGGAGGCTGGGGCGAGGACGAATCACTTGTTAAACCTGCAATTAATGCGATTGACAGTTTGTTGGCGGAAGAACAAATTAATGCCAAACAGCAATCGAGTAAGGCTCAGCCATCCACGTCGGCATCGTCCGCTTGCAAAATGGAAATAGAGCCCAATGACAGGCACGTTCCTCCGAGGCCAATTTTGGCCGTTCCGCCCGTTCAACAGCATCATCCGCCGCCGTTGATTTCAACTCAGATAAAGGAAGAAGTTAAGGACGTTTGGGAAAAGCCAACGCCCGTCAATTCTAGCCGTCCTCACGGTCCACCGCCTCCTTTGAAGCGTTTAGAAAATGAAACGACTCCGGATATTAATTCGCACAAACTCAACATATCTAGTACGCAAACCAATGTGCTTGATAACCTACCACCTAGGAGATCAAGTATAGAGACGCTATCGCACAATTCTCAAACACCAAACTCTGAAATAATCGAATCGCCAACTCCAAGTGAAACGACTGTCAAACGAGAAACGAATGTACCGGATACGGACGAAGAAGCGGCGACCAGTGTTGTTGAAAGTACTCCAGAAGTTGTAGACAGAGTTGAGAAGGAGTATGCAAATGCCATTATTATAAGGCGATTGGATAGAGGCGGCAACTCTTGCAGTAGAACTGATCTTATATATGCCATAAAACCAGGATCGAAATTCGCTAAGAGGAAAGCAGCAAGGGCAGAGGGCAATCGCCATCCATCCACAAAATCGGCGCCTAAGGAGGAGAAGATTAGGAAGACGCCGCCGGAAAATAAGACAGCCGACGCACAAGTCTTATCACACGTACACATGCTGAATAACCGACCCGCTCCGCCGATATTTAACTCTGATACCCCCGCCCTGCATCAACTCAGGGCGTACAGCGATAGAGCTTATGCTTTGGGCTTAGGGCAAACAGCCGTGTCCCAAGCGCCATACGGAGGTTTAAATATGACGCCGGATATGAACCAGAGGGTTATTTATACTACTTCGCAATCAAGTCGTGAGAGGTTGGAGGCTGAATTATTGCGCGATAAGCAAGAGAGGGATGCTAGAGAGAGGGAAATGAGGGAAAGGGAACTACGGGAAATAGAATTGCAGGAAAAAATGAAAAGAGAATTAGAAATGAAACCAGGTTCTTCAGCCACATCACCTACAGCTACCTCGAGTCAAGTAGCCGAAGCGCAATTTCTCCAAATGCAAAGAGACTACGCGCTAAGGGGTCTACCGCTACCTCCTGGACCGGGCCTTTTACACGGAGGTTTGACCTTTCCCGTCCCTACCGGTATTTACCCACCAGATATTCTACAACGCGAACGCGAAAGAGCTTTGGGTAAGTGGCGGACACTTTATAGCCGCTTAATTCGATTAAAACCGTTGCGTGCCAACAGCCGAAAGAATGCAGGCGGAAAGATCGATGGCCCTCAACGATCCTTTAGCCAGATTACACATGCATCCGCTAATGGGTTCACAATCGTTTCCGACGCCACCTGCCGGATATCCTCCAGCCCTTTTAGAGAGGGACACCCTGATCCAGCGTCAACTCATAGCCCAGCAAATGCACCACGACCTCATTCAACGAGGACACCATTTCGCCCCACACTAATACGTCATACATACTAATCATATATGTCCTAAATATTCTTATACGTACTACATATATATGTATATATTTTTATATATATATATATGTATATGTAATTGAAGTGTATATATATTTATATGTATATATCTATATATATATACATATATCCTTTTAAAGAATGGAATTCGAACTCTATCTTCTTCTACTATTACTTCTTCTTATTCTTCTTCTTTGTCTTTGTTTTTTTTTTCATTTGCCGCTAATCCTGTGCCAATTTTTGAACATTTTTTCTTCTGTCTCATCAAAAATATGACTTTAATGCGTGTAAAACAAAAAAAAATTAACACACACACACACGCGCACACACACACACACATACAGAGAAAGCTTACGTGTGAATAGTATGTATGTGTACATAAAAAAAAAAACAACAACAACAACAAAACAATTTATTTGTAATATTTATATGGAAAAAAATACTGGTGTCAGTGCAAACTATTTAGTTATTACGTAACGTTCCGCAAGAAACAAAAAATAACACGCGCGCTTTTTTGATGCACATTTACTGAATTTTTTTTTTTTAATAGTTATTTTTTCATTTTCTTTTTTCTCTCTCTCTCTCTTTCTCTGGATATGAATATTGGAGATTTCTTCACTTCTCTTTATTTCTTTCTCTCTTACGCCTCTCTATCTCGTTCTCTATTCCTGTCTTTCATTTTCTCATTCTCCTACATATTAATTATATTAATTAATACAATTAAATGCACAAGTCAATAATCATTAACTCGGTTTTAAATAATGTTTCTTTATAAAATAGGTATATTTGAATAATTGACCAATCTAATTTAGAAAACTACTCAAAAGTAAAAAGAATAGATAATAAGACAATAGTGAAACGTTATTCCTGGAATTATGTGACCAATTCAATAATTTACTAAAGATCATATCAATAGATAAATATGTCGACTTACTATGTAAATAAAGAAGAATAATGTAAATTAATAGCTTTTTGACAAACGTAGAAATATATTGATAGTACATTAATATTGAAGAGATAAGGAAAAATAGTATGATAAGAATATAAGGATTAAAGAGAAGAGGAGGGGAAAGGAGAGTATTTTTTAAATAGTCAAAGAAACAATATGTTTTTCCTGTGTTAATATGATTTATTAAGCTTTTTAAGCTGTGGAAGTTCAATTTGGGTTTTTGTAGATGTACTCCAGAACTCTATATTATGTTGTATGCGCGTGTGCGTATGTATAGATGTATGTAAAAAAAAAGAAAAGGTCACAGCAGAATATCAATCAGAATTAAAATGAAAAGAATGTACTAATCATTTAAATTAACATCTCTCTTTTTTTATATAGAGGAACATTTATAGGCATCCTTAGCAATAAAATGAAGATAATGGACGTAATATAACCTATTCATCAGTCAATGGAAAAGCCATTTCTAGCACTAATTTGCGATAAAAACGTGTTGGTAAAGGGATTTCGTACATTAATAGTCATTAGCGAAATTGTTTGTAAATTCTTTCAATTGGTACTCATCAAAAGTTTTACTAGATTATCAATTTGATATGTCCGCCTTCCTCTAATAGAATAACATATATGAAAAATAGATAGAAGGATGAGATGAAGAGAATACTGTACGATATAGGAGCAAAGAATGGTAGATAGAATACTCTATATAATCACTCCATCATTTTTTAATGTTGCTTTAAAACAGAACCGGAACTCAACCTCCTATTCCCTTTTATTCTCTATATTTTATATCTATTATTTACGTATCGGTACACTTATTCCGCCTTTTTTCGACTATCTTAATAACACTGACTTTGGATAGGAAAATCAATAGAATTTACTCTTTTTGGCCTCTTCCTTTATTCAAACTTGTCATAATTAACTTAATTTCTATCATCTTGGGACGTAAAATTCGTTTCATTAATGTCTATTACTCTTCTTTTACTAATTAAAAGAGAAACTTAATTGAAGAAAAGCGGACTAAAATTTAAGAAAAGCAAACTTTTCATCATAGGATTACTTGATTACTTACAAACTGTTGATTATTGATACCAGCTGTTAAAACTTAAAACAATAGGCCTAAGTAATTTTACAGCTAGACATAAATTATAATAGGTTAGGAAAAGGGTATCTTTTAACAGAAGAGAAGATAAGAAAGAAAGATTTAGCAAAGTGAATAGAAAAGCAATTTTTTTTTGGTAAAGAGTGGAGGGAGAGAAAAAAGGATGGAGAAGAGATAAGCTAGGAAAAGACGAATTTATCTTATACTCTTCTCTTACACCCTCTCTTAGTCGCTATTTCAAGAACGTCATATGTAATTTGCAATCATTAAGATATTTAATAATAAACTAAATAATTTCGTATATAATTTAGTTAAACTCTCTAAAATATACGATCTTAAGCCAATCAGCGTTTGTTTACATACGTGATTCAGTTAAGAACTTGTTTGCGGAATAACTTTGCACCTAGTTTTTAAAAAAGCAGCCTTTCAGTTATTCTTCGTATAGACTTTCAATAATGAATTCTATGTTAAAGAAAGCCTTGGAATTAATTAGTAGGTTACCAAATGAAAGGAGTAAAAATGAAATTGCCATCCTCTTACCCTGGTTAAGGAGAAAGGGAAAATGTTTAAAATATTTAGAGTCTAGTAAGTTGATTTGCATAAAATATTAAAATTATCGCTTCCGTTATCTTCTTATTGTTTCTGTTATCTTAAGTAATTTATTATGAATAGGCGAATTGTCCAACTTATTAAGGAATTGCTCGTACGATCACGTAGAAGGTAATAAGCTTATCATAAAGCAGGGAGATATTGGTCGAAGGTAAAATATGATTTGAGATATTTTCTCCTGTTAAAAGAGAGAGAACGAAAGAGCAAATAAATTGGTATTTAATGATCGTGCTCAAAAAGTCATGGAAGATATAATAATCCTTATCTTTCTCTCTCTCTCTCTCTCTCGCTCTCTCTTTCTCTCTCACTCACTCTTTTTCTCCCTTTAGTTTATTTACTACAAACATACATGAAATAGTATGATAATAATAGCTATTAATCAACAGTTTCTACATTATACTTAGCGGAAAGGTGTCTGTTCATATACATACATCATTGATAAATGAGGATGCGGATGATAGAGAAGAATTAGATAATGGATTATCCAACGATCTAGGAAAATATATAACTTCCTATGGTAAAAAAATAAATGAAATTTAGTTGAATTTCGTAATTTTGTCTTTTTTTAACTTTTGGATTTTGATAGACCTAGATAGAAAGAATTTTGTATTTACAAAGTATAATATAAATACTATTACAGTTGATAAATATTCGTACGATTCATATTTGTTTTTATAGGTGAAGGTCAATGTTTCGGAGAAATAGCTTTGATAAGTGATAATGCTGTAAGGAATGCATCTATCTTGTCGGAAGAAGAAACTCATTTACTCGTTATTGACAAAGAACTGTTTGATTCGACTCTAAAAACTCAGCATGAAAGAGACTTTAGGGAAAAGAACGAGTTTGTTAGAGCTTGTCCCCTCTTTAAAGATTGGTCTTCTAAATCTCGAAGATTGATGGAAATGAGCTTAAGAAAAGAAGTATTCGCATACGATTCATTTATCTTTAAACAAGGCCAGCCGTTTACTGGAGTATTCTTTATCCTAAGGTAAAATTCATAGATCTTATTACATCCTGCTGAGAGAGAAATGTTTTTAACCAGGGGCCGAACAAAGGTTACCACCCGACCATCAATGCACGAAGAGCAGTATGACACAATTTTAAAGGTTAAAAAAGAAAAGAAATCAATAGTCTCTCAGGAAAGAATACGCGTTAGAAGAAAGGAAGGCTATTCGGCTGCCGAGAAAAGAATGAAGAGTAGAGAGATAGAAGTATGCTGGATGGAAGAGAATGAGATTATTGGAGATTTAGAGATGCTACTAAACATGGAAACTTACGCTCTAAATGTCTTTTGTAAAACGGATACAATTTGTTACTATCTTGATAAAAAGAATATAGAACGATTAATTAGGAAGGCAGGTACCACTTGGGTTATGTTTCAAAATTTAGCTTTAAGTAAATTAGACGCTTGGTTACCTAGAAAAGTTCCGTTATTTGCCAAAATCAAAGAGATAATAGCCAAGGAATTGCCAAGTAATGAAGATAAACAATTGGACAAAAAAGCTGAAACTATGAGTGAATTAATTAAGCTCTTCTTAAATAATAAAACGCCTTTAATAGACCCCTGCGTACCAGGTACAATCTATTATATGACCAGAAACGCCGAAAAAGCTCGACAGCATATGGAAACTGCAAAAAAAGGTGCTAAATTACAAAAGTTGCCTCCTGAAATTAAACTAGAAAGGGCTAGGAGGCAGGCATCGGGTAAGAGACCGAGATCACGTAGAGAATTGGAAAGGCTTACTAATAGAATTGATACGAATTGGATGAAAAGCCAAAAAAGAGTTAGATCCAATATCCTTCGACCTAAAACAGCGCCGCCAAAGATTGGAGATTTTCAGCCTTCTAATGATTGGTTTGATGAGGAAACCAGTGATAAAAGTCTCACCAACCTAGAATTTCGAATAGCTAACTTCTTAGCTGATAACGTTAAGGGTAGGGGTAGGGAATTAGTTAGTCAAGTAACAGGCCTCAAAAGATTTAATATAACTGGAGCTGATAATGTTCCAATTGCTGGTGGTACTGTATTAATTCGAGAAAAGAAATGCAATTATTCAAGTAATCTCATTTCTGACGATTCCCATCAGCATATTCGCCGCTTTATTATTCCAAGGGAAGCCTATTCAATAGCCACTAGATGTCTGTCGTCACCCTCTAGACGCTAGATGGCTCATCCAGCACATAATATTTTATTCAACGAATTAATTCTAATTACATCTTCTTTAATCTAATTATAAAAAAAGACATATATATATATATATAAAATGGCTGACATTGTTCTTTTTTCCTTTTTTACTAATAAATTATTATATTTAAACATGCTGTACATACGCTCTTCCTATCCAAAGAAAACGTACGTAAAGTATTTATAAACAATTTTCATAATGTAAACATCAACAAATTTTTACAATCAACTGCTTTTATCTTTTTGTATTTATTAATTATTGCATGTTTATGTTTTTTTTTTAAAAAAAAAGAGAAGAAAGAAAGTTCATTCATTGGTGGTACAAAGAAGAGAAACCAACTGTTAGGATTTGCTGTACACCTGCCAACAATTTAATAATAGGACAATATTGTAACTTTTCGAGTAAATTATATGGTTTCTAATTAGTTTAACTTATTTAAGAACACCTTTATAGATAAGTAATGATCAAGAGAAAACTGTGAATTATCTACCATGTAGTCAATGTAACAGTTTAATACTATGCGTGAAGAAAGACGCATATTCTCCATCACCCGTTAGCATAATTAAATCGGGTAATTAAATCCTGCTATTTGAATAAATTAATTAATGAAGTTGACAATGGAAAGTTTATAAATGTGGAATGTAGGCAAGTAAAAGTGGGCGTTCTTGGGTCGTTTTTTCATACCTTGGTCAATTATACGTTGTCAAGGTAAATAAGACTCTAATGTAGAGAGTTTCCAGGGTAATCGATGGTTTAGTATAAATAAAATTCAAAATGCACTCTCATTGCTTTCTGTGTTTTGATTTTGATTAATAAAACTTTGATTTTGTTTCTTTGCCAAAAATGTTTGAATAGGATGTTAATTGACGATAGAAAACATGAAAATATCGCAATTAATTTTACCTTCGTCAAACAATTTCATACATTATTTCTAGCTGGAACGCGGTCAAAATGAATATATTATTATTTAAATAAGAGTAACAAGATTTTTCAACCAATCACCGATGAGTAGGGGCGGGGATTTCGTATTGCGCAGATGCGATTGTCATATACCATTATTTGTCACTTTCTCTATGGTCATGGCATTCAACCACTTGTCAACATCTTTCTATCTATAACAAAAGAGAAACAACTGTAATTGCTGAAGAACAACTTAAGAGAGAAGAGAATTACAGTAGCCGTTCTTCCTCTGAAAATTATCTCTTTTTGGGTAAATTTGAGTCAGTTCCAAAGAGTAAGTACTCTTAAATGGTTTTTCATAATATTAAGAAGATAATAGAGAAATTAAAGAAACTTTCAAAGAAATATCTTTGTTACTTTTTCGTAGATAAAGCTTCATTTAAATGACAAAAGTTTTCATTGATAAATTTCCTCTTTTTTTCTCTTTTTGTTAAATAAAAAAAACTTTTTAAATGTTTAAAATGGGTCGCAGGGTAACTTTTGGACAAATTTACAATGTTGATGATATCGAAAGGCCATCTGTTCGATGTACAAAAGCAGTAAAAAATATAAGAAAAGTATACTTAACATATTGCCGTTTTAGCGTTCGTAGTCTTTCCCTAATGACAAAAAAAGAGACTGAATCACCTGGTTTAAGAATTTTTACCAACTTCCGGTTGTTTTTAATACACACATCTAAATGAAAAAATAAACTTAAATATTCGCTGTAAAATGTAGACATTATGAGTATCGTAATATGTTTTTATAAATTTTTATAAACTAAATCTCCCTTTTTATGATTTACAGGCAAAATAACTGACAAATACTATCCAAAAGAATAATGGAGATTGGGAAGACGGTTACAGAGTTTTGAATGTCTTTTACCCGGTGACTTAATGAAAAAAATTCCCGAAAAAGAGCAAAAAAAAAAAAATGTGGGTAACACCTTTACGGCAATGCATGAAATTTCATCTATTCATTTTACTCTTCATTCCATAGAGTCGTTAGATGGTTTATTATATATATATATGTCTATGTAAAAGTCTGGTCCTTGTGAGTGTAGTGAAGAAAATGAAATCAACAGAAAAAGAATGAAAAGAAAGAAAATTATAATCTGCATTGTAAGTAGGAAATATTCCTTTGTTCAAGAGCTTTGAAACCCTGTGTAATTGCGCTTATTGTATAGGTGTTATATTTTAAAAGTTACAACTTTCCTTTGTATAACTCCATCGAACAAGATAATTTGTCCTATTATTCTACATTTAAAAGCAAAGTCTGTAAATTAGATGGACTTTTGGGTATTTGGTAATAAATTGTGAAAAGGGGAACTAAATATACATTCATAACTTCAAATCATAAAGTTCAATGACAATCATTTCTATGGGGTGGTAACTCTTAACAAGTCTATATAATATGACTTTGATGTGTGAAAAGGGAGGTTATATATATACATGAATATATACATGTACACGAACATAGATAAGGTAATAGATCATATCACACCTTTGTTTTTTTTTTATCTTAGCATACTTTAATGATTGACCAAAAGAATAAGATTAACGTTAGGCTGATAGCATCCTGCAAAAATAATATAGACAGTCGATGTTGTCGTAGGTAAAGAATTGTATCACAATAGCACAAATTTTTGTGTATTTTACTCGCCTTCATATACCATAAAGCACACACCGTCACTTGAATTAAGTAGCTGTACATATCTTTCATCTTTTACATGTATAATGTATTTTACTAATCCATTTTCTACAATCTAAACCTGAAATAATGCGTCAAAAAACTTAGTTGACAGTAGAAGTGAATGATAAATAAGATATCTTTTTTGGCAAACAACTTCTTTTTTTGCACTATCGCATTAATTCGAGAAATGTACACATTTTTATGGAGTTGATGTTACAATTATCACAATTTGTAAACATCTTTCAGTGTAGCACATCTCTTATCATCAATCACCACGTTTCTTTTCTTAAATCTATCTAGTTGTTATCTTTTCTCAAAGTCTGTTCTCTAACTTAGCATCTAATTATGATTATTTTACTTTTAACACAAACAATTTTTAGTTTATTTTACGTAGCTTTTCTCGTCTCCTCATTCATAATTCATCCGTATTCCGTCCCTCCTCCTCCTCCTCCTCCTCTTCTTTCCATTGCACATTGTAATTTTAGTTCTTTTTATTTGATTATCCTAAGTTATCCTTTGAAAAGTTTCTTCATTTGCCTTCTTCTAAAGCTTTTTTCAACACAATTGAATACTTTTATTTCACAAAATGTTTTAAATGTATCTTAATGTAAACTGTTTTTGAACAATGACCGATCTCTTTTAATGTAAACTAATTTTCTAATCAAAACGTGCTCCAAAGCGCTAACTGTGATTATTTGAATGGTTCCTGGTAAAGAGATCCTAGATAGCTAAGTATAAGAAATGTTTTCAGTAAATTAACAACTTTTTTCATAAATATCAAGATTAAATAACCTGAAAAATTTTCTTTACGAATTTCTCAAACTTACCAGTTTACACAACAGACTGTTCTATTTTGTGAATTGGTATTTTACTTAAATGTTCTATTGTTCTATTAAAGTAGGTATTCCTTGATTACTAACATAGTTTGCTTGTTAAATTTTTAACATATTTTCCAAATCAGCCGCTTCCATATCATTATTTGAGTGAAAGACAAAAAGTAGAGAGTGAGAGAAAGAAAGAAAGAAAGAAAGAAAGAGAGCGAGAGAGAGAGATAAAATAAAATAGAAAGCACAAACATTTGTTGGGTTCAATCTTTGGAAATCAATTTAGTTTATATTTACTGTGAGGTTATTATCATGAAGAGTTTTACTTATTCTTAAAGATATTAGTATTATGGTGACTTTTAATGTAATAATTCTATTGTGCCAAATTAAAATTGTGAGCACAGACATCATCTCAAGTATTAGTTGGTAGATTGAGCGAGAGAGAAAGAGAATAAATGGGAATTTGTGTGCATGTTTGGCACAATTATATACTTTTCGAGGTCAATCTCATAATTAAAGTACTTAAAGTCAAAATAATCATTTCAGTAGAAAATAGTAATAATTCTTCCAATAATGCCTGACTAAGGCGTTGTTTCAACGATATTATGCTTTTTGACCTATTCTTGTGGTTCTATCTATCTAATGAAAAATGTACCACGCCCCAGTTTTTAGATAAATAATAATAAACGTACAAAAATACTTTTATTTGAAAAAAAATGTTTCCAATTTAGATGATCGTATTAACTTAAGAGAAGAAAATTGTTACATTAAATAACCTCATTTTTTACACTTTTCTATTCTGAACTATAGAGACAAACAAGTACAATAAAGTCAATAATAAATAAAAAAAAAGCCTCAATCTGATCAATAAATCACCTTTTTATTACCAAGTAAAAAAAACCCGAAAGACTTTTTTATTTTTAAATAATTCTTTAGCCAATATATGTAAACTTAATTTATGAGCTGAAAATGTATGATTTTCTCTCTTTTTTCAAAATAATTTAACAAAATAAATCATACAGACTTTGCTTTTTTCTACTAAATCATTTATGTCTATTATAGCTTAAAATATAAACTTTAGAAAGTGCTTTGATATGAAAATATTCACCCTTATTTATTCCATCCAATGATAAATTATATTGTCTTTTGGTGAAATTTATACTAATATAAACATATACAGTTCGTATATATGCTAATTAAATTTGTGTCTATATGTAGTCGTTGTAACAAATGTTGTGAATAAAATAAAGTAAAATCTATGTTGACACTTGGAATAAGACTTGTACTGTTCTGAGAATTATCTCTAGTTAGGGATTTAGCGGAGAGAGAGAATCAACTGCCAGTCAAGGTTAAATTATAGCTACTTAAGATTTCTGCGCTAAATATAAATGATTTATGAATGGAGAAGGATATGTATATACTCTCTGTACTAATTACTTTATTATCATCATTAAATCTCATTAAGTTCTTTTCATCAACTTTCCATATGGTACAAAATGTGCTTGATGATGTATGATTCAGTTGACAGGGTATCGGCAACAACTAACGTTTTGTTTGGAAAAGTAAACGACGGCAGAAACAATTCAGTTATTATTGGCCAAATTTTGTATAAAGTGATAATTAGGCTAAAAAAAACTCGAATAATTAAACTTAGAGGCCTTATAAGCCTAGCTTCTTCTCCACTATTTTTGTCTCTATCAAATTCATGGCTTATTATTTCTGTTTATCAATTAATCCATTAGCCATATCTTTTTTATCTTTTATATTACGATCTATACCTGTTCAAAAAATAGATAAGCCCGCGTATTGTATTTGTTGAAAAAATGTTTAATGTTGGTGGTATTGTAGATAATATTTTTGGGAATTTTATTTCGTTAAGGTACCAATCACCCTCGCTTGAAGTAGATATTTTAGTTTTGTATGCTAGATTTTTATAATGCTAAGAAAAGAGCAATATCCACTTTATAAGCAGTTTATGAAAGCTTATGAAAAAAATAATCAAGTATTAACAGTATAAAATTGAACACGATAAGCGACTAGATAAAACAAAATGAAAATTTCAAGTAAATAGAATTCCAGCTTTCGTCATTTCCAAGGCAGTATGCAGAATATTTGTTTGCCTGATAGATAAGTGGTGTAATTCATCAACGCTAGTTATTTCACCAGTTTCTAGAGGATTTTCCAAAAGGTTTGGACTAAATACCGTGGCTAAATTGGACAATGTCATTTTATTCGAATCGCGATACTTTTCGATTCTGAGAAAATGAAAAAAACCAAATTAATTAACTAACCAAAAAAATTGATTAAAACACTTACTGAACCAAATGGATAAATAAATATCTAGCTGTTTCGTATACACATCTTGTTGAAGAGCTGGTATTTATATCTTTCAAAAATTGTTTTATAATTTGTGGTAGATCTTTTGTGTCGACATTTTCTGTTGCCTTATACAGCCCAGATAGCAGAGCTTGTGGAAGTTCCCGAAAGAATAACTTCATAACGGAACAGACTGTATTAATATCGCCTTCGTTGCAAAATTTCTTCGCCTTATACATATCTGAAAATAGTAAAAAGTCTCTATGCCTTTACTTTTAAAAAATAAATAACTCTTCTTACCCTTCTCGAAATATGCTTTCAATTTGGAAACTTCTTGAGAGAGGCCAGATAGTCTGTAAATGCCTTCGGCATTTTTACCCTTTTCTTCTACAGTCTCAGCGCATATTTGAACGATTGAAGGCACCAAGTTGTGTTCACGAGCAGAAATATCCTTTATTTCAACTCCGAAAAAGGCCGAATCGTCATTTTTGTTCTTTCGACGATGAGCCGTTGACATATCTTGAAAATTTATAGTTACATCGATAGAGACTTCTTTTTCATTGATAGTAAAATTTTTTTTCTGCCATATCCTATCTTTATACAATTCACTGAGCTGAATAAAAAAATATAGGTGAATAGTATATTTGTTATGTTTTTATTCTTTTATATCATAAAAAATGACCTACAAGCATTGAGCATTCTCCAATAATTTTATCATTTCCCTCGTCGATTTGAAAAACGTAAATCTTCATAATTTCACTGCCTTGAAAGTCAACCCAAAATCCCTCATCTTCCCAGGATGGTTTAAGTGTTCTTGGTATTAGCCTCGTCCAACTATATATATATCTTTGTCCGAAAGAATCAGCTTCAACGGCACATTTGATATCTTGAAAAGTTTTAAAATAATAAGATGAAAATTTTTTTAATAATTAATAAACTAACTTATTGGATCTGTTAAACCATTCACTCTATGAATAATAATATGACCTGAACCATTTATAAGGGTAGTAGTTGTAGAATCTATTATAATTGAACAATAATTAGTTTTCGTTATAGAAAGAAAACTTTTCATCTCTATAATAATTACCTGTAAACATGTCTAAAGGATCAGCTAAACATTCCCAGGCCATAGAATTTAGCGAAGTTTGTACGTCAGTGCTCGAAATTTTACTATCGTCATCTAACAGAAAAAACAACAAAAGTGTAGATAATTACATTTGTTATTTTTCAATACTCCACTCTATTTAAAAAATTTGTACTTTAAAATAGTCCTCAAAAAAAAACAAAACTTTTTAATTTAAATATATGGGAAAAATAAAAAACACACAAATAAAAGCTAATGAAATTATACTTGTTGCTCCTTTTGTCTTTCTAATCAAAGGTCATAAATGCCGTAGAAAAAATGAAAAGCAAAAATTTAATAGATCTCTCTAATTATGAGGACGTATTTAATATTTATATAGACCAAATAAATTACTCTGTCCGTTGAAATAAGAGAGAAAAAAAGAAAAAAGGACAGAGACAGAGAAAAAGAGAGAGAGGTAAAACATGAAACTAAAAATAAATGGTACTTTGCAATTATTGTTAAATCGTTCATTAGTTTTTTCAAAGTTAAATCAAAATCGCCAATTCTATTAAAAATTAGAAAAAAATCTTTTTAGATAAACAAAACTATACATATAATAGTATATATATATATATATATAGTATATATATATGTATAGGAAACACATCTATTATTAAAAAGAGAATCGTTATAAAAAGGAAAAAAATCTAAGTCAAGCGAATTTTTAAATTAAGGAATTCGCAAAAAAAACACCACCATATTTATTGAATTTTTTTAATAGGGAATCAGTTTTTAAAAAGTAGGAATAAAAAAAATTGTGCATTAAGCCATTTGATTTGTTTGTTTTTTTTTTAATTTTTGTTCTTTTTACATACGTCGTAGTAAGGAAAAAGAAGATTTTGATGAGCCTATTATTGAGAAAAGCATTTCTTTAATACGTCGAAATAAATAACTTTTTACTAAGACTATTGCAAAATTATTAAAAAAAAACCCTATGAGAAGCATTATAAACTGTTTTTGTTTCAAAGACAATTTATATATATATATACAGTATAAATTTTTATATGTATATGTTTATATATATATATATATATAAATATAAAAGAGAGTCTGTGGCCATTCCATACAAAATTCGTTCAAAATGCTATTCATAATATATTCCGCAACCTACTGTTTATTCTGAAAGAACGTCTTTTAAATGGTGAACCTGGAACTCTGCTTGGACTTGATCGTCTATCCGAACCTACACGTTTTAATTAATTAAAAATAATTACTTAGAAAACAAAACTAAATAATAATCTAATTAACGAAATATAAATGAAAGGTTATATGCAAACATCTAAAAGATTGAAACATTTATAGAGCTTAAATATAAAAAATTTGTATGTGTGTTTGTCTATAACTATAGATAAAGTATAAATATACTTTTAGTAATCTTTTCCTGTTTGGCTTTTTGCGCAAAAATTTCTTTCATCCATTCACCTCTTTCAAATTCTGATGTAAACAAAACAGTATGGGATTTCTTGTTTTTACTTTTTATCTATATACATGAAATATTAATTATTAGATATAATTTTGATAACTATTTTCAATTTAT
This sequence comes from Dimorphilus gyrociliatus, assembly GCA_904063045.1. NCBI lineage: Eukaryota > Metazoa > Annelida > Polychaeta > Dinophilidae > Dimorphilus > Dimorphilus gyrociliatus. Next base: position 428,513 of record CAJFCJ010000013.1, on the reverse strand, counting down.
GACTTACGACAAGGGGTAAAAATGGTGCGAGACTCGTTAATTTAGTGGTTAGTTCTCTTGCTTCCTTTGCTAATTTATCAAAAATAGCCATTTCTTTCTCCTGAGTAAATTTAGATGTCTGTTGATGTTGGTCCTGTGGAAATCGATTATATATATACTGTATACATAAATGTAATTTTTTCCCTTGAATACCTTATTTTCCCTATTTAAATTACCATATGCACTTATAATATTGTCACAAGAGTCGATATACTTTCGGCGTTTATTCATCTCATTACCAGTATCTGTTAGCTTATCTCTAAGCCTTTTTAACTCAGCCATACGACTTTGGTTACCCTCTTGAGGAATAAGTTCCTGAATATCCAATACAGGCGTAAACCATTTTAACATTAATTGTATATTTTCTCTGAAAGAGAAAACAAGAACAAAATTATCCTTTAAACATATCATAATATTAAAATTAGGTAACGAATTAATTAAACAAAATTATGAATAATCTAATTAATGTATGTACTTTTCACGTCTTATCAGTCTACAGCAAGCAATACAGTCATTAAATAGTACCAAAGTCCTTAATCTATTCCTGTAACCAGATTGTTCGGCAACAACGCAATTTTTTAAATCGTGTCGTACCTTTTCTCCCTTAAAACATTATTAAATAAAAACGTTTATTTGTTGAAGAAGATATTATTAATGCTTTTTGTTTTGCAAAACCCACTAACTTCTATAACTTTCGGTTCATAAGTCTTTAAAAAGCTTTGCTGTTCAATAGTAATTTTTTTTAATCTAGCAAAGTCTCTATGATTTTCTGGCGTTAATTTTATAAGTTCCTTTAAAAAAAAGTGAAAAAGAAAAAAATAAAGAGAAAAAAACATGATGAAATTATAAATAATAGACAAATAATCCTTACCGGTATAATTGATAGATTCTTTTGTACTCGTGTAATAGGCTTCTGCAGCAAAGCTGGGTAAATAAAATAAATGTTTAGGCAAAAGTATTGAATAAATAAGCGCTAAAATTCCTAACTTAAATAAGTTTCTTGGCCTGGTTCGATACATTCTCTTAAATCATTTTTACTAGAACTTTTAACTTCCTCCTTCCTAGCCGACGCTATCTCTTGTAATTGATAACGCATAAAAGTTCCAATATCCCTTAACTCTTTACGTTTATCAATTTGTTCAATCAACTTTTCAAGACATTTAGAAGCTTTTGAATAATTATTTATGTAATTTTGTCCAATATCTATATCAGTAGTTATCTAAATGAAGAGTAAATTTGTAATATTAATATATATTATGGTTTCTAGGTCATATAACAGTAATTAATTATTATAAATAAAAAAAGATAATATTTTTACCATGTTCTTGAAGATATCGCTTATTTCGCTATCTCTATTGTAGTTCTCTAAGGTATTTCTCAGCATTTCGACAAAATTATCATGAGTTGAATACATTTCCGGTATACACTTAAAAATAACATCAATATCGTCAGTCTTAACATATTTTGATGATTTTTTTGACTCTCTATGAACATCTTCTAATTTCTCTTTCAACTGTTCAGGAAAATTTAATTATATTTGATTAGTTTTATAATGTTATTAAATAGAATCAACAACTTACAGCCATTAATTGGCTAAGAGTTTTAGTATATGCTATCTCATCAGTTAAAAAACCTTGAAGATAAGCTTTTCTATCCTTTAATTTATTACTATCAATCTGTAAAGCATTTATAACATTTTCTTTATGTATAAAATTTGTCTTATTCAAACTTGAGAGAGATAGAGGTGGCGCGGAAAAACTTACAGAATTGTCACCCTCTTCCAAATAAATTGCATCTAAAAAGGAAACAAATAATAAATGAATAAGTTATCTAGTAATATGATATGTGCTTATGATATCCTTAAATACTCGTATAATTAGCGCTGTACATTAATCAGTAATTATTTCTGCAAGTTCAGCAACCATTATGGAATACTGATAGAAAAAAAATATTCCGAAATATATTAATATTTATGTAAATTATACAATATCTAATTATAATAACAACTTTCTCATCTTACAAGAAATATTATACAATATGTAAGACGTTGGTCATATTGTACTCAATATATTGCATATAGTATTATAGTGTAAGGTGTACAGCTAGCTAGCTAACAGTGTGTTGTACTGTGCGGCATATAGATGCGCATAAAAAAAGTTTATGTACATAAATACAAATATATACTATATATATAAATTTATATATACCTCTATTTGGTCTGGAAGCTAACGAACCGAGTGATTTTAGTTGAATATTCACGTAAATTTTGTTTTCGCTTTCCGGGTCGTCTTCATCATCAATGCTCCTCTTTGATATCCTTTGAAAACCTTTGAATTTCTCATATCTCGTTGGGAATTGATCTTCGGCTTCGCTATCCGACGGAGGACTAACGACCGGATTGAATTCTTCAAAATTATCTTCGGTAGTCGACTCACCCCTGTCACTTCCCAAGAAGAATGGGGAAGAGCATTCGAGTTCAGCGTCAGGGTCACTGAATTTTTCAAGAGCTTCTTTCATTGAAGGTGAAAGTATAGTCGGTTTCCGCTCGTATTTTACGCTTTTCGTTTCCAAGAATTGTAATAGATACTCTTTTAGTCGTAGCTTGTGCCGAAAATTCTCTATATCGTCACGCAGTTTTTCCATTTGCTCCTGTGCTAAATTTCCATCATCCAAACAATCTTCTATGGCAGAAGGAAGTACATCATTCGGGAACCTGTCACTAAATTCCCTACGAAGTTCCTCAAGCAATTCCATTATTTATTAAAACTAATAACTAATCGAACTGTGCTTGATGCGCTGTAATAAAAATCGGTCTTGTAACTTAATGTGTATAAATATTGTTAATCAACTAGCTCGGCCAACGTGACTAATTTTATTGTCAATGCCATCTGCTGGCTAAACATATAAGAAAGGCGCGAACCAGTCTATTTTGGAATAACCGCCATTTTAAATCCGGGCTTTTTCTTGTAATGCTTGTGTAGTATTGTTACACGATTTTAATATCTTTTACAGATATTACTCAATTAAAATTAATCGAAATAATTAATAAAAGTCATTATAAACTAGTTGGTAAGAATAGTGAACTATTTCTTCATTGATCTCAAAGCTCAAATTACATATAATATAACTTTCAACGCTTCTCTTACGCGTTTTGGGGAAATCTTGAAGGAACCATGTTCTTAAGCTGGTAATAATTCAGCCAATTGTGTAATCATTTAAGGATAATATGGAGAAGGATATAGAAGACATTTTAACAGGTAACTAGGGCTCAGGTTTAAAAAAGATACCTACTTAGGCCTATTTACACTGTAGCAGACTCAGATGAAGAAAGTTCAAGTGATGGTTCTGATGATGAGGAATATGAAAGTTTGGACGAAACAGAGGAAAACGATGATGTTGGAAAAGAAAATAAAATATACGACTTAAATATTTCACCACCGAAAACCAACGGAGAGAATTGCGGTATATGTTATGGAGATTTTAGAGAAAATGATAGACTAGCCTCACCAGACGTATGCGATCATGTATTTTGCGAACACTGCCTGACTGAATGGACAAAAGTAATATAAATGCAATTATAAAAAATATGATTTTTGATAAGAATAATCATATCTTAATAATTTTTTTCTTTTATTCTCTAGTCGTCAAGTACATGCCCTCAAGATCGCAAACCGTTTGGATTAATGATTATCAAAACAGTTGATGATAAATTTATTGAAAGTGTAAGTAATTCTATTCAACATTAATAGATTATATTATAATAAACTAATTTAACTTGTAAAGATTGAAGTAGAGGAAAAAGCCTTAAATTTAGACGGTGACGATCTGGTTACAGCTGAAGATTTAGCTCACTGTGAAGGATGTGGTCGACAGGACGATGAAGCTAATTTATTATTATGCGATCGTTGTGATAGAGGGTAATTACTGTTCATTTCCTATTGTTATTACTATTATAATTATTATTATTACTTTTTTCAATAAAAAAAGATGTCACACGTATTGCTATACGCCTGCTCTAAGCAAAATTCCAACTGGTTCCTGGTTTTGTATGGATTGTCTCTCAAAAAGTAAGAAGAGAGTTTTTTTTTTTTCGATTTCATTTACTTTTTAAATATTTTAGTAACTTGATAATGTTTACTCTTTTTTCTTTATAATCTTTATTAGTGGATTTAAATGATAGAGAAGAATATATGCGTAATCTCTTGGAGCAAATGAAATCAGTTGAAGATTCTACAAACGAAATAAAGGTGAAATATATTTTGATGTTTTTTGAAATTTTAATTTAAGTGAATTATAGGCTGAAAATGAAATAGAGAAAAAAGTAATTGTTCCTGTTCGCCGTGCTAGAACGGCTATTATTAGAAAAAGATGTAAGATTAAGAGAAGACGTCGTCGTAAAAAGCGACGGAAAACTAAGTCTGGAAAGAAGACAAAAAGAAAGCGTCTCAAAACTAAATCCCGTTCCACTCGGTCAGTTAAGTCTCGTATTGCCGATAAACTTGGTATTACTCTACCAAAACCTGGTCGTATGATACCTCAAATGAAAGGAAGTAAACTGGATTTCAGTCGGTCCGTTTCTTTAAACTACGATGTAAATCCAGATGAAAATGTTCATCCTTCTCTTGATGATGATAGAGAAAATTTTAGCGGAAATAGTCATGGTTTAGCTACACTACCTGTTCTCAGAAATCGCTTCATAACGTCTCGTAATTGCTTAAAAAGGGCTGCATCAACTTCAACAGTTGACTTATTATCGTCCATATTGGACGGACAGCGTAGACTTCACGTGCCGAGTAAATATCTTAAAATTCACGTCGACGGAACTATAGAAGAAATTAGTAAGACTGAAAAGGATGGCGAAGCAGCAAACGAAAACGATACCAAAGAAAAATCGGAAGATAACAAAGAAAATAATGGAAGTCATGGCTCAAATTCAAACGATACCCAATTACCTATTAATAAGGAACAACAGCAAGTGGAAGATAATTTACTATTATCAAATAATAGTCCCGAACCCCAAGATAACAATACTGAAACTCCAGCCTACGATCAGGAACTTTCATCTGACAACGGTCAAGAAAAATCCGAGAGCAATAAAACAGATGACAAACCGAAGGAAGATAAAAACGAAAGAGATTCTGAGAATGACAATGAAAAAGCTGGCTCAGAAAAGGAAGATCAGAAAGTTGAAAGTGACCGAAAGCCGAATGATGATGAAGAGGGGGAGTTGAAAGAAGACAAAAATGGCGATAAAATTCAATTTAAAAGAATAAAAAGAGATAGATCGCGTGAAAAACACACTAAAAGACGAGAATCAATAGACAAGGACAAAGGGAAGATTTCAGTGAAAATTGATAAGAAGCACAAACGCAAGAGTCGTAGTCGAAGTCGAAGTAGACATGGAAGTAGAGGTCGTGGTAGAAAGGGACGAACTGGCAAAGACGAGAAGACAACCGATTACGATGGTGTAAGCGATAATCATTGTCGTCAAGGCAGTGAAATCAGTCGTCAGTATCCAAGATATCCTTCGGATTGTTATATTCCAGAGAGACGTGATCGAGACAGAGATAGAGACCGAGATCGAGATAGGGATCGGGATCGCGACAGGGAGAGAGAAAGAGACAGGGAAAGAGACCGAGATCGGGATAGAAGAAATGATAGCTTCTCGTCCGATCAACGAGTTTCATCTCCAGATCGTTATTGGAGGAAGGAAGACTCTAGCTACTCAGCTAGGTATCCCAGTCCTGATCGGTCAAAAAGATTTAGAAAAGAAGAATGCTCAGGTTCTCGCAGGAGTTCTAGTCCGTTTCATTCTAGGCGACCAGATAGATGGGAAAATCGCACAAATTCAACAAATAATAATAATAGTAACCCCTCAAACTCTTTAAACAATCGTCCAGAAGTGGATAGAAGAAGAGAGAAGCGAGAAAGTCCCATACCAGACGCTAGAAGAATAATTGAGGCGAGTCGATTACATCGCACAGAAGCGACAATCGACGAATCGAAAGACCCCAGAAATCGAAGTCGAAGTAGATCGAGAAATCGTCGAGAAAATAAATTAGTCTCAAATACAGATGACAGAAGAAAAGTTGATAGAATTAAGGAGGTGAAAAAGAAGCAATCTACTTCACCAGTTCGAGCACCAAGAAAAAGTAAATGGCAGTCTATTTCAAAATCCAGAAGAGACCAAGATAGAGATGGTAAGGAAAAAAGAATCTCTACCCTCTTTATTTATTTTCTAGTATTAATTATTTGTTGAATTTTTCAGCTATAAAAAATCCTAAATCAAGGTCACCGCCCTCTATTGATCATAGTCCACAATCAATGGATATTTCAGGGGCAGAATCTGATAGTGGAACTGCTCAAAATATACTCGATCTCGATACTCGTATCAATGCGATCTTCCACGATGGTAAACAACCACCCAATGAATCGAAGCAATCGTTTCGTGAGCCGTGGGATCAACGAAATAAGGATCGAACATCGACGTTGAAGGAAGATAGTCGCGAACAAAACAACGACTCCTATTCTCCTTCCTCCGACGTTTTAGATCTCTCTAATTTCCCTTCACCTAATGCAGACGATTCTTTCCAAATCATTGCAAATTCGCCAAAAGACGAGAAATCCCTAGACGAATCAATGGATAAAAGATCCTCTAAAAGAAAGAAAAATGATTTACCAAGTGATCCTATGGTATCGGCAACAGTTATGAACAATGTAGCGGTAATTATATATTGCTTAATATTTAATTATTTTTTCACTTTTTTTTTTTTTTAAAAAACAGACGAAATTAGAAAAAAAGCAAAAGTTCAAAGCCGTCGAACTAACAATTAAGCAATATTTACAAGACTTCTATAAAAAGAAAGAAATAACAAAAGAACAATATAAATACATCATGAAGAGGATTGTTATTAAGGTATTCAATATTCATCATAAATAATTCAATAAATAGATAATAATGATATATTTTTAAATCTTTAAAATAGGTTGGAAACCATTCTAGCCCGAATATAAATAAAACAAAACTTATGAAAATGGTAGAAGAGTACGTTAATCTTGCTAAGAAAAACAAAATGAAAGTGAAAAATTGATCCTATTTGTATATAGTATCTTTTAGAAAGAGAGAGAGAGAGAGAGAGAGATAATGAGCGAAAGTGACTGAAAGATAAAAATATATGGATATATAAATGTGTACATAATTTATATATATATACAAAAATACGTAAAAAATATAAATATATATATATATATATATATTTTTATTTATTTTATATGAAAACTCTACATCTGTTAAGGAAAGATACCAGACAGTTGAAAACTTCATTTTTTTCCTTTTTTTTTAAAAAAACAACATGTTTTGAATAAATACAGTCTTTTTTCTTCTTTGTTTATTATATTTATAACCTTTTCCCAAAGGAATTGTATTGAATAGATTGTTTTGACACTTTAAACGTTTTCTCTTCCCTTTTTCTTGTTGATGGAATAATTATACCAGGCATTTTGGTCTTCTTTATCCGTCTTGGTTCTATTTTCTTATCTTCATCCTCAAACCAAACCAATCTTGCTAACGACCTGATAACACCCAATTTATGAATGACTGGTCTTTTATAGGTTGTTGGTTAGAAAAGAAAAATGAAAGTTAACGCCCGATTAACGCTCATATTTGACAACTATTAATTTTTCTTTTTCATACTTACAGTAAATCTTGGCCAATTTTCTTGGAATAAGGGTCAAAAGAGCCTTGACCTTGTCTATATTTTATCCTTTTACTCTCCTTCCACGATTCCATATCTCGAAATTTTGTACTATTAACCGTCGTAGTTTGTCTGTTTTGCTGTTGGCGTTTAGTCTCAACGGCAAGTGGCTTTTTGTTTGGCATTTGAAAATCAGGCATTAAAGTTTGCGAACTGAAATCTTGGTGTTGACATAAATCGAATAAAATTCTAGTTAACTCAGCGTCATCTTGACAATTCATATCGACTGAATAAAGTAGAAAAAATTTTGTCCGTTACTTATTGACGTCTCTCTTTCACGTTCAATACATTTTATGAATAGAGAAACGTCAATTCATTTTCACCGCCCATTGTTTCGTTAGTTAATGTCGTATATAAGATCAATTTTATAACGGAATATACTATGCATATAAGCACAACTAAAGAGAAAACTGGTTTTTTTTTACATGTAACATTTATATTTTGTCGATATACAGTATATGTAAAGAGTAGGCCTATACCTTGATATTGGGAGGAGATAGAGGAAGAAAAAAGGAGGAGAGTTATTTTATTATCCTTAATCGTCAATGTCTAATTGGAGAGCGGCCCTTAAACCGCCAGTTCTCAGCGTATTGCGTTTTGTTAGGTTCTTAGTCTTTTTTGGTGTGGGCATCCAATTGGCGGCGGTGTCGACTTCTTGTCGAAGTTTATCAATTTTTTCATAAAAGTCATTTATTCTTTGACTTAAAGGTTGCTTTGATTTTTTAGCTGATCTTCTATGCATGTGTGAATTTTCGGTTAAAATTTGACGCATAACAAAAGCGTTTCTGTCCTCTGTTGTTATGGAAACACGGCTGGGCGTCAACGTCTCTCGTTTTATAGCCGATCTAACAAGTGGCTGCCTAGTCCTAACCATTGAGTTAGCTGTTGGAGTTCGTATAATAAGACTCTTAGATGGTGTACTTGGCAGCAATACAACTTCTTCGGGCTCTTTCTTTTTCTCTATTTTCTTCGGTTTAGGCGTAGGCTTTTTCTTTAGTTTTCCAGTTTTCAACTTTCTGGAGGAGGTGGTTGACACCTTTCTCAATTTACTCTTTGTCTGCTCTTTCGCTCCCTTTTCTTTTATCTCTTGTTGATCTGAATTTTCGTCATCTTCTGTATTGTCTTCATCATTGTAGTATTGTGAAAAATTTCCAGTATCATCTTCGTGACTAGCATGAACAACTGCTGTATAAACGACTCTTGTAGGTTTGTCGGTAAATGAAACAACGGACGGGGGTCGACTAATATCATCCGAATGCTTATTTAATATACTCGGGAGTAAAATGGATTTGGGCTTATTCTCCTCTGCAACAAGCTCAATTTCATCCCTTACATCTGCTAGTATTTCCTCCGTATCCACATCATTTTCGTTCTGATAATCATCAACGTTAATAAAGTTATTTCGCTTCGTTTCTTGGCGTTTTTCCACTGTATGCTTTGTTACTGGTCTCTTATCGGACAATTTAAGGACATTAGGACTTCTCGCTGTCCTAGCAGTTTTTCTTTCAACGTAAGGTAGATTTCTTGTCGGTTCGGGTGCAGTTTTACCTCTTACCGGCTCTGGTTTAGCGATTACTGATATGACTGAGTTATTCACCCTACCCGGAGGTGCCGTAAGAACGTCACGTTCGGCATTCCGTCGCCTCTGCATCCTCCTCTCAAGGGCTTCAACTCTATCGCCCAGCCATCTGTAAAGGAAAGGTAATACAAAATTATGGAACGGATAGAGGAGATAAATCGTTATGAAATTACATTTTTGACTCTGGAAGATCATCCGATTTACAATAGTTGATCTCCTTGAGGAAATCGTGAACATCCAATCTGTCGTGATCTAAATGAGCGATTCTAATAAGGCGATCCTCTTCAATTCTCTCAATAACTCTTGATAAGGTCATATCAGAAATCCGATTCTTCACTTTGACTCTCGCCAAACTCCTGTTGTACGTCATGTTTTTAAGTTGTCAAAAACGATTCTTAAAACTCGAGAAGAAAGGATAATTCTTAATACGAAGAGTCCAACAAATATTTATCTTCTCTTTAAGAGGTATACTATAGAGAAAATACACGATCTCTCATAAATCTGTTACTTTTTCGTCTTCGGTCTTCTGCTTCGACTAACTCTCCTTCTCCTTCTAGTGCCTTTCTCTCTCTTAAACACTTAACAGTTATTCTTACGTAAATAAGAGGAAAATCGCAATAATAATAATATAAAAACTGGTTTCTAGAAACAAGTCTTAATCGTTTAACGAATTACTCAAAAGTTCAAGTATGCAAATACACAATCAACTGAACGGTCTATGATTTAGAAAGGGGATTAGTCCATTGAAAATATATCAAAGGAGCGACTATGGTGGCGACTCTTAACCGTCATTCGTACTATGACAGCTTTATGAAATTTCATAATTATATGTTACTTCTTCGTTCCTTTTTTATGTTTTTCTTCTTAAGAAAAGAGATAATATTTAAAAGAATGAAAAGTAATAATTACTTTAAAAAAAACTTATATATATATTAATTATATATGTTAATTTAGTCAAAAATGAATATTGAACGAGAGAAGAGAGAAAAGAGAAGGAGAAAAAACTTTTTAGAATAAGGGCCTTTTTGTCAAATTTGATTAATTTGGAAATAGAAGAAATACTAGAAAAGGGTTACGCCTTTCCCCTCGAAAAGAATAGAAAAAAAAACTTTGTTAATCCTTGATAATTATATCTCTTTCTCTAATTTTTCGTTTTTAATTATAGGCCTAATGTTTTAAAGAAATATCTAAGATATAAGCTATACAATGTAAATAAAATATCAGCAAAAATAGAGAAATTTTTGTAAAAAGCGACATCTATAGGATTCTATACTTTTTTTTAGATTTCCGGTGATAGAGAGTATTTATCGGATTATATAAAAACAACTATCAAATAGTTATGTATTAATGTGAAGGATTTCACTCTTTTATCACTCTTTCCTTTCTCTCTTATTTCATCTTAACTATTCTGCTTGAATAGGTTTTTAAACCTTTCAAAAAAAAAAACTTAAACTTATCAATGTAAATAATAATATAATAGTAATAAGTAATAATAGATAATAAGATAAAATATCTCTCCCGTTTGATTATGCCTGAATTATCGAAAAATTACTCTATTATCTACTAGTCTTAGCAAGTAGAATTATCCTCGGGCTATATTTTTTTAACGAATTACAAAAATATCTTTATTTTCCTTCTCTTGCTCTTTCTTTCTATCATTTTTTACTTTTTCATTCTCTCTACCAGTCCCTCCTCCCCCTCCCCCTATCCCTCCCTTTCTCTCTTTCTCTCTCTCTTATCTTTCTAAAGCGTCTACTTTTTCGGTTTTCAATGATAAATTTTAATAATGAATCAATTAATGAATAGAATGAATTCTAAATAAGAATGAATTAACCAATAGTTTAGGAATTTTTATTTAATAGAAAAATTCCCTGTATGCTTGATTTGTCAAGGTCATTTGAAATATAATCAATTAATTTATTATTAATTATTATATCTAGTTAAAAATGGTGGATTTTAACTAATGATCGATGATAATATAGAAAAAATAGAAAGAGAATAAAGACATATATATACATATATATATATATATATATATATATATAGACTTTAATACTTTAAAAAGCATTATAATCATCAGTTCTAAACCATAGAAATCGATATATAATCATTAATCTTAACTAAATTCAAGAAAACTACGACCTAAGCTTATTAACTAAATCGAAATTTATGTGTTACATCCTCTTCCATTTTTTATTCTAGAAATTAGCCTACCTTTAATAGAAAAAGAGACATATTTATCGCTACTTTTCTTCGAGTTAATAAATAACCTAAACAAAGGGTAGCTTATACTGAATATTGTCCTTTATTTTCCATATATACAGCATATATACTATATACAGTATATATATATATATATATATATATATCCTCTCTTCTTCTTCCTTTCTTGATGAACATTAAAGTACATATACTAGCTTCTTTCTAATACATACTAACGGATGTGTATAGGAACGTAATTTATACCTTTAATTGTCTATTGTTAGAAAGAAAACAAGAGGGAATAAAAATAGAAATCATTATTCAATAGAAGAGAATGAAGAGTTTATAAGAAATAATGAATAGAGTATAAAATAGTTGCAGTAACATACTAATAAAATATCATTAACGATTTGTTAGGAGTAGTGATGCTAAATCAATAGAAACGTTATACTAGCAACAATTTAAATTGTAATGTTAAACGGACAATATCAAATGATAAAAGAGGATAAAAGGCACGGAATATAGTAGGAATTCTATATTATAGATTTATTAAAATTATCATTTCAAATTTATATGATTAACTATGTTTTTTCCTTTCTAAATTATCTCTTCTTTCTTCAATAGAGAGCAGTCGTAAACTTCTTCATTCTGTCTCTCTCCCTCTTACTCTTTTCCTTTTCGTTTTCCTCAAGAGTAGAACGTCATATTAGGGTTGGCGTCTATTCCATCGTCGTGTGCTTTTTCTAGGAAGATTCTCTGCGGATTTCATAGAAAATGAAAAGATTTGCTAAAAAGGTTTGTATAATATGGTTATAGGACTGGGGAGAGAGGAATTAAAGGATTATTTCTTACTGTCTGTTCAGGAGAGAGTCTGTAAGTTATCTGCTGACTTAACCCAGTTAGACGATTCTCTATTCTATCCATGCAGAGTTTGGCAATATCCATTTCAAATCGATCCAAACTATGAGATATTTGAACAAGAAAGCGTTGAAGTAACTCTCCAGATTTAATTAAATAATCAAGAATACGACAAAAGAGATTATAACTGATACCATCTGTAGTGGTAAGTTCCTCTTGAATTGAGTAATAAGCTGGCAAACTATAAACAAAATCCCTATCAAAAATTGCTTCTAATCTATGTTTTTTAAACATTCGTCTATTGAAAGTTAAAGCGGCTGGTGAAAATTCATAATCAGAGTTTTCTAAATCTTTTGCCATCTTTCTTGTTCTCTAAAATCTTACAACTTTTGGCGTTTGTTTGAAAAAGTTTAAAGCAAGCTAATCGAAGATGAAACAAGAGAGAGAGAGAGAGAGAGAGAGAGTAGCAGAGATAATGAGAGAGAGAGACAATGAGGGCGATGATGGTGATGATATCAAGAGTCGGCAGTTCAATGGCGAGAGAGAGAGAGAGAGAGAGAGAGACTAACTGAGAGGGAAGATAGGAGAGTGAGAGTAAGCAAGCCAGCCAGCTACACAGGAATGCAATTGTCAAAAAGAAATGGCTAGAGTGCGCAAACTAATTAATCCATTGTTTATTTCGTATTTTTACATGGTCTAAATTCAGCCTAAATTGAAATATTACACATATAAAAATATCCCTGTTATAGCTATTTATTATGTACTCGAATGCTAAAATTACTAGGCAATCTTATTCCTTACGCAGTTCGTAATACTATTGTTCGCAGGGTGACTAGATAAATATTTTACTGAGTGCGAAGATGATCTTTATATAAACTTGGAACCAACGATCCATTGTGAACCATGTAGATTTTTAGACAAGCGCTACGTTCTTTTATATACCGCCATCTGCGGGACAAATATAAGTTCATTTATTGAGAATGAAATCAATTTTTTGACATAAATACTAATACCTTGATATACAGTTTATATACTACTAATAATAGCTTTTATGATAAATAGAAATCGAATATTAATACAGTGTTTGATTTTAATTGAATTACATTTCGAAAATGAAACATTCGTTCTTTTACGAAACATTCATATTGTATTTTTTGATATTAACTGGGGACAGGATGTTTCTTCCTGTTTATATTCCTGTTTATAGAAAAAAAATAAAGAAATATAGTTTTGTCTTTTTTTTTTAAAAAGAAAACTACTCACTCTATAGAAAACTTATCGATCACGACAGGCACGAATCAAGTATAATACATCTTGAAAATATTTAAAAGGAGAGTTTGTCCCAGTTAGAAAAAAATCCTCCCTATCCCTCTTCTCAAAGAAAATTGTCTTAATTAAGTGAAGAAGTAATAAGATATATTTAACAAATAAAGACAATCATACCGATTGACTGATTGAACAATAACTTTTTCCGTTTTCACATCAGAATGTTCATTTGAAGTTGATTCCATAATGAACCTCCGGGGACGTTAATATTTGTACATTCGACTACTTTTTTCCTGATATTCTTTTTGCCCATAGACTAGCCGCTGGAAATGAAGAATAATGAAGGAAAACCATTAAAATACCGGTGACAATGTTTTTCTTTCCTGATTTACTATATTGATTATGTTTTTCTTATTTCCTCATATATCTTCCAATCATTGACCTGAATAGATTTCTAATTATACGTTTGACTATTTCCCTCCATTTTCCAATCAATAAACTCTAAATCTAATAAAACAATGAAGTTTAAATAATAAATAATTATAAATAAAATACGAATTTAACTATTCAACATAACTAATTAGGGCAGCAGTCTTAGTATGGAGATTTTTAATTTTCCTTAATTAATCCTATGTTTGAAGTGAGTGTTCTCTTTTTTTTCCCCAAATATAAGACATGCTCTTTATTAAGTACACATCTTAATATGATAATCTTGTTCTTGTATTACATTACAAACGCTTAAATAAGACAAGAAATTGGCTAGAAATCACTCACGTGAAGAGATTGAAGGAGAAAAAAGAAAGATTAGCATATCTTTCGCATTTTTCTTCCTTAGAGAGAGAGAGAGAGAGAGAGAGAGGGAGGGAGAGAGAGAGAGAGAGAGAAAGAGAGAGAGAGAGAGAGAGAGCGAGGGAGAGGAGAATGAAAAATATACTATGTATACCGCAAATACACTTTGTATATTGTATATATACAGTATATAAAATAATAAATACTTGAAACAGAAAAATTAAATATGCAAATAAAAGTCTTCTTTATTGGACAAATATTGTTATTATTAGGAAAGATTTTTTCCATATAATAGGCCTTTTGTTTTATGCTAACGGTACTCCTGTTCTGTTAAACTACTTTTAAGCATTCTACTTGAGGCAATAAAGTATAAAAATAACAATTTTTTATTCAATTACAACATATTAATAGGGGGTCATAAAGAAAAATGCATATTTCGAACTTATAAGCCTATAATGGTCGAGTAAATCACTAAAAAAAGAATTGTTAGTGTTAATAAAATTTTATTATACACAAATTTATTAGAGAAAGTATTGAAAAATTTATCAAGATAACTCCTAAATCCCTTATACGATTACTTGTAAAGAAGGATTTATTACCCCAATCTTAAGGAAACCTATCTGAAAGATTATGCATAAAAATCAGTAAAGGTCTCTGACAGTAAAGAAAGAAATTTCTACTAGAAAGGAGAGATGGATGTGGCTCATCATGCGTAAAATGCCAAGGAGGAAACACTCTTTCGCTGCCCCCTCCTTATTTTTCTTTTTTTTTTATGTAGAATCCAGTGTAAACGCGATAAAATGCAAAAGAATTTTTAATATAATCTAAATAAACGAGCGTTTCAGCCCCTATATCAATAATAAGGGACAAGGTTATGGCATAAAACTAAAAATAAAACAAATTTTTTTTTATAATGAAATAAAGAAAACGCCATCTGTCGTTGACATGGCATAATCTAACTTTTATCAAACAAAAATCAAGATTGAACGAAAATTTAACCACGTCTAAAAAACGTACATTAGCATAAGTAAACAATTCACATCAGGTTATCGCACAAAAACTTTCTTATTTGGCAAAATTAGAACATTTCGAGTATAGGTACCAATATGATCTTTTGGTAAATATCAATAGAGGAATATGTCAATTATAGAATAGTAACGATTTAATCAAGACTTTTTTCGTTTAAAAAATAAATATCTCTTATATGTACATATATCTTAAATAGATATATAATTATACATATAACCCTTTACATAGCAATCAAAATTATTATTGTAAAGTTCTTGATTAACTTTTTAAGTAAGCACACAGAAAGAAAAATAATAGTATTAAAAAAGAAATGATAGTTAAATATTAATGAAGTTATATTTACACCGAAAATGAAGTCATGCTATGCAGTGCCATCTTATTTATTGAATAACATATAAACACCTCTAACCGAACGTGTTTTTGTTGTTTCTTTCGTTTTTTATCTTTTTTTTACATAACTATTTTAATTTGCAGTAATAAATCTACTTCTATAAAACAACAAAATATCTTTGCCTTTTTTCTTTCAACTTTTTTAGTCTATGGAATTATGGAATAATAAAAAAAAGTTGATAGTTGTATCTTTTAAATAACTTTTTTTTTTTTTACAATTTTCAATATCTTCCAAAAGAGATTTTAAATTGCTTTTTCAAACCAATTGATATTCGTTGCTAATCAAAAATATACACATCTGCTTTGTTTTGCAAGTGTTTTCGCATAACTAAGTTTTTTGTTTTGTTTTGTTTTAGATTTCAGATGCGTAACCAGCCGGATACAAGCCAGAAACCTTTTGAAAAAAAAAACAGATAGATAGGAATAGTGATCAAATAGAGAATAAAATGTAAATATATACTGTATATATACATTAAAATATATATATATATATCTATATAAATATGCATGTATATAGAATAGGTTGGAAAAAAAGTACAAAAATTGTTAATAAATATAGATAAAGTTATCTATATACACAGCATATATTACTCTCTCTTTTTTAAATATTATCTTTACAAACTTACTCCATCCTTCAGCCCCTTACACCATCCTTGATCGTCCTGATCTTCCAATTTAATGAAAATATCATTAACTTTGAAGGATATCTCGTCGCTTTCAGCAGCAGCATAATCATACAGAGCCCTTACTTTAACACCCTTCTCGTTCGATGTTCCATTATGCGACGACCAAGTTTCTTCATTGCTACTGGAGAGTCGAGAGAGAGAGAGAGAGAGCGAGAAGAGCAAAAAATAAAAAAAAAATCTCTATTAGTTAAAATTAATAAGTAAATTTAAATAGAATTACTTTTGTAATGAAACAGAGAAAGATACACACACAAAACGAAGGCACTGGCTAAGAATGTTCGTTAATTTTATTACTTCTCCTATTAAAATTCCAAAAAGAGAACTTAAAGTCGATAATCAATAAATAAATACTCGCGTCTCGTACTCGAACGTAAATTGTTACACACTAAGACTAACAAATTACTTTTCCTTTCCCCCTTAATATCAGCTTATAAGAAAAATTCTTTCTCCCTCTTCCTCTTTTTTTCCTTTTTGTTAAAAATAGAAAAAGAATACGTTTCCTCTCGTTTTTTTTAAGGACAAACCAAATTCAAAGCGAGTGCCTCGTACGTTGGTGAAATATTATATTATTTACTGTTATAAGCGAATATTATTAATAAAATAATAATACTACTAGTAATAATAATAGTAATAATAGTAATAATATATAAAAAAAAACTGTTGTTATGTTGTTTGATTAAATTGCATTCAACACATCACTTTTCTTTATTTTAAAAAAGAAAAGTCAATACGGGGAGGTTTGATGGGAGATAGAAGGAAAGAAGAAGCGGATATATCGTTTAATAATGATTTTAATAGAGCGTTGAGGAGAAATAGTAATAATGCATTCATGCCGTTAGAAAAAAAATTTCGCCTTATGATATGTGGGTGTACAGACGCCAAAATCAAAAAAAAGTGGGATTTGTTCGCCAGATACAGTATATAGAAGCGTTTGTTTTTTTTTATATAAGTTTTTTTGTCGGATAAGAGAGATTTTAAGCCAACATGCTAAATACACAAACCAATCATTATCGGTTCTTACGTCAGCGGCGAATGGATTCAAATCATCATCATAGTCGTCATCATTGCTGGAAATACTTAAAGTTTTTATCTGCTAGCCTATAAAATGTCGCGCTATCACATTCTAGATAAGAATGAACTTATTTTTTCTTTCATATTAAACGTTATAAATTGTTTTAAAATTTAAACTATTTGTTTTAAACTCTTAGATCTCTATTGTTAAGATAAATAAATTCTTACTCGAAAGGTGTACCCTGTGTGGGAGGAGGCTGTACTTGCTGTTGTTGAGGCGGCTGCTGCTGTTGGGGTGGTGCTGGAGGTGGTTGGTTTTGAATAGTATGTGCCGGCGTCGACTGTTCGGGTATCGAAGTTTGAGTCTGGTATTCTGTATTATTCTGAGCAGGTTTTATGCTAGTTATGGTAATTCCATCAGAGCCGGAGATAACACTTTTCTTGTCTTTACGTGAAATAGAATGCATGTCGGGAGAGTACTCCTCAAATTGAGGCCAATTCATTGCCATATCTACCCCATGATATTGTGACCACCATTTAAGATCTTTTTCTGAATCAGCTGCCTCAATAGTACTGGCCAACATTTCATAGGTATTATGATAGTTATCGTTATCACTAAGATTAAGACAATTTCGTGTTTCTTCTAATGCACGCCTGACAAAATCCAAGCGTTCTTTTTCCTCCCTCTGAGCGCTATCGAAAACCCCTGTCATATCTTCGATATATCTCGATGTATAACCATTCAACTCTCTTAGGGCCGCTTCGTACTTTTCTCTATTGGAATCCACTTCTCTTCGAGACTTTTCTACCTTGTCTGATAACTTCCTTTTATGATCATCTGACAATGAGCTATCAGCTTGTGCATTATTCAAACTATTTTCAGCACTGTTGAATGTTTTATATGCAGTATGATAGTCTTTCTTCGTCTTAAGAACCTTCGTTAAAAATTTTGCCCATGGTTTTTGAGCTTTACGAAATGAATCTTCCAGTCCTTTCGTTTGCTTACACTGACCAACTAATGGTTTTTTATAATGTTCATCTCGCCAAGCTTTTATTTGAGTTTGAACCACCGATATTAATTTATCTTTCACTTCCGTGTGCAATTCGGCAATGCTTTCAGCTTCTCTAAATAGACCTACACAAGCTTCTTCTGTTGTTCCATATTCAGGACCTTTTCTTACAGTATCCTCCCACTTCGAGGCCCAAGTGCGCAATGACTTGGAATAGTTCTTCTCTAATTCAGCCCTCTCATGTAACATTTGCATCATTTCTGAACACAATTTATGACCATCCTCTAAACGTTTAACCGTTCTTTTATACCTATCTAATTCCCAAAAGCTGTCGCCAGTTGACGCTCCTGTATTCGATATATCTTCACTCACCGACATTATGCGAGGAGTTGATCTACGCCAGCACCTACAAACCTGTAACATTTATAACACCTTAATAATATGCAAAAATTCAGGTCGAGATTGGGTAAAAAAGTCATTCGAACTTAAATGCTGACTCATTAATTTTGATTAACGAGCATAAAAAACAATCTGATTTTTAACAATATAAACATCTGTATAAAAAGGTTGAAAACATACGAAGACTACTGGCAAACAAATGTTGATATGAGAGGAAAATATAAATGGGCGGGGTGAAGGTTAGTGCTGCTAAAGGAGAGCGTGATTGGCTGAATAATAAAACTTTATTTTCGTATTCGATAAAATAGTTTTATATATTTCCTATTTAATTGAGAGAAAAAAACAATAATCAAATTTACTAAGCAAACTAATTTTTTAACCGATACGAAAGAACTATTTTCTTGCATCCAAAGATAATTATTATCATTCTAACAACTTTACAACACTGATATTGCACTGACCAATATAAATGTTTTACAAAATACTAAAAGATAATTTAACTCCATTATAATCATTTACTTTTATCTACAAAATTAATAATCGTAAATTTTATTAATTAAAATTCTCAAAAAGCAATCTTACAATTCTCCTATGACCTCTTGATAATTCGAAGTCAGTTCCACAAAATGAATGCCTTAAGAATTCTTTTTACGACAAGACGAACATTCCAAATTTTATCACTTCCTTTATCAAAATAACTTTAATCAACTTAACTTTTTAGCAGTTATGAATTATAGTTGTTTATCACATCTGATTCACCTTAAAAACAGACAAACTTACTTGAGAATGTAAGCGGATTACTTCGAGCGAGAGGTTTACTAAATCTATAGATTTTTTACAGGTTATTCATCGTTGATAACACTTCTATAAATATCTTTTTTATCAATATCATTTTACTAATTTGCATTCTTCTATTGAAAACGTTACAATTGTAAATAAAATACTTTAATAGCAAAATGTAACAATCATAAATTGGCAGCGAATACGCATTTTTAGGGTTCTTATTTCTTTGGAACGCATTCCTTTTCGGCCTATGTGAATGATTTAGTCTCTTTCAATACCTTTTCAAGTTAAGTGATAATTCAAAACATAGATGAAAAGTGTGGAGATAATTTTTTCACCCTACAGAGAGCGCTTCCGGGGAATCGATAGAAGGCGCTCTTCCCGCCGGCGTAATAATTTTACGGTCAAAAAAAGTAGTTCGAAGAGATAATCCTTAGGAAGAATGTGAATGGTTCGGTTTGAAAATGGATAAATAGTATTCGTCCAAAATGTTGACGTTGCCGTTGAATCGGTAGATGCGTATAATTAGGATGATGGGAGACTACTTCGTTCGTTGGATCATTATCTTCTTTTCCTGTCATGGTACGAAGAATTTTTTAAAATACATTAATTACTATAGGAGATAATTTCTTATCATTAACGTAGTTACTTAACCGGCTTCCGTTTTTTTTAGTCAATGTTCTTCTTTTCTCATTTGTCTATTACAATCAGAAGCGGCATATTGATTTACTAACGTGCCAAACTATATAAAAAATGGGGTCACGTTATATCGCCTGTTTATTAGGATATAAGTGTAGGATACTGGTATGGGTAATATTAGAGCATCGTATTATTTTGACTCTTTGACATCTATAAACAAAAAGAAAATAAAGAAAAACTAGTTCTATTTGTCGCACAATCGCTGGTTCCATGCTGAGTTTGTTTACGTAATTAGAATCGATTAATTTTTGTTCTATAAATCATTATCGAAAACGTTCGAAAAAGTAATTGAAAAAAAAAAGAGTTAAAAGGAAGGAAAAAAAGGATGAGAGATAATCAAGTAAAGAAGATAATACTTTGTGTATGTGTACCGTTCTATTTTCTTTCCTTTACTTCTCTAAGATGGGGGTAGCCAAAGCCTGTTAACATTTAGGGCGCATACGTGTGTTCTATGTACTAGACCAACAGTAATATCATTAGCTTTCTCCGTCAATAAATGATTAATGAGTGAGCGTTGGTGTTCAGAGACGGATATATATATATATATATATATATATATATATAGACATTAAGTTGTATTTATAAATATATTTAAATATATATAAATATAAACAGGATATATTTTTAAAAGTCTATTTATCTTCAGATTTTATCATATATTTCCTATATTTATCTTCATAAAAAAAAATTATATATACAGTATATACATCTATAAACAATAAACAGTATACATATATTTATATCCAAACAGTATATTGGCTAGGCCCCTACAGTTATATAGCTAATTTACCATGCAGACGCAGAAATCCCTATAGGCTGAAAATACTGCAAGAGTCCCAAAACCGAAACTTTTATTATTTAGTTGTTATAGCTGTACTTGAATTAACCTAAGGCAATAACTTCCTATTTATCTCTTTTTGTTAAGTAGCTACTTTTGTATTTTTTGACTATTTGACATTCGATCGATCAGCAGTTTAGTATTTCAGCGGGGCGCTGCTTTTTTTTCCCCTATTAGATCACCTGTATAAATAACCTAATTATTATTCATTGAACAGGAAGTTTAGCAGATTTCCCAGTAAACTTGACGCTACCTAAAGATGCTTACTTATTAAAGCCTTTAACACCTTCACTCGATCCGTCGTTTCTACAGCTTCATACTGCCCTAACTGCCTCCCCTAACGATCCAACGTTGGCAATAGGTTCCGGATCGATAGAGACGTCGGTTAGAATTGGTAACGAAACGCTTCAGGCAGCATTCGGTAACGAAAGCACTCATCCATCAGACGGGGTTACAGCTCATATTATTGGAAAGGAACCGATATCCAGCATTCGTCCATTCGTTGACGTTCTTTTCCATGCTCCAACAAGTGAGCCCATATGCGTTGAGGCTATTATCGAACAGGGCCATTCAATATTATCATCAGAGGCCATTATGAAGGGTACTATCCTCGTAAAAATTACTCTGCCAGTCTCCTTTTTCTCAGTATCATCAGCAATACCTATTTATCAGAAAGTTTCTTCGTTTGATAAACGGTCTTCTTCCTGCTCTAAAAACTCTAGTCGGAAATCGCTTATTGGCAGCGTACGTCTGAAATTTTTACAAACTTCGTATAAGGAAATACAATTAGGAGACGGCCTCGTCGTTCACATTCCCCAACATCAAGTAGCGCCCGGTAGTAAATTTACAGTAGGCGTCTACGCTAAATCGAATTTTTGTGGGAACGCAGTTATAAGAGCAAGAGGAAAGCACGGATTGAAAATATTGGCTGTACAAACGCAGACGCACACTTGGACAACAGAGGTCACAAAAACGAAAAGAAGGAAGAGAGATGAAGTAAAAGTTATTGCAAGATGTAAAGAATCTGAAGATAGCAGGTTTGCCATATTTCTCTTTCTAGCTTCGTTATCTACCACTATTCACTCAAATAGCTCGACCTTTTTCCACTCACAACATTCAATTTCACTCACCAACTATTATATATTAACAAGATACGCTGATAGTTTATGACAATCTCTCCACCATAACGCATTACCCTTTAAAGAATTACTCGAATCCACTACGTACGCCTTGTTTATATTACATGCAGGGTGCCTGATACCATCGCTCTTTTCTTCTCTATCGATCATTTTCTCCTGTCCCTACTTCTTTTTCAACTTTACCTATTTTTTCTTTATCCATCTGCCTGCCTATCTTTATAACTATCTATATATCAATCTATCTCTCTCTTTATTTCTTTCATTCTATATCTCTTTACTGCCTGTCTCCCGTCTCATCTCTCGCTCAATCTCACTTTCTGGCTGTTTTGATATCTACATATATTTACCAAGGCCAGAACATCTGACAACTATCTATCACTTTTTCGCTTATTGAATTTTTTGATTATCTAACAGATCTGTGCATGTATTCGATTGGCTTTTGAAAATGGATAATGTAAAGACGCTTAAACGTCGACCTCATTTGACGTTGACGAATCTGAAAAGTCGTAGGAGGAGTATAATCGAGAAATTCTCTTTAATGCCCCTTACGACTATAGTCCCTGTTATCAAGGTATATATTAGCTATATTGGCCTATGGCGACCCTTTATTTCTCTTTGTAAATCCTTTACGCTATTCCCGATTTTCCGTTAAATCATATCAAAATAAATGATTAATAGGTTTTTGTGCTCTTTCAGACGAAGGAATTATTCAATACAGCTGTATTGAGTGGAAAGGAAGCTCGATGGCCGATCAGAATATATAAAGTCTCTCTCAATACTGGCAGAGTTACAGATGTAACCCTAAAAAGTGAATGCTCCTCAGGGGACATGCGTATACTAAATGTGAGATATCCTGTTAATTTTATACATAAACAAAATCCCCTATGCAATAAATATTGTTCCAATATTTATAATCAAAACTTATTCCCATACAAAGGTGAGAAAATGCAAAGAATTATACATTGGATTAGATCCAGTCAAAGCAAACTCAGCTTTAGTTAGCGTCGAAGCCAAATATCTATCTTATACATCCATTGTTTTCCTACGAGTCTGGCAGCCAGAATTGCCGGTCAAGATAGTCCTATCCGACAGCCGGCTGAGTGAGATAAAGAGATGGAAATTGGAGAAGAAGTGCAATCTACGGTATCAACAAACGGACGTAAAGGTCTACACAAGATTCTATATTGAAGAAGATGGAGAAAAAATTTATTACGTTGCTGGAAAGGCTTATATGGATATAACTCATCTTGTCCAAAGATTTTTAAGTTTAACAGACAGAGGAGTGGCAACCTTACGGCGAAAAAAGAATGGTGCAGTATTTGTAAGAGGGTTGGCGA
The DNA here is from genome assembly GCA_904063045.1 of Dimorphilus gyrociliatus. NCBI lineage: Eukaryota > Metazoa > Annelida > Polychaeta > Dinophilidae > Dimorphilus > Dimorphilus gyrociliatus. Next base: position 404,705 of record CAJFCJ010000013.1, on the reverse strand, counting down.
ACGGTAGAACCAGGTTAATTGCCAAATCTCTCACTGGACTCAGTCTCGGAAAGGCATCTCTTGAGGTAGAGGGTAAAGTTACAGTAGATAAAGTAAGCGCTTTACCTGTCTCTTCACTATCGGTTGACGTCAAACCAGAAATGGGAATGCACGCAACGTTAGCTATTAATATTAGGCGCAAGGGCAGACTAGTTCGATCGGAAAGTACAGCGTCTCTTATTATCACCTTACATTATTCGGATGGTTTAAGAGAGCTGGTGACTGATGTTGATGCTCGTCACATACATGTTACAACAGTAAGTGAAGATGAACAACTTCTTGAAGTGATAAATGGACAGTCTACAACACCAATGGTGAGAGGTTTTGGCATAGGGATCGGAGAATTGATATCAGTTACAGTTTATAGTGATAGTCGCTGCGGCAAAATTCCGCTAGCAAAAACAAAAGTATTAATAGACGCCGACGTCGTTGATCCACAACCTCAGCGTGACGCCGCTCAAGATGGAGGCAACCGACACGCTGCCGCCAGTGAGGCACAATTACAGAATGAACAATCAGCAGCCAAAGCAGCGGCTATAAATTCTAATGTGGGAGACGAAGGCAAGCGAGTCACCTCCCTAGAGTTGGGTATGTACATCTTGCTAGCCGTCTTTTGTATAGCCATAGTTGTCTTTGCTGCGAATTGCTTTATATTCGTATTACGGTATCGACGTGGCAAAGTCGTGCAATCATCGGCCGACACAACGGCTCACGATTGGGTATGGATTGGCCGAGAGACGCTCGAACGCAACGCGATCGATACTCGTTGCAGCCGCAGTCTACTACCACAAGAAGATTTTAACGCTAATATATCGACGTCATCTGCATCGAACTCTACGCCCTCTTCTCCACCGACATCCTCCAATCGTAATTCGGTTATCTCAACCTACAAAGGCTCTGAATGCTCAGTTCGAATAACTTCGAACCCTATTGTTTCTGAATCGGAAGAGGACAGCTGGCAGAAATTATCAAATCTGTCCTATCACCAATTGATGACCTATTTCGATAATCTAAAAGAATCAACTGCGTAGGCGAGCGTTTCTTGAAGAAATTTGCTTTAAAAAAAAAATGTTACTTTTTTTTCCGCTATCGAGTGATTATTGAATTATTATTTTATTTTCTTTCTTTTTTTTTTGCTCTTCTAACGCCAATCATAAATTAGTGAGTCACATTTTACAAAAAATGAAGGGATTAACATATACAACATGTTAATCTATAAAAACCCTTTTGTATAGTACATTCAAGTGCATATACTGTATGTACTGTATGTGTCCTAATAATATGCAAATTGTCTACCGAACTAAGTCAAAACCGTATTTTTTTCTTGTTTATTTTTTGTTTATTTCCATGAAAGAAGGCATTTTAAAGATATTATATAAAAATAACTATATCTAGATCAATATAGGATATATATATATATATATATATATATACTGTATATAGTATATATATATATATATATATATATATATATATATTTAATCGACTTTACTTTAGTTCAAGACCACTCGTCCGTCGTTCAGTTATAATTTATGAATATATAAATCTTTACTCGTAATGCGTTTGTATACACACCAGTCGATCTGCATTATATTTTGGCGCTTGGCACGAATCTCTTTGCTAGACTGTAGTTATCTCTTTAAAACAAAAATCTATCCAATTATATTGTATTAATGTAATTAAACAAAACAAACAAAAAAAAAACCACTTTACATTAATCTCTCTTTCTGTGCTAGTTGTATATATATGATAAAAGAAGAGAAAACTATGCTACTTTTTGTTTGTTTGTTTATTTTAAAAAAGATCATAAAGAAAAAAATTTTACCAATTGTAAATAAAAATCAAAAATAGAATTCTTAAGTTAACAATAGTAAACAAATAATTCATAATTACTATTGCTAAGCTAATAAATATTATGTGCTTTTTCTAATTTCTTTCGAAAATACACTCTAGTAGAAAATCTGAACAAGATGGCGTTATTGTATTCATAGATAACAATTGTATATAATTTTAATAACAATCACAAGACAACATGTCTTTTGTTTTTTTTTTATTAAATAGATAAGATTTGTAGAAAAAATATCAATACAGAGAAATATTTAGATATTGTTCATGAAAAACAATATTAACTATGTTTCTATCTATCTCATGAATATTTAAATATCGATAAGAAAATCTATAAATTAATATATTATATTAACAATATGTGTGACAATGAACGGAATCGATCGCTTAGATAAGGCAATATAATAGCTATCATAAAACGAGAAATAGACCTATTCGAGGCTGTTATCTGTTTAAAATGAGGACAAGCGAAACACTTGAGATCTTACATTTTTCAATCAGAGGTTGGCTGGCGGTAAGTGTCGATATTCAGTTGTTTGTATAAGAGTTTACGTGACCTTAATGAACATTTAATAATCTGGCGAAAACGTGTAAGAATTCCAATAGGCCTAGCTCAAGAAAAAAATAAAAGGTAAAGAAGTTTATAAGATGGAAATATGTATTTAAAGTAATAATGAAAGAAAAGAAAAGAAAAAAACAAAGGCTAAAACGTAGAACAGAGACGATAAAAGATAAACGTAACTGTACGAGAGAGAGAGAGAGAGAGAGAGAGAGAGAGAGGAAAAAAAAACAATATATATATATATTGTATTATGGACATAATTCATCTATCTCTTTTCTCTTTCAATATATATATATATATTAAAAGTTTGTAATATAAATATTTAACGTTATATATTTATTTAAACGCTAAGGATTTTCTTAAAATATTTTAGTCAACTCTTTTTTTTTATTATCAAAATGCCTGTTTAGATATGGCGCATTTAGTTCTTAAGTCAACATTCGTCATTGTTTGTTTAAGCGTTTAAACTAATTCGTGAACGATCTCTTGCCAGTTATGCCGCAGAGTGTAGTGCCGTTTCCATTCGGCAACTGTCGTGTGTGTAGCGATAAAGCTACAGGAGTTCATTACGGAGTTGCCACCTGCGAAGGATGTAAAGGATTTTTTAAGAGGAGCATCACCAAGAATGAAAGTTATAAATGTTATTTTGGGGAGAAATGCGTACTAAACCCACAGAATAGGAACAGGTGTAAAGCTTGTAGATTTCGGAGATGCCTCCAGGCGGGTATGTCCTTAGAAGCGGTAAAGATGGGTCGTATACCGAAAGTGGATAAGGAAAAAGCTCTGGAGGCTGTACAAACAACGAGAATGTTAGCGGATTCGACAAGTGCAAATCAACATAATCGAAATTTTATTATGAATGTTTCAACAGGAGCAATAGCCTCTCCAGTTGCTGTTCCTCAGCCTCTGCTTACATATGCCAATGGAGGCTCACAATTCCTATATCAACCCCCTCCGAATGCCCCTCCGAGTGCTCCTCCAAGTGCCCCTCCTCCAATTCCCACTACTCCCATGTATAAACCCATGCAACCTCCTCCATCTCTCTCCGCCCCTCCCGTTTTAACGGACCAAACTAATTGTACGAAACTGATTAGCCTTGTTATGCAAGACTCATCCCTCGACGACAATAGGAGATACGAAATGATTAAACAACTAATGAAAGCCCAATCGACGGCGAGTATTACAACTGCGAAAGGCCTATATCCAGGAAATCCCACAGGACAAACGTTACCAGCGATTCATAGCGTTTTCCCCAGCAAACTACCGACTTACAGTCAAAATCCAACGATTAGTTCTACAACGGCAGCGGCGGCGCCTCGGCAAGCCTATGAGAATTCTGAGCAAATTAGAGGTTCGTTAGAAAAGCATGATCTTGAATTCAACGATGATGATATGCTCAAGCTAATAAATCCTGAAGATAACGAGCCCTTTGACTTTGATTCTTACCTAAGTCCATCATATCTAATGCCATCTACTGGAGATGATCAATTCAACACTTTCGACAACTTTTTTAGACTGCCGAAAGATATTGTAATGACTCAAAGCGAACAAGCTCAACTCGACTTGACAAATATTGTAAAATTTGAACGAACTAAAGCCTATAGGTCTAAGGAGGAGGTTGACGAATTATATATGAGAATAACGGACATATGCCAGAGAATTGACAATCGCTTTACCAAATATATGAAAGACTGTAAAGAGAAAATGTATAAAGAATTGTCCGGTAAACTACCAATTCATCACTTGAACACAATTAAAAAGGCCAATAGACAACTAATTGTTTACATGTACGACGAATTCATGGAATTTATCAATAGGTTAAACGATGATATATTTGGCCTATGTAGAAATATACCAGGATTCCATGGTTTGTCATACAAAGATCAAAAGGCACTGATGGAGGAGGGCTACTTTGATGTATGGCTAATCATGAATGCTATGCTATTCGAAGAAAGAGGCGATATGTGGATGAGACTACCATGCGGAGCGACATTCTCCAAGTGGTGGATGTGCCATTTCCTACCTGAACGCATTGTTAACGAAATGATGAGACTAGCTTGTCAGATAAATAGCTGCCGCCTACAAAGATCAGAATTGGTTCTTCTTTGCGCCGTGCAGCTTATGTTACCAGGTAAATACTTTCGAATATTTTCGTTGATGACCCCTTCCCCATTCTTTTTTCAACATTTTTCCCATATCTTTTCCTTTTCTCCCCCGCCCCAACAGAACGCAAAGGATTAGCCGATGTAAGAAATATCAAGACTTTACATCAGTTTTACATAGAAGTACTGACCTACGAGATTAACAAAAATCACTCCGATGGCGGTTACATCTTATATAATATATTCCAAGTTTTACCCGCCCTATTTCCCTTGAATCAAGAACAGAGTGAACTTATCATGAATTTTAGAATAGACCAACCTCCTGAAGGGTGTATAAAGTATTGTTCGGACGAAAGTGAGGAAGATTCATCGAATCATGGTGCAATGCTGATGTATGACAAATAGAAGCCTGTTAGCCCATTAATACATACTTCTTCTTGTTTTCTACCATTGTAAACTCTTCCAAAAAGTATATTTTTATAAAGGTATACCAGCAACACTGCACATACTTTCCTTTTTATCTTTCGTTTGTCCTTGACCGTGATAAAAATATATTTTAGAAGGGCATATATTTTCTGTTTATAACGTTATTCAATAGAAATTATACTGTTGTTTTTGTTGTCCTGCAATCTTTCAGAACCTGTAGAGAGCATGAAGCTTTTCTTTAAAGACAAAATATACTGTACATTGAATCGCTGTTTGTTGGATTGAATAGACTTTTTGTTTAATGAATAAAATATTTACGAAAAGAGGGGCAACGAAAAGAAGAAGTAGAGATAAGGATAAAGATAAAAACTTTACACTCTAATAAGAATAAAATATTTCATTAGCTCTAGGTAAAAGAACTCTATACCGGAGAAAAAGCAACTCGATCCAGGAGTGAACGCTTAAAAAGTCCTCTAAGTGTAAAATGATTCAAAATCGAATTAAGCCTATTAGCTAAAATCCAATACAGGGAAACGATGTTGATTTTATACTTCATCTACTCGATGTAATGACCGAAGCATTGGATAAAGTTGAACCTATTGTACCGTACTTTCACATTAAAAGTAAAGTATCATGATCTAGAGCGTTAGCTGAGTGAACGACATCATTTATGCTATTAACTACGAACTTTTGCTATAGCAGTTAGATAAAATCAAACCTACTCAAGCGGATCAAAGTATAATTTATATTAGTGACGGAAAGCATAAAATTACAATATCTGTATGGCAAACAAACATCAAAGTCCACTTCAATGTTCATACAAAATCGTTGTCATTCCATGAGGATTGACTGAAAAGCACGAGAGATTTAGGACACCAAACGATCATTATTTGTTAAACATCGAAAAAGGACTAATCTAATGGAATTTAATTAAGCTGATCAACTAATCGTCCCTTGTTAAGACCAACACGATTAGGTAGTCGGAAAATTGACAAACTCAACTTATGTTATTGAATAGATAGCGAATAAAAACGGTTCGAGGACGGTATTTTCTAAGGAGTCTTTGTTAACTTAAGGAGTTTGTGGCTTAGGTCAAAGTTGAAATGGAAATTGAATGGAAAATTGAAACACATTTGAACATTATACAGACTGTCACCACAAGCTGACCGACTATATTTTTGATATCGTTTTCAATAGATAAAAGATAAAAATTCGTGTCAAAAGACAAAATTCATGAGTAATCCGCAAAATGTCGGGCCAAGGAGAAAAAGTATTAAAAAAACGGAAGCGAATAGGTCGATCATTAAAACAAGGGAAGACAAGGAAATGGAATGAATAAATACCTTTACAAAATACAAATTCAAAAAATTAAATAGACCATTTTAACAGTTCAAATTGTTATAAGATGAAATGTTAAGCGTAGAAAAAACTGTATATAACTGTATATACAATTGTTATATTTATTTATTCTAAAATACTTGCATATACTAATAGAAAAAATTATTCCTTTTGAGAAAATTACTTAGCATTATGCAGCCGATCAGTGGATAAAGAGCAATAAAGAACGAAGTTAATGACATCCCTTGGTCCAGCAGAAAAGTTTCTACACAGAGAAACTAGTTAAGTGGTCCGTAAAAATGTGAAAATATCGGAATCATACGCAAAAATAACCAATTTTGTAATGTTTTTGTTTATATCACAAAAGAATTTTACTAAATAAGTCTTTTCCATAACTAAAATATTATTTTTAATTTTTGCTATCTTCAAAACTAATTTTAGGTGGTTTGAATGATCCATTAAAGACGATTTAATAGATCATATTTTTCTCTCATATTTTGTTGTCCCCCTCGAACGTCTGTTTTCTTTTTCATCTTTTCGCGTGCCTCTCTAACTGAGCCAGCAAATTCTACACCGCCGACAACTACAGAATGTCTTGAGTTGGCCATTGTTTCATCAGTCGCTCTTTGAACCTCTTGAATATTATCTGTATACGATGCCGGATTCTATTAGAAATAAATAATTAAAAAAAATTAAATTCACGATTAACACTTCAATTATTAAATATAAAGAAAATAAATTACACATTTAATGTTTTGTAAAGATCATGATTAAGTTGGCGAATAAAAACTTTTTTCTAATTTGAGAAAAAAAATAAATCAACTTTTATAGAGTGAAACGAGTCTGAACCATAAACCACCAAAATAATAGTAGTAATAAAAAAACAAATCATTAATTAATTATTGAGGATAAAAGGTCAGTAATCAATTGTAAATAAGCAATGAAAAATAAGAGAAGCATTTCGTTTATGAAAGGGTAATCATCCATAGTTGAGATTTATGGAACGTGAATTGAGTCACCTCAGACTTAATGGCAGTAACACAAACTGCAGTATCTTCTTCTGGTGGATTAACAGCCGTCGATAGATCGTATTCCTTTTGGCCGTTTACATCTAAAGAAGCTGTCGAAGAAACAGTCGACGATCGCGATGATTTCTGTTGCTCAATTGCTAAATTCTCTAGGTCATCAATAACTTCTTGCTCCTCTAGTTTGGTCTCATCCTTCTTATCGTTGATGCCATTTACTTCATATTCCCCTTTCTCAGTTTCCACAATAATAGCTGCAGCCACGACTGCTGCCTAAAATTTCATAAAACTCATGCTGCAGTACTATTTTTAATATATGATAATATTTCGCTTTTTTTTCCATTAATTTTTTTGGTTTTCAGTTTGAACCGAGTCAATAACCAGTTAATAATTTTGAAAAAAAAAACTAAAAAACACGAATCGCGAGTAGGACACGTTTTAAAAAAATAGCGAAAAAAATATAAGCATAAAGACAGACAAAAAGAGATAAAGCGCGGTGCTTAGAACATAGCATATATTACTCTTCTTGTTAGAATCAAAAAGAAGGTATAAGATTTCATGCACACCTCTACCACTTTCTCCGCTCTTTCATCTTCATTGTTATTTGACTCGCTCGTTGGTTCCTCTTTAGCAGGCTCTTCTTCTTGTTTTTGTACATCTAACTGCTGCTCATCAACTTTTGGTTCTTCAGCTGGTGGGATGTCACTTACTGCTTGCACCTGCAATGACATGTAAGAGCATGCACAAAAGCGCCATAAAACGCTACAACACTTAAATCTGCCACTTTATCACATAAGCGGCTGATACAGCATGCAATTTAACTGGCCAATTCTAGCAACATCTTGACGCTTGAAACAACGAGTACAATTATTTCCGGATAGGAAATTATCGATTTTTATCATTGATAAATAATAAAAAATTTTTGTAACTTTTTAATACAATTTTTATGCTTCTCCTTGATTTTTTTTTTTTTGTTTTTACTTTCATTTTGGAATGAAAGTAGTCAATTTAAAACAAAAAGAAAGCGAAATTCAAACAATCTATTCACTCAGTTATTTAAACAGCATAAAACCAAATTCAATAAAAGAATAAAAAGACATCGCTTTCAATTTGCTGCTAGTATTTAATTGTTTATTTAGTATTTAACTCACTTCGGCAGGGGTAGATGACTCGATAACATCTGGATGATTGTTCACTTCAACTTTATCATCCCTCTTTAAAAAAAAGTAAAAGATTATTCAATTTCATTAAATATGAGCTTTTGAATTTTATCGACTGATCTTTACAATCCGTGTCGATCCGTTAGATAATTATGTATTGGTTTATGACAAAGAAGCATATATTAGTTCATTAAAAAGAGTCACTTACTTCCGGCTCATGATTCAGCTCCACCTCAGCTGTGACCTGTGATGCTGCTTCTCCGACTTTATAAACTTTTACCTCTGTTATCAAATTTCTTTTATAATAATATAATGTTATGCAGAGTCACGATATTAACGATACAGTTATCAAACGGTCACTAAACCTAGTGGTATTCCTTTCTACTTGTAAATTATTATTAGGTTTCTCTCTTTTTTTTTAACTGTTTGATCTTTTTCATTATATAGAGCGTGTATAGACAAATAATTATCTAAAAAACTTTATCGGTTGTACCATGGCTATTATCAATCTGTAAAATTACTGATTCAAGTAGATTACAGATTTACGATAGGTCGAGATCAAAATTTTTCATCGTTATACCGTTTTATAGATTATAGTGGTGAAATTTTTATAATATTTTAAGATTGTGCTACTGACCTTCTTGAGAGGTATCAGGACATATATGAACTTCTACATCATCGTGATTACTATGGATGACAATATCCTTTTGCTTGTAGTATTCTTCAGCTACTTTGTCAACTACCAATAAACGAGTCTCATTAGGAGTCTCCTTAATTCTATTTACAACTTGTTGGTGATTTTCATTTGATATATTAACACCATTAACTTCAACAATTCTATCGTGTTCTCTAAGACCAACTCTTTGGGCAGGGGAATTATCGTCTACTTTACCAACAAATTGCCCCTGTCTGGATTTCTCAGCGTGCAAATTAAAGCCATAACCTTGGAAATCACTCCACTTTTTCAAATGGCATAAACGTGGTATGTGTCCTTCTTCTAGAGCCATTATTGTCTTTTTTGAAACAGCCAAATAATCAACTGCGTCTGCGCCACCGAGTGAAGTTCACAATATGAGTGAGCGATAATCGACTTCGATCCTCAAATCGATACTTACATTGACCGATATGAATTCCAGGTACTACTATTCAAAATATGCTTGCAAAGATTGAACAGAAATTCGTAAAAGGTTACCAATGTTTTCCGATCGTAATATAATGACCCCCTGAACACTCTATTGAACTTTTAGTCCAGCGTTTAAATGTGAAATTAAAGAGTCTAAAATCGATTCTATGCTAACTTCGATCGATCGCTCACCTATAGTCACGTGACAATAAACAGTTGGTGTTAAATTCCTGTCAACTTCTTTAAATCACATTTTCCATTCTTCATTAGACATGATAAAAAATAAAAGAATATTCAATCTATCGATTAATCGTAACACAAATTTTTTAAAAACTTTAAAAAAAAACATTTATTAATTTTCTGCGGAACTGGAAAAGCAAGTATCCAACATCCGGTTAGTAGTAGACGATATAAAGCACATCAACGAAAGACACGTTGGCTAATAATCGTTCGCGATTAAATCATTTTAAAGTATTATCCGCCATAATATATACAAAATTATGAGGCTAACCACAAGGATAAGAAAATGAAGCTTATACACAAAGATGTCGATAAAGGAGCCCAGGGGTAAGCACGACTAATTTCAAAAATAAATATGACATACTTACACAATCCTACGAAATCAGTTATTAATTGCATTGAAAATATTTTTAACTTGCAGTTCAATTGTTCTGTACCCTGAAGAAAGCGAAGATATGTGGCACGCGTACAATCTCCTTTCGGTTGGTGACATTCTTAAGTCAATGACCATTCGAAAGGTTCAAAGCGAGTCCGCTACGGGTACAACGAGTAGTAGTAAGATAAGGACAACATTATCCATCCAGATCGAATCTATAGACTTTGATACCATTGCTTGTGCCCTTCGAGTTAAAGGAAGAAACGTAGAAGAAAATAAACATGTTAAAGTACGCAAATTTTTGTCATAAAATAATTAATGTTTTTTTTTTCAAAGCTTAATATCAATTGATGTTTATTTACTTTTTAGATGGGTGCTTACCATACCCTCGATTTGGAAAAAAATAAAAAATTCACACTTTTCAAAACTGAATGGGACAGCGTATCCTTAGATCGAGTAGAAACTGCATGTGATCCCGCACAATCTGCAGATGTTGCTGCTGTTATTATGCAAGAGGGAGTTGGTCATGTATGTCTAGTAACCCCAAGTATGACTTTAGTAAGATCAAAAGTTGATTATCATATACCAAGAAAAAGAAAGGGAGTTGGCAATCAATATTCAAAAGCTATGCAAAAATTTTACGATCAAATGATACAAGCCATGGAACGTCATTTGAACTTTGAAGGTTAGAAGGAAAAAGTCACTTTATTCATGTTTAATATAATAAACATTTAACTTTTTAGTTTTAAAGTGCGTCTTATTAGCATCACCTGGTTTCGTTAAGGATGATTTTTATCGGTATTTAATGAATCAAGCAGTAAAGGTTGAATCTCTTAAGATCTTCCTAGATAATAAATCGAAATTTACCTTTGCTAAATCTACTTCTGGATTTAAACATTCTTTAAGAGGTTCTTTTTTTTATTTGCTTTATTACGTCATTAAATAAATATTAGTTATTCTTGATATACATAAAATGTTATCTTTTCAGGAGTCTTAGAAGATCCAAATGTTCAACAACTTCTATCAGATACGAAAGCCATAAGCGAGGTTAAGGCGCTCGATGACTTTTACGAAATGTTACAAAACGATCCGGGTCGGGCATTTTACGGGTAGGTGAAAAATTTTTAAACAATTAAAAACAACAACAAAACAATGATAGGGGGGGGGGGGGAGGGGGGGGGTTTGTGAGAGTTATTATTACATATACAGTATATATCATTATAGGTGTGGGAAAAAAAATAAAATATATATATAATTTCAAATCAATAAAATATGTTTCTATAAAAAAAAAAATTTTTAAATCTCTAATGAAACATTTAATACGCAGAATCAAGCATGTCGAGGCAGCTGCTGCGGTTCAAGCTGTTGAATTATTACTTGTATCTGATGCACTTTTCAGGTATATACTTCTTTAGGACAGTATCATATTAAAATAGTAAATGTTAGATAATAAAAAAATAGTGGAAAGTATAAATGTGATATTTTTATCAATTTTTTTTTTTGGATTATTTTAGAGCAACTGATATAAAGGTGAGGAAACGGTATGTTCGTCTCGTCGATGACGTAAAGGAAAGCGGTGGAGAAGTACGAGTGTTTTCCAGTTTACATGTCTCCGGCGAACAGCTTTTGCAGTTGTCTGGTATTGCTGCTTTATTGAGATTTCCTATGCCCGAACCCGAGGAGGGTTGGAGTTCGGATGAGGAAGAAAATTTGGGTGCTGTTGGAGGTGTTGAAGCAGCAAATGGAGAGTTTTCAGAAAATGGTGCCCACTCTCAATATATGGATTCTTATTCCGATGAGGATGGCGATTTAGATGCAGACGAGGAATGTGCTGATGAGTCTAGGTGATAAATACTAGTTTAAGTCTAGGAAAATTTATGCAGATTTTTTAGGATACTTATCACCTTATTCGAATAGTTTAGCATACGTTTGCAATAAGCTCTGATCAATGGATAGGTAAATAATTTCATCGAACCATAAATCGTAAAAAATGAATAAGGTGATAGGCTTGGAAAAAAAACCAAAATATTTTTGGGCTGTAATGCTTTTGTTTCTGTGCTACACGTTGCAATTCAACTGATTTAACAGCATATTTGAAGCCTGTATTGTTTTATATTCTTTTATTTCAAAAGCAAAATACATTTGAACCACGTGACCGGCTTCCCATGTAGTAATCACTTGATTCTTTCTATTTCAACTTCGAAAATACTTTTGATCTAATATATTAAAGAGAGGAAGAAAACATTTACGAAAAAAGGTTATAGGTTTTAAGTTTGAGTGTTTTGTGTAAAATGTTTTCGTTTTTGGATATTTCTTTTTAGTTTTGACTCTCTCGTCTCTATCTCTTTCACCTTATCTCTATCATTTCTTTATATAAGTGTTTATTGTTTATTTATTCAATTGCATTGCTTATGTTGCCCTTCATTAAAAGAAAAATGTATTTAAGGAATGGTCAATAAAAACGAATGAAATGCTCTCTTAAAAATTGTGTTTACAAACAATGTTCCAATTACAGGATAATTATTTGTCTGAACCAATTAAGTATATTTATTTAGAGGATAGCAAGATTTCTCCATAATAAAAAGAGATTAAAAGCTTTCCACACGAACCTCTGGGTTTAATATGAAAATCTACCTCTCTCTCTCTCTCTCAGCTCCCCCTCACTCTACCTCCTCTCTTTCCTTTTCTACTCGAAAGGGGAACTTTGATAAAAGACAAAGGCGATAAAAATAGATTCTTCTTCCCTCCCCCCCCCCCCCCCCCTTTTTTCCATTAAGCTGATGAATTGTGATCTAGGAGTTAGAGGGTTAAAGATAACCCGTTTTAAAATATAACGATCCGTATATAAAGTATGAAATCTCGAATCTTGTTTCACTAGTCACGAGTTTTACGAAGAAAAATTTCTCTTCTCGATACCTCTCCATCTTTCTATTTTTATTACTTTTTTTGTTTCGATGATTGAACCATTTGAAGCGAAAAAAAGGTGACGAAAATGATAAACATTTCAATTATTTATGTCTTTGTTAAAGGTTGAAATGTAGAATGAAAATTCGTTGTATATATATATATATATATATATGCTGTATATATATGATTCAAGTGATTTTTATCAATTTTGTAATTAGTTATCTATTTTTTTAAAAATCTAAGAATTTGTTTTTTCTTCTCATTTTTTTTTCAAAGAAAAAAATATTATCTTTTATCAATAATTTAGATATTATTTAACATTCCTCTTCTTACTTTGTTTAATTGATTATTTGTTCTATGTTTTTTTTTAAAAAAAAAAAGGGTAACGGAGGTAGAATAAGAAGTAATATGAAAATATGAAGTAATTTCATAGAAAATATTACGCTCTCTTAGTTTTAATGTAATTAATAAGCCTTTCGGTTACTTTTAATATAATTAGAAAGCTAATGTAAAAGTTTGTTTGTAATATGAACAAGTCATTTAATTATTAAATAAGGAAATAAATATATAGTACAACCTAACAACTATTTGCTATTCTGCTTTGTAAAATATTAACGAAACTCTTTAGATGACCTTTACGTTTGAACTACTTTGCTTTCTATCGAAGTGAAAAGTTTCATTTTTATTTATACAGTAGGACATCTAGCGTCTAAAAGTGACGTTAACGCATACAAATGTGTGTACAAACGCTATTTCTGTTTGAATAAGAGCCATTATAAAATGTAAAGAAAAAAAAACAAAGGAGAAGAGAGGACAGGTTTATTCAACGTTTTTCTTTATTTATTCGTTTCAAGTTACGTAGTGAAAAAGTTTATACTTTTAGTTTATAAAAAGGAATGTAACGTTTGTCATTTAAGTATAAATATGTTTTAGACAAGAGATAGGCTGAGCTTAGGTTACTGTTTGTATGTTCCATAGATGTATACATATATCGTATTAGCGGAAATGCATGAATAATGCGTTTACTAACAAATACATCTATAATTTACTGTACTACTTAAGTAGTATAGTTTTAAACCGAAATTATCATATATTCTTACTTTTTAGGCGGGTAATTAATCTTAAATCTTCTAGCGTGTAACGTATAGAGAACTATACATATATCCTTTTTCTATTATTGTATGTATTTGCTTGTAAAAGATTTCACTAAAATAACTCTCTTCTAAATAAAACAAAAAACAGAACTAATTAACAGAAATATGATTGGATTTAGTCATCTTTTATCTATAATCCTATTCATCGCCCTTATAATCTCAGGTAAATACACTTTAATTTGTTGTTTTTCTTTTCAAAATAGTTTAATTATTTTGTTTCAAGATTATCCATCTTCTTTGGCCTTTCGTAGAGATTATACGTTTCAACTGCCAGAACAATATCACAAATCCTATGAAGGATCAAAATTCCTATGTCAAGTTGTTTGCTATATTATCACAAAGAATTTTGCAAGAGTGATTGATGAAAGTTTAACTGGATGTCCTCATATTGTTGAATTTAATCAGGAAAACAATTATCAACATCCTTTTACTCTCGAAAAAAAGGGACCAACCTGTAGCGTTTATCAAGGTTTACAATTCGTTATAAAATGTTCCAATATCGAGAAGGAAAGTAAGAACTTTGTGTATGCTTCAAAGATTATCTAAGTACTTTTAATCCATGTTTACAAATCGTGTGTATATTGTATGAAATGTTTTTTATTTTTAAATAGAAAGGTCTGTAGTTGAAACGCCTTCTAATCTGCCTTTTGTACAGTTGAAAAGAACAATTAATGTTGTTTTTATTTTTTTTTTTTGACTTACAAAAAGGACATTTTAAGTAGATTTAACCTTGAAAAGAGCGAGAAAGAGAGAGAGAAAAAAAAATATCACTAGTGTGTGTGTGTGTGTATGTAAGTTTGTTGTTTGTGTTTCTACAACTACTATTTTTATACTTTTAATTCATCTGCCTAACATACGCTTTAGATGAAATAATGAATATTTTAGCATAAATTTATTGATTCCCTATTCATATGAAAAGATAGATTGTCTTTTTTTTTAAGTATTCAACTTTTTTATGTTTAGAATAAGCTACTAATTATTAATATCTAATTTGTAAAAATTAAATAATATGATTGAATGGACTTTGAAAAGAGGTAAACTTTTTTACTAATTTTTTCGTATCGACGCCGACACTCTTAGGAAAATTGTTACATTTGGGGGCGATAATAGGGTGACATTGCGAAATACATCATAACAATGTTTTTACTATTCCGTTTGGACAAGTGGAAACAATTCTATTTTAAATTATTTTTGAATTTCAAATAAACTTTCTCTTTTTGGGTAAGATCATTTGAGATGTAGTTGCTTATACGATAGCAACGAAAACAAAGTACCATGCGAAAAGTGATTAAACAAATCTGGTACTAGTAACAGTTTTTCCCTAATTTCTGTTTAGTGTTTACAGTTTACCTACAAAGATTACAATGGCAAATAAGAGTGTAACTGAGCCAGTTGTCGTAAGTAGCAATTGTAAACAAATTATCACTTAATTAATATCGAGTTTCTCTACAAGGACTGCCATCCTTCGATTAGGCTTGTGGGAACGGAACAAAAGTTTAATCCAATTTTATGTAAAAGTCCCGTTTGTTCCGAAACGAATAAAAGAACCCATTATCATTGCCCGTTCTGTTTTAAAAACGATGTTTACACGGACAGCGCTCTACTGAAAGCCCATTATAGAGTAAAACATGTCGACAAGGGAATGTTATTTGCTGGTAAGTTATATCAGCTCTAAAAATCCTTCGAACCCGATTTATTATTTTTAATTTGATTAACAATCTTATTATTTTTCAAGGTTTATGGATAATCCGATGTTGTGATTCGTGCAACATTATTGGGTCGATAAAAGGCTCAAAAGAATTCAAGGGTGCTCATTGGCATTGTTATGGATGTCGAAATGGATTTAATAGAAGAGATGAGGCCTTAAAGCATTTTCGTACACATTTTAAAAATCCTCGTACCACTTTTCAAATTCAACTGGTACAAGATGTTAATCAGAAAATATTAGATATGAACAAACAAGACGATGCAGAGGGTCAAAGGTTGTCAGATGAGCCTCAGTTGATCATATCAATAGCACCTGGTATGTAATTATATATAATATACATATAATATACATAAAAATGCGTAACCGTATACTACATAATATATTTATATACTGATCAACAACAGAAGCCTCGCGAGAAGTTTTAGTAGATAATACAGAGGTTATAGCGGAGGGTGATAAACTAGAAATCGTAGAACATACCAATTTCAAAGATCAACATGTACCCTTTATCGAATATCAAAAAATAGAGGAGGAAAATAGACGTCTTCATAATAGAATTATCGATTTCGAGAAGAAAGAAATTAAATATCTAGAAAGAATAAAAATACTTGAAGAGGAACTTGGAGAACTTAAGGAACCAATAAAAAAGCGAAAAAATGTTGAAAATTCTTCCTAAACTCAACAGCATTATCAGACTGTGAGAAAAAAAGAACCTTGTGAAAAAAAAATGTCGAATTGAGATTAACCGAATTCTTTTTTGTTTCAAATGTAAAAAAAACGAATCTATAGTTTGTTTTTTAATAAAAAAAAAGTTCAAGTTTTCATAATTAAGATAACAGCGATTTTATAGCTGTCTATACTCTCCAATGACAGAATGGAGAATGATAAGATAGGTTTCTTAACTGTTTCTTTTTATTTTTACACAATCGATTAAATAATCTTTCAATAGGCCTCACTCAACGGTATTAAGTAATGTTTCTGAATAAAATCTACTCGTAAATCAATTATAAAAGAGGAGACGAGAGAAATAGATAACAAGCATTTTCACTCATTAATAATAAATAAGAATAGATAAAGAGAATGGGAAAAAAAACAAAATTCTTATTTAAACAAGAATAACGATGAATTTATTATTTTTGTCAAATATCAAGATTATCTCTGATTAAGAGAAGATAAGTAAGAGGTATTTATTTTTATTGGAGGATTATAGTTGTTTTATAGGCTTAAATATCTATAATAGAGTCGTATAATTAAGTACGTTTTCTTCCTCTTATTTTTCAATGTAAGCAATATTTTTCTATATCAAAAAAAGAGACTTTCCTTTAAATTAAGTAATAAAGAGCGAGGAGTAGGAGGAATGATAGTCTTCTATTAAGGCATTGTATACAGTATATATATATATACATTATATATAAATATATATATATATATATATTAACTGTATATATAGTATATATCAAGGCACTCTCAACTTGGACATGTAAAATGTAAAAAGACAGTTATTTGTATTTGAATTGTTTTTTTTAAAGCTAAAAAAAAGTGGTATTTCAACTATGAAATGGAAGGTTCCTTTGAAAATATTATATAGACAACTTTTTTTAAGACAGGCATTTGTTTTCAATAGATTATTTTTTTATTCCCTAGAATTGTGTTATTTTTATTTTGACTATTTTCCTCATAAAAAACTCCCGTCATCTTTTACAAAGTATCTAATGTTATGATGTTTAATTACTAGTAAATTCGGCTGTACACACACATATATATATAAATATATATGAATATAGTCCTTTTTATAAAGTTACCTTTTCCTTTTGTATCTGTGGTTTGTTTTTATGAAAATTGATCTGAAACTAAGAATTCTCTTATATTTATTTTATTGATATATTAAAGTTGTTTTTCAACTTTAAACCCATTTTTAAAACATATTTGAGCTACTGGCCGAATTCTTTTAAAATGGCAAAATTTTTTGATTATTTACCAGTTTTCTTATACGTTTTCAATCGAACCTCTTATTTCGAAAAATTTCATCAGAAAGTTCTTTAATTCAAGGATTAAAATGTAATTGTCTTCCTCTCTATTATATTCTATTTAATTGATTTTAGATCATATGTTGTGATGATTAACTCTTATAGATTTTATGAATCTATTTATTGTGTGACTTTTCATTATTTTTCTTTTATTGATCATTTATCACTCAAATATAGGCTTATGCGTATTCGAAACCCTGTCTCGACCTCCTTTGCAAGTATCCCAAAAAGGTATTTAAGCCTGACTGAGAATCTTTTTAAGAAGAGAGAAAAGTTGGTGATATTGGGAACTGGATGGTCCAGCTATTCAGTCTTAAATTCAATAGACAAGAAAAAATTCGATGTACTAGTTATAAGCCCAAGAAATCATTTTCTCTTTACGCCATTACTAGCCAGTACAACTGTTGGAACATTGGAATTTCGGTTGGTAATCTTACGCAATCTCTAAGGAAAATACTGATTTTTATCTTAAGACAGATCCATCATAGAACCAATAAGAAATAAAGGCTTTCGTGATCCGACGCATTTTCATCAGTCGTCGGCTTTGACTATAGATATGAAAAATCGCTGTTTAAAGTGTATAAGTGCCTTGGGCGACAACCAAAAAGCTTACGAATTAGAGTACGATCATCTAGTTATTGGAGTTGGTTCTTTAAGCAATACGTTCAATATACCCGGAGTAAAGGAGTACGCCGTCTTCCTAAAAGTAAATAAAAGACTATGAAATTTGTAAAAGTGACTGAAAGATGTCTATTAATTAGGAAATATCGAATGCTCGTGACATCCGAAATAGGATATTGTCAAACTTCGAATTAGCAATGCAGCCGGGCATCACTACAGAAGAGAAACAACGCCTATTACATATTGTTATCGTTGGTGGTGGTCCTACAGGAGTTGAATTTGGAGCTGAATTTTATGACTTTTTAACCCAAGTAGGCCAGAGAAAGTACTTTTATTTTACTCGGAGAAAAACTTTTTTATATTTTATCCTTATTTAGGACGTTACTCGACTCTATCCGAATGAAAGTAACGAGGCTAGGGTTACTTTAATCGAATCTAATCAAATTTTAGCTAGCTTTGATAAAAATTTACGTTCATTTGCTGAGAAGAAGATAAAACAAAGGAAGAATTTCAATATTGTTCAATCTACCGTTGTGGGTAAGAAACGCAAGAATATTTATTCTTATTTTTTTATCTTTTTTTCAATTTATCCCTGTTTGTTTTGTAGAGGTTAAGAAAGATGGCGTTATATTGAAAGATGGAGGAAGATTGAATTGCGATCTAGTTGTTTGGAGTACGGGATTGGCTCCAAGGCAATTTACAAGTGATCTTAATTGTGAAAAGAATCGTGTTGGTCAGGTAAAATATCAGTTCTTTTCATTTTTTGGCCTTCGTATACTGATAGAGATATTCTTGCTTTATTATGGCTAGATCGTGACGGATAATTGCTTAAGAGTAAATTCCCTGCCGAAGGACAGCAGAATCTATGCAATTGGTGATTGTGCAGATATTAAGGATTATCCGTTACCCTGTACTGCTCAAGTTGCCGAAAAGCAAGGTCGCCATTTGGCGAATGGGCTTAATTCGGGAGTTTTAAAACCCTTTAAATTTGATTCTATGGGAATGTTAGCCTATATAGGAGATTATCAGGGTCTAAGCGATATGCCTGATGTTAAAATGCACGGTATCCCCTCTTGGTTTTTATGGAGATCGGCTTATTTAACGAAATTGGGAAGTTGGCGTTTAAGAATGCAAGTACCAATGGATTGGAGTAAAACTATAATGTTTGGAAGAGATATTTCTTTATTCTAAATATTACTTTATAACAAAATACAATACAATATATAACTTTAAAGAACTGCCATCGTAAATTTCTCTTTAATACAAGATAACATAAAAATTCAGACAGAACACATCAAGAATTTATCATTTAATAATATGATATATATGACTTAGAAAGGATAGGTAAACAACGTCTAGTTTTAGGGTCAAACAAACAAACAAACAAACAACAGCAACAATAATTGATAATTGAAACTTTAGATATCACATGACGATATGGAGTTTGGACGAAGAGTTCTAAACGTTATCATTCTGTATTGGCTAACTCTACAAGGTGGATTTTGATTTTTGGAAATTCTAAAAACGGTACTGAAGAGAATTTGACGAAATGGTTTACTTACAATTGTATATAGGATGAAATTTGCCGAAAAGTTAAAGGCTTGTATAACCTTTAAGACTGTCTGAACGACAATAAACTGACTGTTATTTTTATGTAAAAGAGCTTTTCTTACAATATGAAAATAGTTGGCTATAAATAGTGGATAGGTTAGGAAGGTGAAAAGACATACCACTGATATTGTTATTATTGTTATTCTTGAGACGGCGTTCTTTTCAACATCTGGTGAATTTGTAATTATCTTTTTCAAATTGGCCCTATAGGCTCTTATCAGCAGAATTTTACAAATGCAAAGTATTATAAACGGTATTAGAACCTTAATGATAGCAGTTAGTGATGAATGTACCAATGGGAAAATAAAATGCGAAATTGGAACTTTTACGTAACAACACAGTTGACCACATCTGTACGAGTTTACCTGCGACAAGAAAAGGGATGGTAACGAGAAAAGCAGTGCCAAAGAAAATATAGCGATCATTTTTCTTTGCCTCGATTGTTTATCAATTGAATAGAAAATACCGAAGGGTTGAGTGACGGTGATGGAGCGTTCCAGAGCCACCGAAATGATAAACCATGTGGATGTCAATTCGAAAATATCCGTCAACGGAAATAGATAGGTGGATATATAAACTTGAATTGGT
This sequence comes from Dimorphilus gyrociliatus, assembly GCA_904063045.1. Taxonomy (NCBI): domain Eukaryota; kingdom Metazoa; phylum Annelida; class Polychaeta; family Dinophilidae; genus Dimorphilus; species Dimorphilus gyrociliatus. The sequence continues at coordinate 383,853 of CAJFCJ010000013.1, read as the reverse complement.
TGATAGAGAGACGGAATTCGAAGCCATGGAGAAGGAATACCGATTAGGCATAGAAACAGATTGCTCCAAGTTAGAGCTGATAACCAGGCGATTGTTGATTTGTCCAAGTCGTTCAAACTATGGCGCATTCGCCGTTGAAGGAAGATAAAAATGCTAAGTGTATTTCCAACAAAGCCGAAACTTAGTACAATCGGAATACAAACATCTTGGCAAATGAACTGGAAAGTTTCAAGATGTTCAACTACTTCATGGTAATACGTGTCGTTTGTTGTATACGTTGCGTTGATTTGTCTCGACTTTGAATCACCGCAGCCCATCGTTGACGTTCGTTTGTCAAACGATGGAGGCGGAGTGAAAACAAAGTGAGGGAGGGAAATTTAAAGTTGAAAAAAGTTGAGCCTTATAAAAATATGTTCGTGTGACGTCATCATACATAAACAGTTTACGAGCCAGTGACGACCGTTGGACATTATAAATATACTAATATATTTTTTTATATTATATTTCCTACCATCTAAAGTGTAGAGTTGCTACACGCATTTTGCTTCAAATATCTTCTTTGATTCAATTAATAACTCAACTTTACATTATTTTGTACAGCTTGCGCCGTTCTTTTATTATTATATATATAGCAAATTAAAGTAATGAAAGTGTGCTCAATGTTTTCAAGCCAAGATTAACGCCTGAAAACTGCTTTCACGTATATCTTCCTAAGCTTCTATATCTTCGGCAGTCTCTTTGTCGTCCTTGAGAAGGGTATCGCCGCTTGAAACCTGCAGTGGAGTTTCCTTGTTCACTCGCAAATAGTTCATACATAGACACATCATCGGGAACGTTACAAACACCCCAACGAAGCCATTTACAACAAGAATTGAGTAGAGTCCAAGATACAAGTTCTCCTGTGTAAACAAGTCCTTTATTTAGTACTTAAAAACAAAAATTAAGAATACACAATACTTACTTTAACGCCCAAACCAGACCAAACCATTAGATATATGCATACTAGAATTGTGAACGGTGATAGAATAGCTAGAGCTTTCACCCTGCATCTCGTATCAACCATTAGTGCAGTAACCCCCGTTATGCATAGAAAAAGACCAGTCCAGAAACCGGCAAGAGAATACAGGGGTAGACTTCTTTTCAGCAACTCACGGTTTTCGAAATTCTTCACGACAAGGGTAGTATTTAAGCTTAGTGCTAACAAGCCAAACCCGAGTTGCAGAATACCCAAGAATCTGATAAATCGACCCCTGAAACTACTATTCAAACGCTCTTTTCCAATGGGCTCGTACGACATCATTTTCGCTTACAGACTACACTTAATGTTCTTATTTCTTTGCCTTTTATACACTTTTGCAAGTGAGTTGTATTCAAGATATAAAAAACGTCTCTTTTTTTATATTAACACCAGACAGTACGCAAACAGATAAAAAATTTTTTATTTAATAGAATCTACTCATGTTGAGTTCATACTCTAATGTATTTTCGCTCAACAACTATCGAGTTGTCCCCTTTTCCAGCAATCAATTTCTATATGTTAAAAAACAGTATATTAGAAAATAATTGCGATAAATAAAAGCTTGAATATTTTAAAATATATTAATTATCTTACTGAATATAGGGCGTCACCTTCCACTTCCATAATCGTTGTTGCTTCGTAGGCTCCGGATTCAATAATAGTTAGTACGCCTCCATCGATTGTTGTCGAATAGATTATATCTCTTCCATCATGAGTTTTTGCTTCAAAATTTGTCCCCAATTTTAGATGATCTTCATCCAGTACTTCTCCTAAAATTAGGAAAAAAACAACAAAAAAATTATTGACAACTACTCAATATCTTGTTTTTGTTTGTGTAACGATCTTATTTTTTTTATTATTACCATCGTGGATAACTGTAACAAGGAGATCGTCGTCTCCTTCTAAAACGGCTTGTTGGCAAAGTTTGCCAATATCTGTTAAGATAGAGCTAAACTGTTCGATATCAGATTCCGAAGTGTTTAAGTGTCTTAAATAGCTTCTCATATCACCAGCATTTTCAGCAAGTTCCCATTTACCGACGAATTTTTCCATATTTAACGTTTAAGAGTTTCCTTTTCTTTCTTTCTATTTACTGACTCGTAAATGTAGAGTTTTAAGTTAGGAGTTAACCTTATCTAAATGGTCCTTTAGCGTGACTTTTCCTCTTTTTATATTATCATTCGAAAGTCATAAAAAAATTCAAAAATAAAAAATTTAAGGTCATAAATCAAAAAGAGGATAGAGCTTATTTGCATATATATATATATATATGCAAATATATGCATTACATATTTATATATCTTAATATATCTTAATATAATATTTTAAAACAGCTCTGTTTGGAGTCGCCATCTGCTGGTTCCGCGTAAATTTGTTTTTGTCAAATGGGACAAACTGTATTCTAGGCGCGGCTGCTTTGGAATCTAATTACCTTGAAGAATGAAGCAACAGAAGCAGTTGGCAAACCGTACTGAGCAGAGAGTGAGAGACTAAGAGAGATAGTGAGGTAGAAAGATAGAGAATTGACCTACTTTTCAGTTTTATTTCCATTCTTCCTAGAACTGTTCGCTCCCCGTTCAGTCCCTCCCCTTCATCTAACTCGCTTTTCCTGTACTAGTTGTTTTTTTTTATTATAACCGTTAAAACTAGGCAAATCAGTGCGAATTCTCTAATGTCTGTTTGTAAAGGCGGTTGTATATTTAGCAGAAGATATGGAAGCGTTTTGCGGTGAATGGAAACCAGTATCGGTAAGCGAGAATTTTTGCGATTATTTAACGGCAACCGGAGCTGAAGCGGATTTCGTCGAACGCGTGAGAGAACATATAAAAAGTGGTAATATTGCTCCAAATTTGGTAGAAAAAGTCGGTATTGAAGTGAGTATATAAATATTCATGAAGGAAATTTTGCAGTTTTTATGTATATTCAGGGCAATGTTGTGAATATGACAGTCGAAGTTGGTGGAAAGGAGACTTATAAAATCTCTCTAAAGTTGGGAGAACCAACCGAAATTCAAACTCTCGACAAGAGAACGGTTACGGTAAATAGAATGAGAGTATAAAGAAGCTAGTCAGATTATAGACGCTTATTTAGATTATTAAATTTTACGAGAGACGCCTTTCATATTCGATGCTTCTTTTTTGTAGCGCCTAACCGAATTTAAAGATGGAGAATTTCATTTTAACGACACTGGGCCGTACGAAGCACACTTAACATCTAAAATAATCGACGGTGGCCGAATACTTCTGGTTAATGTTTTGTAAATGTTGAGTATTTGCAGTGTTTTCATTGTTTACTCCCCTTTTGCAGACTCTCAGCTGCAACGGCATAGAGGCGACTAGATGCTACGAAAGAGTTGCTTAATATACTTGTACTGTATTGGACTAACAAAATAAAAATTCACAATATGGTCTTCTGAAAAAAAGTTGCTAATCTTGTTTATTTTTAACTGAAAAGGGGAAATGTACATTGTGTTTATAGACGTACAAACAAACCAAAGAAAACACAGACATACAAAGGAAGAATGAAAAGTTAAAAGAATAGGAAAAGGCGAGAGAGCGAGAGAGAGAGCGCGCGCGAGAGAGAGAGAGGGAAAATAAAAAACAACTAGGGAACGAATGAATGAATGGCTGAATGAATGAATAAATGAATGAAAGAAACTTATAAGGTAAAGGAACAAAAAGATAAAAAGGGCTTAGGAATAAAATATTACGACTTTTTAATATAAAGAAACGCATACAACTATTCTCACCTAATCGATAACCGTTACTTTACATTTTTTATTTACCGAAAATTTATGGAAATAGAAATAAATGAATGAACCGGAAGTGTATGAATATTATATAAAAATACTAACTCTTTCACGTTGATAACAAAAGAAAAGTCACTTTTAAATTTTACAATGTTAGGAAGAAGTGCAAAGGAGAAAGAGGAAATAACAAGGAAGAGAGAGAGTGAGATAGAGAAGAGATCTAATACTCCTCAACTAATTTTAATAATTACTGACTAAATTGGTTAACGAAATTTAATAGTTATATATTTTATTTAATAAGCGAAAAGTAATGATTTAATAAATTGATGTGACAAGAAGTTTTAGTAAATATCCAAAATAACCAGTAATCAATAGCTTAAGACCTTAAATTATTGGATAAGTTGATAAGGTTCATCCACAATTCTCCATGGATTTTTACGGGCTTTATAATCTGAAATATTGGCTAAAGGAAAAATTGTATCGTTTTTAATGTCAATAAAGTGCTTACTGACCTCCTTTCTTTGTGTATGTTAGAAAAAAAGGATACAAAAAGAGATAGAGAGAAGAACGGATAGATAGATAGATGGATGGATGGATAGCCAGAGAGCAAGGCAGAGAGAGAGAGAGAGAAGTAGATACTATACATACAGAAACAGACGTTAGGAGATTTGAAAGACAATTGAACTGTCTGATGATAGTTTTTTATTTGTCTTGTAAATGTGAACTTTGTTAAAGGTATTAGATGTATTTAAATAAATAAATCTCGATTGATATATATCAGATCTCTCTATGCCTGTCTGTCTATCTGCCTCTCTCGTTCTCTCTCTCTTTATTATTTCTCCTTCGTTTTTTTCTCTCTCTCTCTCTCTCTCTGACTTGATTATTTGCAATTGTTATTTCTCCTTCTCTCTCTCTCTCTCTCTCTCTCTCTCACTCATTTTTTTTTTCAAATCTGACTAGTTATAGTCGTAGCCTTCTTCATTGAATCGTAACCATCGAATAAACGGATCGTAAATAAAGGGCACTACAGGAATTACTAACCACTTGGGAAGAAAATAAATTATTAAGGATTGTCTATAAATAGAATAAAAAAAGTACTATTTCCTGTTTGAATGTAAAGGAATTAATACGTTTTTTATTCGACTTATAATAAAAAAAAAACCGATGAATAGAAAACCTTAGACTTTGCAGTATAATAAATGGAGAGTGTATGTATCTACAAATTTAGATTACAATCAGTAAGATGGCGCCATAGTTTATTCTGACCGACTTAAAGGGGGAAAAAAAAGGAGAAAAGAGAAGTAAAGAAAATAAGCGTCAATCCAATGCTGAGAGACGTTCTTATTTACCCTCTAGTGTAACGCCCATCGCATTGGTTAATATTGTTTATTACAATAGAATGCAAGAATTTAATGTTACAACTCTGAACACTAAGGCAATTTACTAGCTTACTGATTTGTATCGAAAGATCTGTTAATTGAAAGGAAAAGCGTTCGATATTCTTTTTTAACGCTAAAAGGCACCTAATGTATATAAAATTTGTCTTTAGCCTCCTTCTCCTTTCCACGAAAGAGTCGTGTACTTTTTATGGATTCTTTTTTTTTAAATAACCTTCCTTTCTTTCTATCCATCCATCTTTCCATTCATTCATCTATCCATCCATGTACATGTATATATATATATATATATATATCTTTTCTCCTTTTTCTCTCTTTTTTTCAGTCTATTTTTACTTTCTTCTCTCTTTTACTCCTTCGTCACAGACTACGCTTTTTCAATTTCTATTTATCTCACTCCCTCACTCTTTCCCTCTCTTTATTTTCCTTTCCATTCTCTTCTCTTTCCTTTTTCCTCTTTCCTTTTTCATGCTACTTCTTAACCTAGAGCTATTTATTTTCTTAAAGCGAACCTCAAACTAAACACGAAAACATAAAGTCTCATACGAAAATTTGGGATCATGTGGCTAATGATAATTATATATTGATTGATATGTAATTATGATCGTAGAATGTAATTAGAACGGAATGTATGCACACGGCGTAGAGCTTTGATGATTCTATAAATGTTCGTATAATTGGAATTGGTCGATCAATGTTGTGGGTATATATACATTTATATTTGGACATATACAATATAATATATATATATATATATAGTTTTTCAGATATATTTGTATATTATCCGTTCAAATATGTATACATTTCTGTGTATGTGTGTATATGTGTTGTGTATATATTTTGATAAGATAAGAATGCGAATTACGGGTAATAAACCGCGATTGTTCGCCATACGATCGATCGAATATTTGTTTAAGACTCGAACTATGTTATCGAATTGAAAGAGAAGAAGAGAAGTGGGAAAAGAGAAAAAAGATATGTGCACTAATCGGAATAGAATGGGGAAAAGAGACATATAGAGGGACGAGAGATAAAGACAGGGAGACGAAAACGAATTGATAAGGGAGAAATTGAAATGGGAAACGAAAAGAGAGGCAGAGATACACATAAATACAGTGACCGAGAGCGAATCGGTGCTTTACGCAAGCGAGCTCGCTGCTCCAATGTTATTTGTTTACGGTTCGATAGAACTCTTTACGAAAAGGAGAGTAATCGAAGAAATATAATATTATAGAAATATTAATGAAGCGTCTACGGCCTCCTTTAATCATCCACTCGTAATGGCGTTCGTTTACGGTAATTTAAAGATGAGAGGCTGCCGATTGCGAAATTTTTTTCAACTTGAAACAATTCAGATACCTGAACAGCTTGAGTTTCCTTTATGCTTGTCACATGGACCGATTCATGTGATGAGCTCTCTAATATTCATTCTTCTATTTATATCCCTTTGTTGTCTTCTGACTATGTATATAGAATATTTCTATACATCCCAGTTTATGTGCGCAAGTGTATATGTATATCATATAAACATAATTGTCTACCGATTTATGCTATAAACGGACGGACTATGCGCAGTATTCATGTATTAGATTAATATCAAATGGATAGCGTACAATGTATCTTTGTACATAATTTGGTCTATACGTATAAGCTACATGTTCGAATATATGTATCAGTCTCCCTTATTGATGAAAGCGGATAAAAAGTAGGCCACTCGAGAGGGAACTCGTTAACGAATGCTATAATGCGCTTAGGTCGCGCGACACATTCTTCGACCTCATGTGGCGCTAAATCGACAATCGAACGATGGAAAATTGCTACCATTAGTGCGAACTGGACAAGCATCTCATTAGGATTTAAATTCTACGTAAATATGACAAAGATAATTACAGAGGAGGCGTCGAGGAAAAGAATGGAAAGATGATAGAGAAATTGAAAATGGATGAAATTGGATAAAAGATAAAGAGTGCAATGAAGAGGCAGAAAAAGGAGGGCGGGATGGAGATGACGAAAAAGAGAAAAAAGGGGAGGGAGGTAGAGAGAGGGAATGTAGTTGTGGCTAGCTAGATGAAAAGCTGTAAAGCTGCTGCGTCGCCGGAAGTACGCCGCCTGCACCAACTGCACAAAAATCAGACGCTATTCATCCAATATCGATCGCCCTCAAGATGGCGTCGTCCAATTATAACATACAGAGAGAGAGAGAGAGAGAGAGAGAGAGAGAGAAGAAAGAGAAAGAATGGAATTAATATATAGATGATTGATAGATAGATAGAGAGATAGATAGATAGATAGACAAAATAAATGGAGAAATGAAAAATAGAGAAAAAAGGAAAAACACCAGCAAAAAATCAGATATAAATATGTAAATATCATGAATTTATAGCCCAAACGTTTCTTTCTTTTTCTTTCTCTTTCTCTCTCTCTCCTTCCCTCCCTCCCTCTCTACGAGTTATTAAGCGTTTCCTAGTGTACTGAGCGGATACAAAGTACAGTGTAAAAATGCACTTAGGCGCGTAAAAACGCGTACTTTATGTATGACTCGAATGACATTTGAGAAATTTTTGTGATTTTCTTTTCGTTTTTATTTTTTGAAGGTGAGGGATTAACAGAGAACAGTCAGTCGTTTGCATAGGGTCGTTGGTACATAGAAACTCCGATAACAACATATATATCATGAGAATATGTAATATGCGGTTATATTTATAATACAGTAGACTGTAGACATGATGCACAACACATTTTCTTTTTTCGACTGTACATTGTTTGTTTTATAATAAAAATTCGGCTTTTTTTATTGCTTGTCAACTCAAGTTTACAAAATATCGGTAAAGTTATCTTTATAATTTTTTTCTTTTAAAAAAAAAGAGAAAGACAAACTTTGAAACCGAAATTATTTTTCTTATAGCTTTTTAGTAATACAATAAAAACAAAAAAAAAAACAAGTAAAATGGAACAAAAAGTATAAATATATGTGTAGAGATAGGAATATAAGTATATATATATAGACATATATATATATAGACATATACACCTATTTGTAAAAGAAACGCACAGGCTCAGAGTATTAATAATATTAAAAAAAAAACGTTTAATTTTTTTTTCAAACAGTAAAGCGCCTATTCTTTGTGAGCATCAACCAAGCGCCGAACGCAATGAAGAACAATAAACATAGGAAATTGTGCGTGATTTTGGATCGGGTTTAAGGCGCTAATCGAAAGGAATTTTATAATCATAGCTTTTTAATAAAATATACTTTCTACTATATAAATGCTTTTTGTTGTTGTTATTATAATAAACAGTTTGGAAAAGGGACTTTTTATTTAAAATCTTTTTCCCTCTTCATCTTTTTTTTCTTTTAAATTATTTCTTTCTTTCTCTCTCTCTCTCACTCTCTTATTATCTTTTTTTTGTTGTCTATCAATACGATATATATATATATATATATATATTACTTTTTATCCCCTATCTTTTGATCCTATATAATACTTTTCGATGTGACCTTGAAACCCTCTAAAATTGTCAAATTTTCCACAAAATCACATATCCTATGTTTTGAACAGGCATAAAAACAAAATAACTACAATATGCTTTTTACTATTTATATATATATATACATACATATATATATATATAAACTGTGCGTGCGTATACATATTTATAAATACATACATATACATATATATAAATATAAATATACACATACACATGAATATGTATATACGTATATATTTATACATATATAACATATAACGCATAGCAGAACTTTGGTGCGATCAGCACCTTAAGCGGTGACCAGATCATCGGCAGCAGCCAAATAAAAAAAGCACGCATAGAGGTATATTAAGTCATTTGTTCAGAGACAAAAAATCATTCAGTAGCGACAGGAGAATTTTTTTTTCACTTTATTTTTACTCAAAATTAATAAATCCTTACTGTATAAATACAACAGCAAACCTCTTTCAATACGAATATCGCCTTTTTTTATTATTAACACAATATTAATTTATTGCCATTCGATAATAATCTCCCTCCGAATTGGCTATTTTTTTCACTTCGAGATGCGACTACTGAATGACTTTTATTTTTTATATCGTTTAAAATACTTAAAATAACAAGTAAAATGAAGAGAATAAAAATATCTCGCAATCAATACTGGTAACAATAATCGAGATTTGAATAATGTTTGTCTTTTTTCCAATAAATATACAATACATATATATATATATATATATATTGTATATATAAAATATATAGTCATGCAAAACTATACACGTGTAAACTGTAGGCCTTTTACATTACGTAGTTGTCGAACAGGGATATGAAATATAAAGTTGTGAACAAAAAATACGAAAAAAACCGTACAAAAAAAACCCATTGAAACGAGAGAACTCTACGTCCAACAAAAGAACCTGATGCTGTTTTTTGCATGCAATAAAAATAATATACACCATGTACAGGTATAACGATTTCAAGCATATTATTTTCACTTAAAACGATTTAGGTATAGCATTTTTTTTTAAGACAAAATAAAAAAAAATGTGTGTTTAGTAATTCTAGAAACGCAACGATAGAATGTAAATGCGACAAGGATAAAACTAAATAAACAATATAATGATTATTAATAAGAAATATGTATATAAATACATGCGCATAGGTATAAAACAAAAAAATTTTTATAAAAAAGAAAAATATTAAAAGCTAATGAGGGAAGTATGGGGAACGGAGATGAGTAGGGGGTTGGTTAGAGTAGGAGGAATGAAGTAAAAAAAAAGGGCTAAGGGAGAAAAAAAAAATTTCACATGAAAAAGAAACCTTTAAAGTTGGAAATATCATTTTAACTACTATATATATATATATATATATATATATATATATATATATAAGTATAGTATAGTTATATTACTTGGTTTCAAAAGAACATTTTACTATATTAAAAAAAAATATTCAAAAAATTAGACTTTTTTCGTTTAAAAATATTTAAAAAAAAATGGAAAAAACGGTAGGAACACAATTATCAACCAGAAAAAAAAACGTTCTTTCACGCGCACGAATATATCGAACAAGAAAAACAAACTTAATAACAAGAACTCTGATAAATGTTTGTCAGCATTACACATATATAGCCGCAGTTATTGTGAGATTTTTCCAAAAAAGAAAACAAATTGAATAAAACTATTAATATATATATATATAAAGGTATATATAAATTACTATTAAGGAAATGATGATCATATTATTGTTTCTTTTTAAGGCAATTGGAAAAAAGATGAAACACAAAAAGTATGTATACATATAAACTGTATATATGCGTATACATATACATACATATTTAAAAACAGGATTAAAAGGCTACTGTAGAAAGTAGGAATGGGGAAATTATAAATATATAGATGTAAATGTTGGAGTAGGTTATTAAGAATATTTCTTACAATGGGACGACAACGACAAGTACGTTGTTACAACCATATTTACAAATTTTTCGTATACCGTTACAGAAAGATATATACATATATATACATACATATATATATACATATATATATATATATATTAATATAGAATTGTTAGATAGAGATATACATATACGTACAAATATATTTATATACTTATAATCATATAATATAAGTATACAAATATAAATATAGAGAGAGAGAAAGATAGAAATTGAAAAAAAACCAAAAAAAGTTGTTTAAATGACAATAAAACGAATGATGAAAAAAGAAAAGAAAAAAAACATAAAGTATAGACGTACATTACGTAACAAGGAAAAAAAAAAGATTATTTTTTTTGAACGAAATATATATATTAAAAAGTTTATATAAAATATTATTGCTTTATACTGGAGCGGAATCAGCGGATGATGAACAATGTCGATAAACGATGCAAACGGTACGTATAACGATGAGAATTATACCATGTTAACGTATGTCTACACAAGAAATTTTACATATATATATATATATATATATAAAATAACGTTTTGTAGATTATTGAGAGAACGACAAAGAAAATATGGTAAAATTTTAAAAAAAAAGTTGCATGAATATTCATGAAATACGTTTTTTTTTCAATTCCAAAAAAAATATTTTAAACATACCATTTCGTAAGTGAATCGATATGTGTGAAGAAATAAACTTCTTTTTTGTGTTTTTTTTTGGTTTTTTTGCTTTAGAACATACATATTTTATAGTAGTAGTAGTAGTAGTAGTAGTAGTAGAAGTAGTTTTAAGATTTTTTTGTTTTAATAAGGAAGCGCCAATTATCGTGGTGTCTCTTGTTTTTTTTTTTGTTTACATATGTGTTTTTCATCAAAACAAGGAAGAGAAGATTACTATGAGGAAGTGGGAAAAAACTTATTTTTCACAAAATGGAGAAGATAAAGGAGCAAAAGAATCAAAATCGATAATTTCCAATCCTTTAACTATCCATATCATTTAATAACTTTTTTCATCCCATTCCTTCATTTTTCAAACTTTTCTTTGTGTTTTGGTTTAATGGAAGCCATTATGTAGTGTTGGAATTAGCGTTCCAGTAGTCAGTCCCGTTGCAAATCCGGCAGCCGTTACCGGTTGAGGAGATGTCGCTGCGTGAACGTACGGTCCTAAAGGATCGATCGTTCCGGCATTGATATAGTCTAATGCAGACGGACTATTCGTTGGGAAGCGACTATTCAGAGGAGAAGTAGCAGGATTGGCAAACGTCGTTTGAGCTGCTAAAGCTGCCGCGGCATAGTTGCTCATCACTGTTATTATTAAAAGGCAAAAAAAAAAGCTTAATTAGCTACTAATCTAAAAATTTTAAATCTATAAAAAAAAGGCCAAATTTTAAGCCTTTAAAATATTGTTACTTGAGCAATTTTCATTATCGAGATTAAATTTTTGCATTCACAGAGTGTCAGCGAAAAAAAAAAAAAGCTCACGAGCGATGAGTTATAAACGATTGGTGATGAAGAAAATATAATAAAATAATATAAATATACAGAAAGTCATAACAATTCTATAATCAAAACCTTATTAAAATAAAAATAAAAAGAAATATAAAAGAAAGCATTGCCACAAAATGTTACATTAACGTAGTTTTTTCGTTTTACGCAATGAGTCAGCTAAAAAAAAACTAATCTCATCTTTTTATCTTTTATTTCTTAACAAATAGAGCTAGTATTTTTTTTTGGTTAATTAACTCTCTTAATAGTCCTGTATAAAATTACATAAACATGATTCGATAAGAGATAAAATGCCAATTAACAATCGTTTTCCCATTAGCATAACTTTTTCGATAGTTTATGTTATTCATTTTTTCTTCCCTTCTAACATTCTCTCTTATCGAGCCCTTATCCCTCCCTCCTCTTTCTTTCTATATATATATAAACGATTTTTTCGTATTGTCTATTATAAAATTTAGAAAAAGAACATAAAAAATAAAGGGATGTTAATAAAAGGCTAATATTTTTCAAATTAGAACGCCTGACAAGCTAGAATCAGTAAAAATAGAATAAAGCTTAATGTTGATTTTCGCAGACATGAGAAATATGATGAGAAAACAAAAAAGAAACATCAAAAAGCTTAAGTATTCTCCTTTAATTAAAAAATAACGCTCCTAATTGATACAGAGGATAATACAGATAGACAAAGACGTAGAGTATTTTGATATTTTTACATAGAAAAAAAAGCTTACATATGCTCAGATAGAAAGAGAAAGAGAGATACAGGTAAGTAGGGGTGAATTTCTTGTAGGAAAGTGTTAATTTGAAACCAATACCATAGATAATAATACAAAAACTCGGACAACGGCTGTGAATAATTAGAAAAATTGTCTTTACCTGCGGCCCTTTGAGCAACAATCGACTCCGGCATAACAAATGCGGTTGGTGCGGCAGTAACTTGGGCAGGGAGAACTGGAAGGCAATTAGTAAGTCAAAAAAGAGGTTCAAAGTGAAAGAAAAAAAAAAACTAAAATAAGAGTGTAATATTTTCTTTTTTAAGAGAAAAAGGTTTGTTTAAAATTAAAGTTAAAAAAGGAAATAAAAACAAAACCGAAACAAACACATATTTAATATTAACATGAAACCATAAAATAAAATAATAATAATAATAATAATATTAAAAAGAACAAAAAATAAAACAAAACTGATGATTTGAAAAAAAGAATACGAAAATTAAACAGGTGAAATATCAAATGAAAGCAAACAAGTTGGTTCATTATCAAAACCTCTTTCGTTGTTTTATATAGAACTTTTTATTTTTCAAAACAAAAAGAGAAAAAAAATAGAAAATTAGATGAAAATAGATCTTTTAATTAAATATTGTTTTTGTACCTAATATGATATATAAATTTATATATAGTATATCGTGAAAAATGGTAAACGAAAGATTAAGTATAAAAAACCAACTAACGTTGACTTTATATATATATATATATATATATATATAAATATGATAAATAACACCAAAAAAAATATAATTAAAAAGCTAATAATACAACGTCAAAAACGACGAAAAAAAACTATTTTTTCCCCCTTTTTTTCTATTTCAAAAGAAAAAAAAAGTGTTTCCAAAAAAGTAAATAGATTTTTATCTTATTTCTAATTATTTTTCTTTTGTATGTTATTTAGTTGTAACATTATCGATTGCAAGTCTTTTTTTCATATTTTACAATAGAAAAAAATCCCTATTTTAATATATATATATATATATATATATTATATATATATTACTTTGTTTAATTTACTTTTCATAAATAAAATTGAAATGAAAATAAGCGTGTCTTGTGTTAAAATATATTGTAAACGCTGCAAAATACCTTTAATGGATATCTTATATATATATATATATATATATATATTATATTTACAATATATTTAAAATTGCTTTTACACTTCAATATTCTGTTAAATTTCGTCTTTTTTTTCTTTTTAAAGAAAAATCAAAGAAAAAAAAAGACACACAGACACACACATTTACATAAAGAACAAATGTTACGTATATTGCATCAACAGCAAAATAAAAAACACCGTGCAACATCTTACCGCCGCTAGAGAACCGTGACGTCCCTCGGCCGGAAGACGCAACCGTATTGTTTAGTCCTATAGGCGAGTACACACAGCATGCTAAATCAGGCAAAGGGCTAATAGGGCGGTTCGCATGCGCGTTCTAACTGACTTCCTCTCTTTCTCTTTAAAATTTTTTTCTCCGCTTTGTATTATTATCTACCTTATTTATTTATGTTTCTTTTTATATATGTAATATAGGCCTATATACTGCAAATATATACAGTACAAGGTTGCGTTGTTATACAGAAATTGTCCATTATTTTCGCTTTAAAAAAATTTTTTTTCAGAAAAAGGAACGCTTTTTTTGTTTTTTCAGCGTGACAAATCCGAAAGAAGCGCATGCATCGTTGATTTTTTATCATAAATCATGTACGGCCCGTTCTTTTCATTAAACTTATGTATGAATAACTGCGTATTTAGGCTATAAATTTGTAATTTTCCTAAACTTAAAATAATCACATCCTATAACTCTTTCGGCTTATTTCTATCCAATACAAATAATATCCCATATCTATACAGTATATACATTAATGGTATAATGAAATTTTAGATACATCTACATACACATATCAGTATTGTATCACCTTTCTAATTATCCTATAAACTGATATTATTTTTCTATGCATAAAGCCTAATTTTCTTTTTTTTCATTAAAAAAGAAATAAACAAAACGAGACATTTTCACTATCAAAAAACACGAATTGTCAATAATAAGAATAATTTAACTATAAAAGTAATAAGGAAATTAAAAAAATTAATAACACTACCAGATTTCTAAATGAATATGTATATAATTATAAATATATATATCAATATAGATAAATATATACGTTATTCATAAATATAACTAAAATACTCTAAAGGGATTTTGTTTTTTTTAAAATAAAAACTAGTATAAAGTAAAATATATAAAAAAAATAAATAATCCAGACTTACCAGCTGCACCAGGTATGTAGTAATTTGCTCCTAATCCAGGATAGCTAGCTGTGTTGCGTCCAAGGGTTGCTGCTGCCGCGTAGGCGGCCGGAAAGGGAAAACCCTTACTAGCGTCCTGCGCCATCATTACCTCCTTTGGCTGGGCTTTTTTGCATTCTACCATCTTGTTATTGATTTCGTGGAAGTGGATATCACAAACTTTATCGACGATATCCTCGTTTTCGAATGTGACGAAAGCAAAACCTCTGTGCCTCTG
This sequence comes from Dimorphilus gyrociliatus, assembly GCA_904063045.1. Lineage (NCBI taxonomy): Eukaryota > Metazoa > Annelida > Polychaeta > Dinophilidae > Dimorphilus > Dimorphilus gyrociliatus. The sequence continues at coordinate 368,448 of CAJFCJ010000013.1, read as the reverse complement.
CGTAGCTTTATCAAACATGAGCATAGCGTCTTCAACCTGTATTAAATTAATAGAAAATTTTGTTTACGTCGATTTTTAAAAGGGAACTATAGAAAAAAAAAGATTTAAAATCCAGCCCAGAGAAATTAATAGATTTCAGTTAATTCTCTTTTCGAGTGTGAAAGATAGTGTCGAAAAGAGTGAGCGAGCAAGAGAAAAGAGGGGGGGGGGGGGAAATCGATAAAATTTCTCTGTAATATCGATTGGTGGGGCGGCACCAGCATCTAACTGTACCTTTCCAAACTGATCGAAGTAATTCCTGACGTCATCAACCGTTGTCGTCGCAGATAAACCGCCAACGAATATTTTTTTCGTTTTGGTAATCATCTGAAACATTTTAAATCAATTTAGAAAACTCAACACTGATAAGTCACTGTTATAGAAGTTGTCGTGCATAAATGTACTCTCTATCATAAAAAATACTTTTCATATAATATAACATACTATATTAAATAATACCTATATATATATATAGGTATCTCTATGCGCAGTATGTACTAATATATTATGTTTACATATGTAAAGCATCGCCTTTCATATGGCTTGTTATACATTCTCAAATATACGCATAAGAATTATAATGTCGCATGAAACGTTTTATCGAACGCCTTCCTGCAAACGTTAAAAATAAAACGCTTATTAGTACTCATTTAAACCAAAAAAAAAAAGGAACTTGAAAAAAAAACTATCGACATTCCGACGGGTTGAAGGCGTCTAATTATAAACGGAATGATTGGCAATATCGTTAATATCGCATGTATAATTAAGCAGAGAGTACGTAGTGAAAAAAACTCACCTTTGTTGGATTGTTACTGGTATTTTGACGGCGAGGAAACGCCACTTTTGGATCGATCTATTCCATTTTAATGGAAAGGAAAAAAAACAAAAAAAAACGTTAGCAAGGAGATCAATGATTAGAAATAAAGAGAGAAAGAAAAAAATGATTTAATTATTAATCATATATTTTTTATTTTAATTTTTATTCTTTTTTTTATATATTTACAGCTATCTATCTACAAATATACATAAATATAAATATAAATATATACATATATATATATATACATGCATATAAATATATATATTTATTTATATAGTATACACATGTATATGGTGTCGTTTTATCTTTTTAATTAATATTATGTTTTTTTAAATATGCATTTTTATAAATATATATATATATATACACATAGAGGAAAGAGAAATTTGCTGCTGACCACTGTTACAGTATGGGATCAGCCTAAAAAGTAGTAAAGAGAAAAAATTGGGCGTGATCCTAATCCGACTACGTACCGAAAATCTACGTGACAAAACCACTTAATGCAAAAATTGGCAGGAATACGCAAACAATGCCAATTATCTATTTATTAAAATATTCCAATATGCTAATATCTTCCTGCCATTACCGCCTAAATGGCCTAATCGTTCGCCTATTGATACATACTACTGTCTAGAAGCGGCAGACGGGCATTCCTTATAGCGAGCACCAATTCTTGTTTGTTTGTTTTAAAGCAACAATATATGAATATTTATACACTTAAAACCAAGAAATTTAGTATATGGACAATACCAAATATCTTATTATCGAGCCGAGTATCTGTCATTTCTTTTCTATTCCCAATTCTCCCTTCTACCTCCCCTTCTTCCTTTTCCCATAAGCCTTATCGTTTCATTTATCATCCTTTCCTTTTTCCTCTTTAAATCCTTTGGCTTCGTTAATCAACTGCACCATATAATCCGCTCAATCCAAAACGGGCGGAAGAATAATGAGGGAAAAACATGAAAGAGAGAAAAAGAATGCAGCCAAAAACTCATGTATCCGGCATAGCAATATGACTAATCGATGGAATTGTAGCCAATTTTTCTCGACGCTTTGTTTACAATCTAAATACTACGGCAAGACTTTGATAAGTGTATAATAGTATGCGGCCGCTCGCTATAAAGAATGGCAGCGCCTGGGAAAAGCGTACCATTTTCGAGTCTAGTTCATGAGGCCCGTTCGCTAAAACCTTGTCTACTGAAGTTGAATCAGTGAAGGTGATGAATCCAAAACCCCTGAAAGCAAAAAAAATTCGGCACCACTCAAAACACGCACCGTCCCCTTATTGCTGTAAGTGGATCTTATCCTTATTTATATGCATTATTAATTTTATATCGTTTCTTTTTTTTTTCTTTCTCTGTAGCCCTTTTCCTTTCTTTTTATCATTATTTTACGAAAATAAATTTTCTTAAATGAGTAAAAGAGAAGAAGAGATTTTATTCTTATTTCGTTGTTGTTATTATTTAGAATATTTACAGTTTACATTATAATTTTTAAATAAATATTTTTTAAAGAAAATTTAGAATTTACAGCAAAAAGGGCAAACGGGCGCCTGCGTGATCATGCTACGGCATCTAAATATCGTATAACGATCAGGCTACCAGTGAAAAAAAACTAGGCACTAATTTAAGTCACAAAAGAAACTGCTCTCATTATTTGTAACTACTAAGAATATAGATCCTCAAAAAAACACGGTCCTTGGACCGGTTTTTGACGGGGACTCCCGCCGAAATAAATTTTCAACTCACCTTGACCTCTTAGTCATCGGATCCTTCATTATCATACATTCGGATATTTCGCCGAATTGACCAAAGTAATCCCGCAAGCTCTCTGTATGAATTTGCAACAAAAAGATAAATACTGCACTTTAGTGTACTTTTGACTTTCGAGCGTGAGAGTAGAAAATAGCATGGGCCTATGCATTCCTTTATACACGCGTAGGAAATAGGCCTAGAACGAGAAGCGCGCGCAGCAGGTATCGAGTTCCATAAGAAATTTTTTTACTTTCATTTCTACGGTTTTTAACTCATCCTCGACATGAATCGTAGATGATAATATAAAAATCAATATTCATTTTTTAAACCTACCTTGCGACGTCTGCCAACTCAAACCTCCTATGAACATTTTCCTGTCGAAAACACAAAGACGAGCCGCCATTACTAAGTGACCTGATTTCTAGCAATCCTCACACAGTATATAATAATTCTCCTTACCCTGGGTCATTCGAGCCTTCTTCGCTGTTGTTATTCGTCGACGGTTGTACATTCCCTTCCATCTTCATAGTTACTACCATCTACGATAACTACAACTAGGGAAAATATACAATATGTACGAGTTCGACTGCGCGAGTCCGACTGCGCCACTCTAAACGGCTTGGCGCGCAAAGACGAATGAATATGTATGAGTAAGAGAACATCGGTTGTTGATTGGCCGCATTTTAAGGAAACCCCTTTATAATGACGTCATTTTTAGATTGGTATATGTTCCTCGTAGCCGGTACGACATCAGACCCTTTCATCATTTTGATTGAACCAGTCTGTGACGAGGTTTATCGGAAATCGCAATGCGCGCCATTGCGCGTTTAGTAAATTATATAAAAGAGAGTTTGAAAAAAAAATAAACTGCGCGGGCTTGTGATAAGAGTCTAAATGCTGTAGTCTTACATAACACGGTCGACGAGAGGTCAGTAGTGCAGTGGTGTCTCTCGCTAACGAAAGAAATCGGGGAAGGGGGAAAGGGGGTGGGAAGGAGGTATGAGAAAGGCGGAAAATTGCGTTAAGGGAACGTCGGAAAGAAAAACGACCGACCGTTTCGTTCGATTTGCTGCCGTAATCATGCTTCGCTTGTCAGTGTGAGCATCTCTAGAGTGACGACCGACTAGGGCTATTCTTTTGAATTTGTTACCGTGGAAACACGATGAGAAGGCGAATTAGACGAGTTGAAAGAGCTTATTCAGGCATTGTTTTTCGTCAGGCGTTAAGCTTGCACGGCGGCCACTCGGTCACGCACGAATCGGTCAACATTTGCGTTTGCTGTATTGCTTGGCAATTTGTGAGCCAAGACGTAGAAATAAATAAAGTGAAAAAGAAAGTGAGAAAGAGAGAGACATAGATAGAGAGAGAGAGAGAGAGAGAGAGAGTGGGCGCGTAAGAGAGAGAGAAGGGGAAAGAGAGCAAGCGATAGACCAACTGTGGTATACAGAGAGCGAGTGAGAGTGAGAGTGAGAGTGAGTCAGATAAGACATGTACTTCTTATACATAGTACAAATGTAAACTATACTTTATATTATTTTATGTTTTATATAGCCATTTAATACTTTTTATATGTAGAAATTACTTTTTATCATTATGTGACATTATAGAATACAGGCGTGTGCGTGTATATGAATATAGCCATGAATGCAAAAAAGTGATATACATAAACTTATAGTATGATATATATTCAAAGTTTTATATATACATCATACACTGTATATTTGTATTTATAAAGTGTGCGTAATTTTATACTACTGTAGATACTATATTTGCAACTAAAAATAGTAAGGTATTGAAAGAAATTGAGAAAGAGACCAAGTAAAAAATAAAAGAGTGAAAGAAAAGAGTAGAGCTGTTGGTGATACATAGAGACAGAGAGGAAGAGAGGAGAGAATTCTTCTGTTTTTTTTTTATTTCTGTGTAGAGAAATCGATGGTAAAGAAGTAAAATCGATCGCGACTTTGCAGGCGACCGAAATAGTCGCCAATACGAATCGATAAGGCAAAACGCCCGAATTATTCCGCTCGAACGTTTGTCGGGGCGTTTGCGTGCTCGCAAATCAGCAATTAGTCTAAATAAAGTGTGTTGAAGGCTTTTTATTTTCTTCTGCGCTTCGTAGTTTCTCACTGTGTATCCCTAACTCATTATACCCTCTTTAGTTGTAGATTTTTAACTATCATCTTCATTCCTTCATATTCATATCAATATATTTAAGATAGCTTTCGTCTATGTATGCATATAATAAGAAACACGCCGACGGTTGGCTGGGGATGATACCTACACATCTGGTGCATTTCTGGTGCCGCTCGTGACGTCATACAAACTTTGCTTTTATTTTCTAAACATTTCAAGTTGTAAATGTCGGTTGCCTTCCGCCATCTTACGGAGGCCGTTGTTAATTAACTTCGTTCATCATATTCTCATATCCGAATCGCTGATCAGGCTAAGGATTCTTGCCCGTTCGGGAGTGATTGGAGAATCTAAACGAATAGAAGAAATATGTAAAGCTTATATTAAATATAGATGCATTGAAATGATATGTCTTGACTCATTACCGATTCTAAAATACGATCCATCTTCACGAGCTTCGCTAATCGCTTTTTTTAATGCAAAAAAGGCCGAAGAACTCATAGTTAAAGGCGGTTCACCACAAGCTGTAGGGTTGTTTGATATGGAAGGAAGACGGTAGGGCGGAACGGCATGAAGGAAGAAGGCGTAAAATGAAAAAAACAAAGAATTTGTAATGGAATAATTTTACGCTTGCAAGTTATACACGGTGGTTTAGAATAACAATATTGAAGAAGTTTACCCTTTGACCTCAATACACCTAGCGGATTCGGCACATTCTTGAGCAACTGCACTCGAAAGTCAATAGGTATGTCTTTTGAAGTCGGTACTTTATATTCCTGCAACGTTTGTTCTTGGCAATTGGTCGATTTACTGTATTACACATACGTACCCAAGTGCTAGCCGACAGATTACGACCAGTTTCCGCCGAATAATTTATCTCTTCCATGAGGAAATAACCAAGACCCATAACAAAGGCACCTTGTACTTGACCCATGTCAATTTTCGGATTCATGCTACGCGTAGAGTTCGTAAATTAGATTATGTAGTAAATTAAATAGTTTGCCTACAGAACTAGTATATATTAATACAATCTTGTACCTAAAAAACCTCTTTTTAATCAATCCAATATACTAGTTATATATACTGTATATATATACAAGTGTATACTGTATAAATTTATAATATATACAGTACTATATTTACATATTTACAGTACATATTGTAGAAATGTATGATTAATTCTATACAGACAAGCTCTATTCAAATTCACGTGCAATAAAACCGTGCACGCCAATATATATCTTTCTATATATATATATATACAGGATACAATATATAACAGTACATCAGTATAGTATATTGGATTGTGAAAAAGAACATCTGGCTAAAGGGAAGGGAATGCAGAAAATGACCCACCTCTGGCCGCAATCGAATAGTATATCGACTCTCGTCAGCTGGTAAACGCCCGTTAGCGCGTCGAGAAGCGTTTCTGTACAAGTAGCTCCGTAAGACTCATACCGAAACGCATCCGAAGTTTCGGGACGATTCCTGTAGCGTTCGAATTGATTAGGTAACAACGTCAAATTGTGACTCCATCAATCATACCAGTTGCGGGCCGTTAAATCAACGCCGTCGTTATAAGCTGCCTTTACAGTCTCTTCCCAACTGCTCGATCCCTTCCTATACGGTCCCAGCCTAGTTTTTAGTTGTTTACAGCAATTTATTACGGCCTGCGGATTCAATCCATTTACATCGCTAAAAAACTAGCGTTGCACGCTAAATCGAATTTTCTTACTTGACAGCACAGTTCGCTCGTAATACTGCCGCCGGTCGCCTGGCAGTTGGATCCAACAAAATTGTCAGTAGGCCTAACGTTTACCTTATCTACCCCAATACCTAACTCGTAAGCGCATACTTGAATGGTCTTAGTGTTTATGCCCTGCCCGACTTCTATACCCCCGTGCGATAAAGAAACTGTACCGTCCCCGTTGTAAATAGTTACTTGACATCCGTAGTTTACCCCTTGCCACTCTATTCCAAATTTCATTGGTACAACATCCAAGGCTTTCTTCTTCCATCGATTATTGGCATTAAACTCTCTAATAGAGGCCGATCTAGCATCGTATTCGCACCAATCCAATAGCTTTGAGTATACATCCCCTAAAAGGCAATTCTTGAGGGTGATACCAATTGGCGTCTTTTGACCGCTCTTATATAGATTTAATCGTTTCAAAAACGTAGAATCCATATTTAATTCGACGGCTGCGTGCTCCATCATTTGTTCCATTACGAAAATTCCGGGCAGGGTGGAAGGACTCCTTGTCGCCGTGTTACAGGGCGTATTCGTTTTGACAGCCATGGGAACTAGGTGCCAGTTCTCACAGAAGTAGGCTGTTATAAGAAGCGAAAGAGTAAAAGTTTTCATGTCATGAATTTTCAAATATTTAGTATGAATGATGAAAAAAAAGAAATCCGATATTTATAGATTTTTTTCTGAATAAGACTTATTGTTAAATGGAAAAAGGTAAAAATAAATGACCCTAAAAGAACACAAGGGTCTATGTTTTGTTTGTTTGCAATCAAATTTTTTTACCGTTATCGGCAAAATCCAGGGCCGAAGGCGACGTACACTCATTAGCGAGAAAGCCACAATCTGCATAGTATATGCACTTGATTCCAAGCAATAATCCGTCGTCGTCCAAACCCATCTGTTCAGTTAAGCGTTTTATGTATATATTAATTTTTAAAGAAACATTATAGGATGATATAAGCACACAAATATATATATACTGCATATAGAGTATACATCTAAACAATTATATATATATATGTATATAATATTTCTCTTCATCCTTCAACTATTGCTTTCTCCTCACTTCGTAATCTGCAACGTAGGGGAATCGTTTTCCTATCATTTCCATATTTGTCTTTAAATTTAGTCTTATTCGAATTGGTCTATATAAGCGTGAAAATCAAATGAATACTAAGAGCATTTAATTCATTTTCAAGTTGTCCATACTTACTTATTCAAGATTAAAGCGGCTAAAGCGCCTGCGGCACCAATTTGAAGGTTTCGAGTTATTTTCGATCCGTAAGCTCCTCCTAAACGCTTTACTTCAACACGAATTCTAAAACGGCATACAGTTAACAAGTAAACAAAGTAAAAACGGTTAATTTAACGTCGAGGTCAAACCTGCTATTATCTATATTAACGAAATTTGAAATGGCTTGTTGAGAATAATCAGGCCATTGTGTTGTGGCATAGACGAGCAGATTTTCTTCTTGGGGTATGCATATACATCCCTATAGATACGTTGAAGAAATAGAAAGAAGATTGAGAAGGAGAGGAAGAAAGAGATACGTGGCGTTTAATCCTCTTTAAAATAACGAGCCATTTTATTCGATTAATATACTCACCTGCGTCTCCATAGTAAAATGGTATTGGGTACCGATCCGTATTCTACCCTTTACTTGCCTTGGGGCATTGTTTATAGCCTCTGTTTAACACAGTGTATATAAAATGTGAAAATATAACCTGTATTCATTTTCCATTACCCTCGGCGTTTCCGACTATGATATCTTTACCGGGTTTTGGATGGAAAGACTTTTTTTCTATAGCCTTTTCAATATCCGTAATAATTGGTCGGCGATTTCTATATTTGATAATTACTCTTTTAGACGCCTCGTCCGCTATACTCTGACTTTCTATAAGAAAAAAGAATTAGACGATATTCCCTTTACAATTTTTATATAGTGTGTTCATTATCAACCGTACCCGCTACTATTAATCCAACAGCTTGACCGGCGTACTGTGATTCTGTTTCACAGAATACCAACTCTGGTACAGGGGAATTCGGTTGGCTATTATTTTTACCGCCTTTTGGAATGTCTTTATAGGTAAGGAATCTTACAACCCCATCCATATTCTACGAAGAATTGCAAATAAGTAAATAGTGTAGGGAAATGTCAGAGAAAACAAAAGAGTATACCAGAGCGTCCGAAGCGTCAATCTTATCAATCGTGGCATTTCCGACAGACGTAACAACGAAAGAGCCAAACAGCTCGTCCAACATTTTAGGCATATCGTTTGTATAAATCGCCTCTCCAGCCGTCTAAGGTGGCAAGATAACGGGAAATGATTAAAAGAAAACCGTCATTTGTACATAAACACTTTTTATATATATATATAAACATTTTTATATATAATTGAATTTAACCTGCATGTTGGCAGAAGCTTTTGGTAATGGTCTTGTTAGGGGCCATAATTCTTGATGTGTGTCATATATTTCAGTCCCCGACGAAACGTCCCTTTGTAGAATTTCACTTCCGCTCCGCAATTTAGCCTCAGCTCTATCTCCAACCAGGTGCAGTATAAACTTTATTATAGAAGAGAGGCGGGGAAAAAAATAGAGGAAATAAGAATATAAACATACTAAAGGAAAAAAAAGAAGGTGAAAAGGGGCTGGCGGAAGGGAGAGTTGGAATGAGGAAAGAATGGGAATGATAAGTAAAGAAGAATAGGGAAATATTATATGAAGAAAAATTCTTTTCTCCTTTTTAATAATATTTGACAAGTAATATAAAAAAATTAGATTATCGTTACTTTGTATAGTAAGGAGACGGTCAAGTCTTTCTTATATATCGACGATTCGTCAGCAGTAACGACAGCTTCCGATCTTAACATTTTAAAAGCATCTGAAGCAGAAGAACATAGAACTAAGTGAAGGTTCTTCCTTTTTTTTTCTGCAGTTACTATTTATACCTTGTAGAACTGTAGTATCTGACACGCATTTATTTGCTAGGAACGCTTCCGTTTTGTCGGCTTTTAACTTTTTTTTTTTATGAAAAAAAAACATGAAAAAATAAGTATATATATAGTATATACAACATTATTTATATAACTTACAAATTTCTCTGATATGCCGCCAAATATTAGAGTAGGCCTACCACGGAACGTCAGTGTTTCTTTATCGAATTCGGAGCAGAAAGCGGCGTTTACGTAAGCCAATGACAACTGCATATCGTAGAAGGGAATTAAGGGGAAAAATATTGAATTTGTCCGCGTTCGTTAAGCGGATGGGTTGACCTACTTGAGAACGTGGCATTATTTTATAAGACTTGAATTTTGTATCTTTGCTAAGTGGACGAAACATTACATTCAAGAGGACTTTCTTATCCAAATCAGCTTCGGGCATCTCAATTAATTCCCATGCCCTGCAAACTTTTGTCTCAATCTTGGAACCTATAATAGAAGTAGGGCTTTTTCTACAATTTTTTCAGGGACAAATGATAGATAAAATGAGTAATTCAAACCAAATTCTATTTCAGCCCCGACTGCTTCAAAAAGGGTCAAAATATCAGATGGAAATGAAGTCCAAGAACGTCTTAGTATTAAATTACCAGCCCAACTGCCAACCTATATAACATCGATAAAAATTATAAGGGGACTTAGAGAAATTAAAATCAATAACGCGTCTAGAATTTAGCTCATTATACATTTCTGACTGGAGAACCCGCGATTAATTTCAAGTGATCTCTAATTTCGTTACAGTACTCGAAACCCTGATTGGCCGAAATTTTATCCATAATCGTTGTCAATTCGCTTATCGTAACACAAGATCCAACTTTTACGAAATCTTCAGTAATCTATTTTCAAGCTCAATTTAACAATAATGTTAGAGACAACTTAGGGAAATTTACCGTCGTTTGACAGAGCTCTGGCAAACTTCTTATATCGATAAATAACTGATTGTTTTTTGTGTTTTCAAATAAAATTTTTGAAGTGTTACCGCAAACTAATGAATAATCATTTCTTTTACTCAGCAAGTCGAACAAGTCGACCAAATTTTCCGGTCTTATCCATTGTGCATCCGACGATATAATGAAAATCGAATCATTCACTCCTGAGCATTTTCTTTCAACTAAATCCTATTAAAATATTCACGTGAAAGGAATGGAAAAACAAATAAATATAATGTAATATATAAGCAGTCGTATTATCCCAATGCATAGAATATTTTACCTCAATATCAGTAGGAAGTTGATGCATAGCATCCAAAATTGCCCTGTAACCAGTACACCTGCATATATTACCATCAAAAGTCGACTCGATTTCTTCTCTGGTAGGATTTTTCCTGTCAGCTAAAAATCCGTACATGTTCATTACCATTCCTGTAGAACAATATCCACATTGACTTCCATTACATGCCGCTAATCTCGATTGAATTGGATGATAGCCTTTTCTTCTGTCTCCTATACCTTCCGATGTAGTAATTTGCCAACCATCGCACGAGTATAATGGACATAGACACTGAAGAATGGTTAATTTTGTAAAGAAACATTAACCTAAGACAGCTTTAACTAATTACGGAATTAATTGGGACTGTCTTGGTTTTATCATCTTTTATATAGGAAACCGTAACAACGCAACATCCACATCCGCCTTCTCTACACATAACCTTTGTTCCTTTCAATTGAAGAACATCTCTCAGATATTCATTCAAGCTTAATCTGACTGCCGTGTTGTTGTCAACTAGATAATAGATATGAAAAATAAATTTATTTAATAAAAGTCTTTCCTAATGCTATTTGCTTCATTTTGCTTTACCAATGTGTGACGTTCCATTGACGGACAACTTGATGGCTGATCGGCGAATAGATTCTTTACGAAATTTGAATGATTTATTACATTCTAAGCACGTAGTCAGATAGGTTCCATTCGTCGATGTTTTTCGACAATCTGGATAAATTCTGTAGAAAAGAGTCAGCAGTTTGTATTTTTTGAAAGAAGGGTCAGGGGGCGTAGCTACGATTTATCGAACCTGGAAGTACAGTTCGGGCAATTTAAAACGTCTTTATTCTCACCGCCATCGAATATACGTGTATTTAGACGGCTGTCAGCCATTTTTTAAAAAAAACAACAATTTTTTTATCAATCTCAAGTATTTTTAGTGAAAGGTTTTTTTATAAAACTAATTATCGTTCACATAAATAAAACGCTATCACTGCCATCTAGCGAAAAAATGAATCAAAACTCCATCTGCAGTTCAAAAGATCAAAACATTCAATGAAAAGAATTTAGTATTAATGTTAAAATTAAAGGTCTATTCAATCTGTCCAGAGAGAATTGCGCTGTCCGGGGTCACTTCCCAAATGCACTTTTGTACTTCCTTAAATTTGGGATGAGCCGCATCTTTACAAAGCATCAATAAAACTGATTCGGACGTTGTAATAAAAGCCCCAGCGTTCTCCATTCTTCGGAAAGCCAGCATTCTAAAGGAAAAAATTGTATCATGTCAATATATAACATTTTTCATTGCGAATGCTCAAAGCAGACCTGTCAACCATACTCCTTGATGAGACCGCATCGGCTAAAATATGGACGTCATATCCATCTTCCAACAGATCAAATGCTGTTTGTTGTACGCACGCGTGTGCTTCAATTCCACAAAGTAGTACAGAATTTAAATTTTTGACGCTCTTTAAATGTTCTCGAGTTTCCGCAGTACACATAGAAAATTGGGTTTTCTCAATAATAGGGAATCCTTTAACATCTAATTCCTTTACTGTATGACCAAGTCCTTTTGGATATTGTTCGGTTACGACAACTGGCAAATTTAAGGCCTTGGCTGCAGTTAGCATCCTTCTACTGACCTCAAGAATAGAAGGATAATATTGTATCGTCCTCCTAAATTTCTCTTGCATATCGCATAGGAATAACATAGAGGATTTTGTGTTTAATTTACCTAATCTTCTCGCCATATCAGATTCTTAAAGGAATCGCAAGTAAACTCCTAAGAAAACAATTACAGGTCAAGGTCAATAGAAAAATATTACTTTTATTACTTATCACCAGTTTTTAGAACTGCGCGCTCCTTTCAATAGTTGAAAATTAATTGAGGGACGGTTCGGCGTCTACGTAAGAGGAATGGCCTCTGACAGAAACCCCAGGGAAAGGATTGTATTTAAAGCTTCACCAGGCACATTTAGCGACAATCAAATCGACTTTATAGACTTCAAAGAACTAGTATATCATTATGCTGAGAAGACACATACGCACGGACCGGCTTATTTTGTTTCAGCTCGAGGCAAATTGACAAGTTACTTTTGGTCCTTGTGTTTTGCTGCATCGTTAATTATCGCTCTGAGTGCAACGGTTTTCGCTTTACGCTCCTTTTCAGAAGGAAGAACGTCAACTAGCATCACTCAGTCTTACAATACTCGCCTTACTTACCCTGTTATTACGTTCTGTCTGGGGAATGCAACAGATAAGGCATTAAAGTGCTACTTTAATAATAATCTTCAAGAATGGCAAGTAAATCAATTTTTTTTATTTAATAAAAATATCAATTAATTCAATTTAAACAGTAATTTTAGAAGATACAATCACCATCTTTATAAAAACTGTTATCTTTACAACGAGTTTGGACTGCTGGAAGCCAACTCTATGATAGAGGATACAGGCTTAAAGTTTCTTGTCAATAGTCCCATTATCAGATTAGAAATTCATGAAGAAACCCAATCACCTTTGCCGGAAATCGACGGTATCTACATAACGCCAGCCACTATTAATCACGTAGGAATACGGAGGATGGAATGGATCGATAATCCACAATCGTACAGCAATTGTGAATATTTAACAAAGAAACAAATGAAGAAACGTGATTATTTTGCTTTTAAATGGAGCAAGGGAATGACTGAATTACCATTTTATACTCGACAAACTTGCATCTACAGTCTCTTTCAAAGAATTGTTGAATTTAATTGCAATTGCAACTATTACGAATATCTTAATAATTCTCTTCTAGAATCTTGTAATAATTCTTCAATATTCAAAAGTTGTATTGATAGTTCCAAAAGGCAATTAGAGCAAATTAATAGGGACAAATTAAATCGAATTTGTCCAGATGTTTGTCATCGTATTAAATATAATACTAGAGTTACAACTTTACCGTTTAGAGAGGATATAAATCAAACGGAAGTTAACGTTTTTTACTCAACTATGATAACTGAAAAATATAGAAATGAAGCGAAGGGAGATCTTTATACAACAGCTGCTAACATTGGCGGGATTCTAAGCGTTTTAGCTGGTATATCGATTATGAGCATATTGGAGGGATTTAACTTTATTATCGACGCTATTAGGTACTCTATGGCTAAACTATGCAAATCGTCAACAGACAGGTTTGAAAAGCATAGAAGAACTTTGACTGAAACCCGCAAAAGGATTCTCAAATTAATTGACAATGAAACAAGTAGCAGTCGTTTATCATATGATGTATATAGGCGTCTAATGAGAATGATAAACGAGTACCATTTTAAATAGATATATATATATATATATATATATATAATTTGATAAACAGCTAGTTTGCTATTTTTTAGTTCAAGTTTATATTTTTATATAAATGACTCATTCGCGCTTGTTGGGAACGAGGCTGGGGCTTTTCCTACGAATTCCCCTACTCATTAATAAAAATTCTGTATTCGTATACGGCAGAGCGTGATTCTCTGGAACAATATTTTGCCGCACGTTTTCTCTTAGAAGGAAGCTCTGCCAAAATTTATTTATACCGTTTCTAGATCTGACAAGAAGAGGAAAATATTATGAGATTCTTAGGTAAGATACACAACATCGTATGATAAATGTTTTCTCTTTTCTTTTATTCTGTTTTGTACCCAATACACACCCCCCCTCCTTCTCTCTTAGCCGTCGTCTCTACCACTTTTTTCTTTGCTCTTCTAAACGTCGCGTGATTTTATTGATTTTCCGAGATTTCAGTTTGTTTTGTTTAGAATAACCTGTTTGCAGTGTTGTTTTATCCTTTCGATCGGGGCTATATCTACCATGCAAGACAATTGTTATTTAACACGAGCAGATCCCCTCATTCTTTAACACCTTTGTCTTTTAAGAGCGATATAAAACAGAGGAGTGTATCCTTGTTTACGTTTGTTATTCATTAAGTGTTAAAACGTTCATCGCGTGATTAATTTACATACAGTAAAACCATTCCACGCGAACATGTTGTTAAATATATAGTAAATAGCTGTCATTATAGGCCAGTTTATCATTCCTCAAAAACAGGTTTTCTACTATTAACATCGACCGTATCTGCTGTAAATTTAGGCTGGGAAAAATCTGAGGACAGCGTGCGCGAAGGTGAAGATTATGTAATCAATTGTGTTCTACCGGCTACAGAGTCAGTGAGAATTATTGAAAAATCAAGAGCCGCTCTCTATCTCGTCGGTACTCCTGGTCTTGTAGATAAAAACAATAGATATGCAAAAACAACAGATTCCGAGACTGACGGTCGTACAATTATTAAATTCCATTTAAGCAGGGCACAAGGCTCAGACAGCGGAGTTTATAAATGCAGTTGCACTTCGGAACATTGCAAAGAGACTGTTTATAACTTTACCCTAAACGTCTTAGTATTACCTCGGAAAGTTGAATTCAGATCGTACGCTCCCTTTTCCAACAACATAGTATCCAACAAGAACGGAAGTGTTGTTACGCTCAACGAAGTAAACCGAAAGTTTCTAAGTTGCCTTGTTATTGTTCAAGGTTCTAAAGTTAAGCCAAAAGTTACTATTTCAAGAGATAAGGAAGTGAGTGGAGAAAAGAATGTAGACGTTACAAGCGATTTTGGACTTTCGATTAAATCTTCTGAGGAGTCAGATCTAAACTTCAATATGTCTTATACATTAAAGAGTAATAGCGTGGCTATTGAATATAACAACGCCAAACTAACTTGTTCAGCTCAAGTACCAGAAACTAAAAAAATCTCTACAGAGGTTAAAGTTGTTATTGAATATTCTCCAAAATTAAATTGCGAAGCTGTGGAATTTAGGAGAAGAGTTGGAGATAAATTTAAGATAGTATGTAAAGTGAGATCTAATCCGAAAGCAGATGTTTCTCTTACATTACCTAAAGGTGGTAATTTAAAAAATTCACCTGATTTCGGACTGAAACTCTACGAGGAGGTATGTACATTGAGATATAGATTAATTAATGTTTTTTGTATATTTCTCTTTCTTAATTGCATCTGCGAAGATAAATCGAACGGAATTAATTTCTTTAAATTTAAACAGAAAAACAAATACGACGACGAACGAGAAATCAATATTCTAATATCTAAGGTTGCTGCTGATAAACACTATGGGAAATATACAATTAAAGCTGAAAATAAATTCGGAAAGGCGGATTATGATTTCAAATTAATTAAAAGTAAATAAGATAAAATTAAATATACAATAACTCTTCTTAATAATATTCTAATAATTATTCGTTCCTCATTCTTTATTCTTTTCCAATAGCGCAAGAATATAAGAGCTTAGTGGGTGGTAACTGGGGAGGGAAACTTGAAACTTCTATGTCAACGACGCTACTAATTCTACTTCTAGTATTTGTTCTTTTAAGAAATTAGAAATGGAACAGGAGAAAACAAAGAGTTCTTTTTTATGATGAAATTTTCTGGCTTTAGAATTTGGTTATTCATTACTATTAAAGCTGCCCTTCTTTTTTTGTTAAATTAAATGATAATGATACTCGTACATGTATATTTCTTAAAGAATGTTTCTTTGAACATCGTTTATTTACAAATTTATAAAAGCTATTTTACGTATGTTCACAGCCTTCATCTTACTTACAAACTTTATTCATAGAATTGCATATAAAGTACAATATATATATATATATATATATATATATATATATATAAAGCATTAAACATTCATACTTGTGCTATAGGTATTCTTATTTATATCTAAACTATGAATGTACTGTTTCTCTCTATGGTATTTTAAAGTTTTTGCCGAAAAAGAACAATTGTATGTATTTTAACGTCTTTCAAATTCGTATTGCTGTACAAAAATAAAGAAAAACGAAAAGGTTCTTGGCCATTTATTTTTCTAATACTATTTCTCTACTAACTAGTTTGCAAGTTGAAAATAGACGATGGCTAAAATATCTCAATTTTTTATTGGTAATTTACATTTTTTACCCTCCTAAAAAATTATTTTGCGGATAGGCAATGTTACCTTGGAAACCGGTGGTGCTACAGTATAGAGTCTTGCTGATGACAGCAGCATCTTCCATGCGTAGGTATGATAAGAGGAAGCTTTTAGGAAAATTTTATCTTTGCAGATAAGTCTTTGTTAGCGTTTTCATCAAGAATAAAGACGGCGACCTTTTCATTCTCTGGTGATCTGTTATGGTTAATAGCTAGTCTTGAGAGAATAGCTGAAATATTTTCACTACGCATATTGTCGTGATATAGAAGATCAGAGGCAAAACGCCAGCGCTATATTAATATTGTCTATTAATATGTGTACGCAGCATACAGTGATCGGCCCCCAAATGACCTCATAACCTTCCTCTCCCCTAATTACAAAGAAGCCAGGTGCTAAAGTGGATACTATTAGCTAAATTAAGTAAAATACCTGTCGTATAATCATAAAAATATGAGAGTATTTCACCTAATCAACCAGAAATAGTATATTTCATCCTCAGTATTTCGAATATGAGACAGTAAATATATGCATTGAGAGAGAGACCTATAAATATATATGTATATAGGAAGAGAGAGAGAGAGAGAGAGAGAGAGCGAACAAGAACGACAGAGAGGGGGAAGGGAGCTTGAAGAATATTCTTTTCATTGGATAGTGACAATATAATGATTAAAAGAAATTATTACTTTCCTATACTTATTAAGCAAATTACTCGAATTTTTCTTCATAAATAATGCACTTCTTTTTTTATCCTTTAAAAACATTTTTTCTATTTATGGAATGAAAATTTTGGATAACAACAGCTGCATTCAATTAAAATACTACTTCTTCCTCTTGGATCATTTACTATGTCTGTTTCAGAGGAATTTTTGGTATTCTTTCCCTAAAGAGAATTAACACGTTCCATATCAAAAATAATTAGAGTTGACCACGAAGATTCCATTCTATGTTCTTTTTTTTTGGACCTATTCTTGTAAATAATTAAGAGAAATGTCAAATAAATAAAAGAACAATGATTCTCCCATTAGTAAGGAAAGAAAATAAATAATATTTAATTGTTCCATTCGTCGTTTGACCTTGGAAATGCTTGAATCTAAATATTCTGTCTGATTGTGTGCTGATATTTTAAGATGTTTCCGACGAATTTTCCAGTGTTGTCTTCTTCCCTTTGAAGACTTTTATAGGATAAGAAAACAAGGAGAATTATTAATAAAACGGTTATCGTTCATTAAACGATTTGTAATAGAAAAATAATAATTAATTGTTAATGGAAGAATAACCCTAGTTGGCTAGTGAAGAAAAAGCCTAAAGGCCTGTTTAAAATACGCGGGCACACGTTTCGTAACGCCATCTATCTATCCACCAACCAAATCCCGTACTAGATGTCACTAGTTCGTTGATATCAATAATTATTATTTTATTATTTGTTATAATTTTTAATATATTTATTAAATATAAAATATATAACTATTAATTGATTTTATTGAGTACCATAGTGGGAGTACCAGTCTCGTTTTGGTTAGTCATAATGGCGTCGCAGTTCCTGTTGAGTTGATTTGGGGAGATTTTTACCGCCTTTGTTTTCACTGAAATAACGCTTCTTGCTTGTTTTTTTTCCAGTCGATAATCTATGGTAAAGAAATTATTACCTAAAATTATAAAACTATAAGTTGTTTATATGAGTTGACTGCGCTTTTAATTAATTCGGTAAAGGGGCGGTTTGTTGTTATTATATTCCTAATTTAAGAATAAATATTCAATTTATTTGAAAAGAAAATAATTACTTAAAGATTCTTAAAATCTTAAAGACTATATTCAATTAATGTGGACAAACAAACGGTTTCATTTTCGCGTGACTCGTGACTGATTGGTTTATATTTAAATTTATTTATTAATTGATTCATCATACTATGCGGCTTATACATTTGAAACATTTTTCAGCACCAATCGATAGGATGCCTGCAGTAAAAGGTGATGGAATGCGTGGCTTGGCCGTCTTTATTTCTGATATTAGAAATTGTAAGTATCCCTTTCTATTATTCTTCTATATAAATACAGTACATAATAATATAATAAATTCTATTTGTACTTCTTTTAAACAGGCAAAAGTAGAGAGGCTGAAGTAAAAAGAATTAACAAGGAATTAGCTAATATCAGATCCAAGTTCAAGGGTAAAGAAAAGAATTTTATATTAAATTCTCTATTTATTTTTAATGTTTTTTATTTAAATGATATTTTTAAGTATTGTGTTTTGATAGTCGACTTTCACTCATCTGCGATGTTTACAATTGTAATTTTTTTTTTTTTATTATAGGAGATAAAACTTTGGATGGCTATCAAAAGAAGAAATATGTATGTAAGCTGTTATTTATATTTCTTTTGGGTCACGATATTGACTTTGGACATATGGAGGCGGTGAATCTACTTAGCTCGAACAAGTATACTGAGAAGCAAATAGGATATTTATTCATATCAGTTTTAGTAAGTGAGAGTAACGAACTTATGAAATTGGTTATACAATCAATAAAGAATGACCTGTCTTCTCGTAACCCAATTCACGTTAATTTGGCTTTACAATGTATTGCCAACATTGGAAGTGCCGAAATGGCCGAAGAACTCGGTCAAGTTATCCCAAAACTACTAGTTTCGGGAGAAACAATTGATTCCGTTAAGCAATCATCGGCTTTATGCCTGCTGAGATTAATTCGTAATGCACCTGAAGTTATTAAAATGCAAGAATGGTCATCTAGAATAATTCATTTATTAAATGATCAACATTTGGGGGTGGTGACTGCTGCCGTTTCCTTAATTGATACGCTTGTAAAGAGAAATCCAGAAGAGTACAAAGGATGCGTAACATTGGCTGTTTCCAGATTGTCTAGAATTGTTACGTCTTCGTATACTGATTTACAAGACTATACTTATTACTTTGTACCCGCTCCATGGCTGTCCGTTAAGTTATTACGACTTCTGCAAAATTATCCTCCATCTGATGATCCTGGAGTGAAGACTCGACTACCAGAATGCTTGGAGACGATATTGAACAAAGCGCAAGAGCCTCCAAAATCGAAGAAAGTACAACATTCCAACGCAAAGAATGCTGTTTTATTTGAAGCTATTAACCTTATCATCCATATGGATTGCGATCCTACTTTGCTTGTTAGAGCTTGTAATCAATTAGGACAGTTTCTTCAGCACAGAGAAACTAATCTGAGATATTTAGCTTTAGAAAGTATGTGTCTTTTGGCAACATCTGAATTTTCCCATGACGCTGTTAAGAAGCACCAAGAGACGGTAATTCAGGCCCTAAAAACTGAGAGAGATGTAAGCGTAAGACAAAGAGCTGTTGATTTATTGTACGCTATGTGCGATCGAAGTAATGCCTCTGATATTGTTTCTGAGATGCTGACGTATTTGGAAACGGCCGATTATTCTATCAGGGAAGAGATGGTGCTTAAAGTTGCCATTTTAGCCGAAAAGTACGCCGTAGATTATACTTGGTACGTTGACACAATCCTGAATTTAATTAGAGTAGCCGGTGACTACGTTAGCGAAGAAGTGTGGTATAGAGTCATACATATTGTTATTAATCGGGACGACGTTCAAGGGTATGCTGCCAAAACTGTTTTTGAAGCCCTACAGGCGCCTGCATGCCACGAAAATATGGTCAAAGTCGGTGGTTATATTCTTGGAGAGTTTGGCAATCTTATTGCTGGAGATCCACGCTCTAGCCCTCTTATACAATTTAAATTGCTGCATTCGAAATTTCATTTATGCAATGTTCAAACCAGAGGGCTTCTTTTATCAGCCTATATCAAATTTGTTAACCTCTTTCCTGAAATTAAAGTTCACGTACAAGAAGTTTTAAGCAATGAGAATCAAATCCGTAACGCGGATGTCGAATTGCAGCAACGCGCCATAGAATATCTTCAATTGTCTACCATTGCATCTGCTGATGTGTTGGCCACTGTTCTAGAAGAAATGCCTCCATTCCCCGAACGTCAAAGTTCAATATTGGCAAAATTGAAAAAGAAACGTCCAGCCACTAAAGATGCACCAGTTACATATAAGCAGACACCCGCATCTCAAGCAATCACAGATTTAGTTGATCCATCGATTCCCCAAATAAAAACCGTCGAACCACTCCCGACACAATCTACTGGAAATTCTCTGCTCGTCGACCTAGCCTTAGGAGGAGATTCGCTTACAGAAACTAACAATCATAATAACCTAACAAGTTCGAGTTCCAACTCTCAAGAATCGCAAGATAATTTCAATGCTTTTTATACTAAAAATAATGGAGTTCTCTTTGAAAATGAGCTGATACAAGTGGGCGTTAGGTCGGAATTTCGTCAGAATTTGGGAAGAGTTTGTTTATTTTTGGGAAACAAGTCTAACTATCCAATGACTAACTTGACAACAGAAATAACAAATGCGTCTGAATTATCAAGTCAATTAATGATCGACGTAAAGCCAATTGAATCGGAATTGCCTGGCGGAGCTCAGAAACAACTTCAGATAAATACCGAATGTATAACAGTTTTTGAAGCCAATCCTCAACTGTTGCTTACGTATAAGTATAAGGGTGGAGGAACTTGGGAAACAGATCAGCGTTTATCTATTCGTGTTCCAGTAATGTTAAGTAAATTTGTTGAAGGTGTAGCGATGAATTCGAAGACATTCTTCCAAAGATGGAAGGCACTTGGCCAACCTCAACAGGAGAATCAGAGTATCTTTAAAGCTAAGTTTTCCGTGGCGAAAGAAAATGTAAAAGCTCGCCTGATGGGTTTTGGTTTTTCATTTTTGGAAGGCGTCGATCCGAATGAAAGTAATTGCGTTGGAGCCGGTATAGTGGCTACTCGACAACAACAGATAGGTGTCTTAATGAGATTGGAATTGAGTAAACAGGTTGGTTGAAGTTTCTCTCAAGTTACTTATCTTGTTTTTGATCAAATAATGTACAACAAGAAATATGTATACATTGATGTGTATACTGTACATCTATTATAAGAAAACATGTGCATACTATAATATTTTTCTTGTTACAAACAGATGTACCGTCTGACGATACGATCAAGTAAAGAAGGTGTTGCAAAACTATTCTGCGAAGCCCTCGAACTGCATTTGTAAACGAGAATTAGAACAACAAAAAGCAACAAAAACAAAAAAAACTAAAAAAAATAAAAAAAAAAAGAATTTAAGAAATGGAGGCGACATAGAACAGAAGAGAACTTTAAACAATCCTAACTAGTCATCGTTTAGATATACTCGTTTCAGTGTACATTAGATGGCGTTGGTCACATTCCGCTTTTTTTTTTCAGACATATGTTCTAATGAGTAGGGATGAGTTGAATGTGCTTCTTTATAGTATGTTTATTTCATCGAATTATGTTCGCTACTAGAAGGATGAATATAAACGTGTTGTTTTGATCGTATATGTACATATACAGTACACACATAATATGGCAGCAATTGTACGTAGGGTATATTAATTTACTTTAAGTCGTATAATAGAAATACACAGAGCTACGTATACAAAGAAAAAAAAAACGAAACAAAAATTTTAGTCTTTTTCGCTTCTTCTCCTCCTCCTCCTCCTCCTCCTTCTTCTTCTTCTTCTTCTTCTTGTCTTACTTTAATTTACATAAAATTAAACAAAATATTAAGACAAACGACACTCGAAATACACCTCCGCTATTACACAAATCGGTGCTGCAAAAGCAATAGAGTGCCCTATAATTATGATTGTTTGTCCAATATCGACAGCCTTCGGACGAATTTAAGCCAGAAAATAGGCCTGTATAAAGGGTATGAAAAAATATATGGAGAAAGGAAACAAAGTGTAATTAAAAGTAAAAATAATGTTTACAGCCTACTGCCTACATGATATGACAATACGATTTTACTCTGTCTCGTATATGTCTATAGCATCTGAGTAAAAAAGAAACTGCAATCGGGAAATTACGTAGCCCTAGAGATGTTGCCTTACCGGGAGTATAACAGCTACGAATTATGGCGACAAGCTGACCGGTTTCTCTTGGTTGCCTTTGAAGCGCACAGACCGTCTCGTTGAGAGAGCACTTCTTGCTCTCGAAAGCCGATGACTCGAAATACGGACCGCAACTTGATTGTTCCTTACTACTGCATTCGTAGCAGAGAAGTTGTTCTATAGGTACAAGTATTATTAATTTAAGTATATTAGCGATAGTTGTTGCACATTGCTACAAAGGGAAAACAATGTATCCTACGGCTAAGATGAAGAAATATATCTGTTACGTCATTGTTTCAAGATTTAAGATAAAATTTCCAAATTTTGATAAGCAGAATCATTTGAAATTGAGGAACAACTGTTACTGTTACTATATATATATATATATATATATATACATATATATTTATGTACATGAAATATTAATATTTTAATATTGTAAATAATGTATATATACTATATCCAACAAGAAAATTACTGATGAATTGGCTGCTAAAAGTGAAATTAATTAATGAAGAAAAAAGTTATCGCCAAAATGTGACGCTTTTTTTTTCTTTCTTTTTTTTCTTTTTTGATGAAAATTGTTTTTACTAAAGAAAAGACGACGATCTTACTCAGTGTTTTTTTTCTTTGTAAACGGAGTTGGAAAAAACAACAAAATTAAATGTTTAGCTTACCACTGTTAGCTACAAGTAAGGCCAATAGGACTAAGACGAGCAGGCGAGAGACTGGATACATCGCTCAGCGCCTAACTGCAGAGTACTTTCTGAAGCGGCCGCCTAAAAGGACGAGACGAAAAATAGAAATGTAAACTGGTTTGGCGATGAGTAGATTGTTCAGTCGATAGCATGACGGCGTTCGGGAACCCTGCGAGGAACGAGGAGGAAAAAGGCCATGAATTGGCGGCTTCGAAGAAAGGAGGCGGAGGAGGCGGAGGGGGTGGTAAGAATGTTGCATTCAATACACCTAATTCGGCTGAAAAAGAAATCCAGGTTCCCCAATTGAAGACGTTAGCAAATAGAAGGAGAAAGACTAGCAGGAGGTTATTTGTCTTCATGTCCGTAACATTCGTGCTATTTTCCCTTGCTCTACTCGGCGCCGTCATCGCCCTAGCCGTAATCTATGCCCGCCGGCCAACACAGTTGGGTAGACCTATTGTTGTTCAGCTACTAGACAACAGAGATCAACCAGTTACGCAAACCTCGCAAATAAACTTTGAGGAAAAATGTATAACAATGCATAGTAATAAAACCAAAAATATGGACGAAACACAGATATTAATGGATTATAAAGCGGTACGTCATTAATTACTATCCACGCTGAAAGCGTTGGCTGCTTTAATGGTAGAATTATTTTCTATCCTATAGCAATTTGCCGCCTACCTGGATGTAACAAAAGATGAATGCTACCTGCAAAGACTGCGCGACACGTTCGACGAGGACGCAGAAAGCCTCGAATCTCACCAGAATAGGACAGTCAAAATGACAGCTAAGAAGTATGTAGCAGATGAGTCTAAGCTCGAAAAAAGTCTCGTCGATTTTGTGACTGATCATCAATTGACCAAGCATTGTCGAGGTCGCGATATGTATTTCATCTATCCATATAATTCTAGCATGACTGTAGTGAATGGAACTTCGTCAACGATCCGCAAAGAATGCAGCGCTATACCATGTTCTTCAGGCTTTACTATATATATCTGTGATCCGTCTGCATTTCAATAGTATTAGTTTACATTGTCGTACTTTTCTCGTTTTTCTTCTTCTAAACGTTTTCAAATTTTATGTTCCAAGTACGTTCTTTTACCAATAAACGTCTTTCAGATAATAGGCGTCTTAATCAGGAGTTTATCTTATTTCCGGTACGTTGAGCTAATGACTAAATTAAAACATCAGTTAAGTCTCTTATATCTCTGTATTCAGCTTTTCTTGTTTATTTCCAACAATTCGAATTTTTATAAATATTTTATGTATATATATATATATGTATATATATATATATATACGTCTACAAACATATATATATATATTTTATATATTCGACATATATAAATTCAAATACATATACGATACACATATGCAATGGACACACGTGTTATAAAAACATATATGTATTCATAGGAATACATGTTGATATATTTGGTATACATATATAGACTTGTATATATATATTTATATATATATATATATATAAATTTAATAAAATATAAATAAATATATATATATATATACATATACATATACATACATATATAGATATATATATATATCCTTTTCTTTAATGATCATCCTTAAAAACTTTACCATTTTCGTCGTGCTTTCAGTTTTGTTCGATGACATTGGGAGAGCTGAAGCCGGGAGGTGGCATTCGATCGAAGTTGACCATATTATTGTTATAATGACCATTTAAGGAAATACCTACAAATAAAATTGCATATTATTTCTTTTGTAATAACAGTTTCTCTAATATTGTTACCTGCGCTGACAATAGCCGGATCGTTAAAAGTCTGTTGAAAGACGTGATCGTACCACAGATGTCTTCCATTGGATTGGGTTTTGACATTGTCTGAATTACCAAATCGAATATTGACGCCAGCAGGAAGAAGGGCCCTAAAACCCTCTTGAAGTTCTCGAGTAGTTTGCGTGTTTTGTTGAAGGTTCGATGTCTCCTGGGCATTTAGGTTCATGCAGGCGTTAAGCAGTTCGTCGTTCTCACGTTCTTCAACTTCATCCTCTTTCATCATTGGAAAGGGAGGTTGAATATTATGAAATAGATTATTCCTGCAGAGACCATTTTCAACTACTGGATAACTGAGTGAACCATTGCCAATTCCAACTCCGTTTGTAGCCCATGGATACATCGGCGGCTTTCTAAGTTCCGTACGTTGCTCAACATTTGGTAAGCTTTGGTTAACAGCTGCTAAATTCTTTCTATTGGTTTCTCTCTGAACCAAATCCGCTAAGCCTTTGGCAGATTCTGCCCAAGGATCAAAACCTGGGTGAAATAATCGTTTATCAGTTCGAATATATATCTTTAATAAAAATAAAAAGCTATTCTCAACTTTACCTAAGTCATCGTCATGATTGCTAGATAAAAGCTCTCTTTCGATATGCCAGTGGCTTGGCAGAGGGTTTTGTAATTCTCTAAATATTGGTTGTGCTCGAATTTCGGCTGTAGAATTTGAATTATGACCAGGTTTGGTTGTATTACTCACTTCCGATTTTGAACTTATTTCTGTTGGAGATGATGAAGAGGAAAAGGATGAATAGGGCGAATTACTACTGTTAGGTGATAATCTCGATATTGCGTTGTCATGTCCTAATACATCTAATGTTGAATGCGGCTTTGCCAAACCATTTTGTGCTCCATTCACATAAGTTACATCATTTTTTATTCTGCCATTAGTATTTAAATGCTTTTTTAATCGGTCGATATTTTCTTCAACTATATGATTTATCGGTTCAGGTTTTTCTTCTTGCGTACATTCAGTAAATTTTCTACTTTTAATAAAAATACGTAACGAGTTTTAGTACTTCTTTTTTTCCAGTATAAAAATAAAAAAAATGTTAGAGAAACGTTTTCAAACCTTTTATTATGGGTATATAGATCGAAAAGTTTTTGTTCGTATTCCAAATGTCTCCCCTGTTGCATTTCCTCTTTTGTAAAACTAGCATTCTGATCGCCCAATTCGTGTAAGTACATGCAATCAGTCTTTGTACACGCCGAGCCTTTGAGAAAGTGACTACAGTATTTCGTTGTACCAAGAGAGACCTTTAATGTTCTTCCATCAACGTGTATATTGTTAACATTCCGAATGGCTTTCAGAGCGTCTTCGGATTTCATAAACGTCACATAAGCACTGACGCTGGGCCCCTGTAAAACGTTCAATATTAAAAAAAATTGTTTTGATAAGATCAGAAAACCAGGGTCAACAGAAGAATACATTGAGGTGTGAGAAAAAGTCATTAATCAAGCAACAAAGTAAAACAAAAACAGCTTTAGAAATTTATAAAGGGCCATAGGGGTAAAAAAACAGAAAAAATAAAAAATTTTAACTGGGAAACTACTATTGATACCTTGTCTTTAACTTTGCCCTATATAGAGATATAGATAAGACACTTTATATTTATTTCACAGAGAAATCGGATTAAAAAAAAAAGTTCAAGATATGCTTTATACTACAATTTTGCATCATTTACGATGTAAAATTATAATATAGAATAATTAACAAACCTGGGTTGAAGCGTAGTTGGTTGAGGGATTAATGACGACCTTATGAATTTTTCCAAATTTTCCGAAATATTCTTGTTTCTTTAAAATTTCCGAGTCGGCCAATCGAGGAGGTAAGCCGACAACGAAGACGAGATTATGTTGCATCACACGAACGTTTGCTAAATGTTTACGACTTTCGGCTGCTTTATGTTTTCTTTGAGAATCTTGCAACCGCCTCTCCTTTTTGATACGATGCACCTTTTTATAAAATTGAAAAAAAAAAACCATTAAAAAGTAGTCTAAGAAATTATTTTTTGTATTTACTTCATCTTCGCTGAGTGGTTTAAATTCAGCGGGATCTTCTGCGTATTGCTTACGACAGGCCGGGCACAGACCATTGGAGCCATTTTCCTCCGTTCGTAACCGATGCCAACAAAAACGGCAAATCTATTAATGAATAATTAATTATATATCAATGAGTGTAAGAGATCAAATTTATGAAAATGTAAAAACTTTGCTTACTTGATAACCACAAGTACAGGGAAAAAAACTCAGGTCGTCTGGTTCGAAACTTTCCATACAGAGTGGGCACTAAAATAAAAATAGTCAATGGATTATTAGCCGAGAGTTAATAAACTATTGTTATATTTATACAAGACAAAAGCGTTCATTAAACGCTTTGATTTTGGCTCGAAAAGTATGACTAAATGCAAAAGATATTCGATATAGTATATAAAACTTGGATGTTATAGAAAAGTTCGTGTCGTCTAAATAAACGCATATATGAGCTTTTGCCATCTATCTTTTAGCTCAAAAATCAAAGGCAAATCTTAAGTATAAAAAATAAAACATAGTATTTTTTAAAAAAGGATTAATCTGTACAGTTTCCTTAAGAAGCTAACTTGAAAATATTTTTTCTTTCACTGTAGATCAAAGCTCAACGGAAAATCTAAAATTTCACTTATAAAAGATTTAATGTCTTGTTTCCAGAATGTATTTCCTTAATCAAGTCGGCAGTCAATTCCATCTCTTATAAAAAAGATTCTCTCAGATACATATTAAATGACTAGACATTAATTTCAATTATAAGTAAATATACAGTACACGTATATATATATACTTATAACTTTGTTACTTTTCACCATAGTAAGTATTCTTCAAGTAATTAAACAGTTTTTTTAAATCTATATCTTTAATATTTATTCAAGTCTATACATAATATAATCATGTTTTCACCTATTGCCCTTTTACTGGGCAAATTGAATTTGAATTTTTAAAAAAAAAAAGCTTCAATGACGTCACAAAGAATTATGGGAAAAAATTGAAAGTCGTTAGACCTTTCTCGACAATTCTGGTAAAACCGTTTTTGTTTTTTTTAAGCGAAAAATATTAATGTATAACGATACATTTATAAATTGGCGCCTTATTAGAGCATGTTTAGCCTCAATATCTATTGGAAATGTGAAAAAAAAAATTATGAGACCACGTTTTCTTCCCGCTACCCAAAAAAGTACTCATTTTGACTTTCAAATGACTTTTTGTGCATTAAAAAAAATGGTAATTAATAATTCTTAAATTATGTTATACAATAATGTAGAAAATAACTAGTAAATTCAATTTTAAACTACTGTTTTTATATAAAACTTTACCTTCGACATTTTGTTAAATATTATATTCGTTCTTGCTATGAGGTAGCAGTGACAAATGAGTAGTACTAATTATGTGCTCAATGTGGTCGTTTCTTTAACGACACATTGAGCACTATCAGCTCAGTGAGTTCTATCTGACATAGTTGCGTAAGAATAAACAGTATTAAACATTGTTTAATACTGTCAATTTAAAAAAATTATTTTATAGGCATTCCGGGTGGACGATAAAATAAGAATATTCTTTTACAATAGAGATGTAGTCATGAATTTGCTTTAATTTTTGAGCAGATCGCAACGTTAATTTAGGGAGTATTGTAGTATAAATATAAACAAACATACTTCTGGTTGATCTTCTCCGAAAGACATATTGACAAAGCTTTAGATGATCTTTAACTGTAATGAAAGATTTTGTTAATAGGTGAAACCAAGAACATTTTAAATCGCGCTTGATTCATCAGAAATAACTCTAAAAATAGACTAATCTTCAAACATATTGTTAAACTAATATATAGGCGAAATTGACAACCTTGATTCGTTTTAGGCGTTTTCTTTACTTAAAAAATTCCATAAATATATGAGTCTGAAAAGTCCGGAGCCTAATTGACGCAATCATTAAATAGTTTCTTAAACATGTCTGGATTTTTAATAATATTTGAAAATTGGTTATTTAATAAATCGTTTAGATTTGTACCATACATGTCTTTGACAGCGATTGATACTTACGATTTGAAAGAATAAAATTGCCAAAATCGTTGACGACTGTATAGCTGTTATGGTGCTGTGCGCAATAGATAAATTGCGCATGTAACCCGGATGTAATAAACGAAAGTGATTCCTATAAGTTATACAGTCCAAGATCAGCGGGAAATATAAAATATTGATTTTAATTCATATTTTAAAATATAACCTTTCAAAATTAATTTATTAGAAACCTCAGAATTTCTTTAAATACTGCATAGATAGTGCGAAAAATTTCATTTAAATATTAACGGTGACGCTCTATAAGTTGGCATTAATTAATCTTATTTCTAAAACAATTTCAAGTGAAACGAAACACAAAAACGTACACCAACATTTTTTTTTGAAAAAGCACCCATCAACTGTTTTCGCTGTAAATAACTAAAAGCATTTTTGTTTATACGTAAATTGAAGAATAACAAAAAAAAAAATTACTTGTTCAAAAGGGTATCTAAAAACGTAATGATTTTAAAAGTCTTCACTGTCTTTTCTATTAGCCACCATAGAACTTGCAATTTCAGAAGCATTAGCTCTCTTACTCTTTGGTCTTTCGCCAAAAACATAAGAGTCGTAATTCTTGTGAAGAGACAAAGATAACTCCTTCATACTACGAGCAATATCGACCGGAATAGCATCGTCATCATCATCAAGACACGATCTCGTTCTTTCCAGTCTCTTATTGTCCGAAAGTGATGAAATATTAATTGCTGCTGTTGAATAAGATTCACCAACTGCTTCCTGTTTAATATTCCATCTATCTCTCTTGTCAAAATCGCCTCCTGATCTTTCTGCATTGAACACCTCTGTCTTATAATCCGTTTCGTCATCCAAGTCATCCAGGGATTGATTTCCCTCTTCCTCTTCCATTTCAATATCAAAAAAATCATCATCAGGACCTTTAGACCTTTTCTTTATCACAGCTGGACTTGATTTCTGCGATTAAAAAATTACTAATGGATAATGAAAAAAGGACAACAGTTGTCTACCTTCTCTGCAGCTTTAGCTGAATAAATTAATAACAAAAAATATTCCTGTTAGACGTTTTGTTTCAATTCAAGTTACAAACCTATAGATTCTGTATCTGAAGCTGCATTTTCATTCTTTGACAAACTTAGCACGAGTCTGTTAAAGAGGGCAAAATTGTTGATAAGAGCATATTTAGACACAAATATATAAATTATCGTAAACTAGAGTTGACAGATTACATGTATAATATCAGAAATATGATCTCTGAATAATTAAGTTATAAATTGCCATATTGATACCTATTCAGAGCACATTTATCTTTGTGAGCTTTAGCCACAAGAACTTCAAAACGATTTTTTTCTTCCTCCTGATATTGTCTGAAATATTAGAATAAGAAGTATTAACCGGACATGAAAAAGGCGGTTGGATATAAAGTATCTGTTTACTACCAAAAATCTCGGTCAAAGAGCACAATTACTTCGAATTTAATTTAAGTATTTATTTCAATATTTATTGAATTACCTTATACGTTCCTCCATTTTAATTTTTTCCTTTTTCAAGTATTCTTGATAAAGCTCCATATTTTCTTCAATATATTTGTTTGTTATGGAAGATTCAGCATCGAATTCTGTTTTAAAATTTAAAAGTTAAAGACGGTATATCCTAACGTTATAACTATTATTTTTAATGCTTTTATTTGTTTTTAAAAGTTTGTAACACTTAAAAAATTTCGTTACGTTTGTTTTTTTTGTTACATTATATTATATTTTCTTATTTTTAGTTTAGTTCGCTTACGAAACACATTTGAAGGCGGGAGTTTTATGTTCCTGCTATCAATAACGATTTTATAGACAGGCGAATAGTTGATCGACTTTTCGATTTCTTCTTCATTCTCGTTTTTCTATTAATAAATAGAGAGGCCATTTAGAAAAACGAGGATAAAAATAGTTGCTATTATTTATCAACCTTTAGATTTGCGTTCATTAGAAAAGTTGACATATCTGAAGCTATTTCTTCGGCATATAAATAGGTATTGCAGTTAGCACACCTTCTTATAATCCAATCTTGAACAGCTGATATTTCAACGAGACTTTCATACTTCTGAATAGTTTACACAGGAGATATGGTGTGAGAACTATATGTTGACTACTCGATACTTTTACTTACCCAAGAGACGTCAGCTGCGGGCAAGTGCACATCTACCAATTGCAAAGAGAAAAACGAATCATTAGCAGGAAGGTCATCTGGTAGCTCCTTTGATGAATGTTTTTTCACTCTCAGGCAGACGTTCCAGCATGGACAATGATATTTTTCCATTTTCCGTATATTTCTCCTCTGTCCCACTGTAATTTAAATACAGATTAAAACTATACTATTCGAATTATTTAGACACAATAAAATTGTTTACCGAAAACTCGCCGTTCTTCTTGGAAAAGCCTAAAGATTACTACTTGCCGTAATTTCGTCACATAAAATGAAGTATGCACACCATTCAACTGCAGCAGCCGGTTATGCGTAAAACGGAGGAGGGATCACATACCATACTAAATACTGTGGACACCATTAAATACTAAATACGAAGCTCATTCGAGACTTGTCGTATTTTGTAAACAAACAAATGTTTCTCCCTGATTAACATGAACGCTAGATCACATGTTTTTGAGTTTGTAAGTATTATTCTGAAACGTTTATTTCTTTCGGCTATATTGTGAATCTACTTTACATTATACACTCGAATGTATCCTATAAGATTCATAACGAGCGATAATATGGAATTTCTTTTGGAAATAAACTGTTTTACATAGATTTCTCGTCGAAATGTAAATGATTTTTTAAAATAGCTATCCCTAATTTTTATATATTAACATAAAATGCTAAATAGAAAATAATTCCATTATAAGATCTATTTTTAATTGATATAACGTTGTCTTAATAATTACATTAATTTATGTCTTATTACAGACGGTGGAAGGTCGGCAAGTCGAAGAGGTTCTGCAATGTACGTAAATATCCATTTATAGTTTTAAGTTTTTCCTTAATTGACATTTTCAAATAGGCATTTTCCATTCTTTACTGTTCCATCGTAGTATGGGAAAGGTTCGTTAACAATCTGCTTATCTCTAAGAGATTTAATTATAATCAAATATCCGAAATTAACAGATTCATTTTCAACAAGGCTGCAGAAACTATACTATTGGTTCAATTGGTATTGTTGATGTTGATTGTGATTACATTGACTGTACCTATGTAATGATCTTAATAATAGTTTAATATAGAAGAAGCATAAAAGTAAATGGTTTTTTTATTTCAATTTTTAGGTTAGGCTGGGATCTGATGAGTTGGATGCCGCCGTTAAGCGGGAAGTGTCTCTTTTTCAATGTTCAATCAGTCCAAATGAATTGGAAACATCGGGCGCAATTTCGTTAGAATTTTATCAAAAGAGAAAGGCACGTTGGCCATTCCCATCCGAATGTACTCCATGGGAAGTATGGACAACCCGATTGAATATAATAAATTTGAATAATGAATTGGAACGTCAAGAGTTTCATAAGTCAGTTGGTGAAGCTGCAAGGGCAAAAATTCTGCAAATATCTCAGGCTATGGACAGGCACGATTATGTACCGAAAATGACAAGCGCTCGCGATCTTGATCTCATTTTTGATACCAGCTATCCCGATGTACAACCTTACCTGCATAGAGTTAGTCTTTAAAACTAATATTTCTATTTTTATGTTTTATAAATATAAATTTTGATTTTAGATAACACACGACATGTCATTATCGGCTTCTTCCGTTGGTACAACAGTCCGCCGTTTTTTCAAGGATACTTTACAGCTTTGAATTCTATTTTTGTCTGTATTTAATTAATGGAAAATTAATTTGTAATCGTTACTATTTGTTGCACATGTATTCGTTATTTGTGAATCATTTTACCAATAAATATTTATTTTGAATTTCCCGCAAATTTACATTATCGCCCGATAAAAGTTATTTTCGTATCGGTCATAACTGGTATTTTTCCGTTGACTTCCGATCTGATGAACGTATGAGCTATTTTGCAATTTGTATGATAATTTCACTAATCTTTCGCCTAATGGAATTATTCAAGATTTTTCTAATTCTATAACTGCTTTACTTTTAATAGGTTATGATCATAATCGAGTGTTGAAAAATTTGAATCGAATTTGAACATAATGGAGACGGATGGTTCCAATGATCCGATTGAGTCGAATTTGCTGAGGCAGTTTAGAGAAATGAACACGGAGGATAAAGATGTTTTAATTTTACAGCTCAGGCAACTACTAAATAACCAGATTAGCAACGAAGGATGTGCATTTTACTTAGATATGACAAATTGGTTAGTTTCTATCTTCATATATATATTTTTTGCTTAATAAAAAAATATATATATCTCAATAGGAATATTCAAGCTGCGGTTTGTGCATTTTATGATTTCATGCAACCACCTCTTCCTAATATGGCTTTAATAAAAGATATTACCCTCGGTGAAGGTGAGGCCATTACCCCTGCGACTTCATTCGTAAAAACCTGGCATATATGTAATAACGGAAACGAAAAATGGCCCATCGGGTGTTATTTCGCACATTCCCAAGGTGAAAAATTTTCCTGCGAAACTGTTGTTCGTTTACATCCGTTAGAGCCGAATGAGTCGCATCGTGTAAGTTTAAATTTGCTCAGCCCGCCTGAAACTGGCATGTATGAAGGAAAGTTTCGAACGTTCTCTCCAAATGGTTTGGCATTTGGCGAGATAATATGGGTGATTTTAAGTGTCGAATCAAATGGTATTCTAGGTGTTACTCAAGGTATTGACAATATAGATTCTCCGAAGCAGGTGGCGAAAGTTCCGCCAAATAATGGTGCTGTCTTGAATCCTTTCGCCACTCCTCCTAGACCTCGAACGAATAGCGATGTTTGTATATCACTTAATCTTAGTATATTTCTTTTTGATAAAAGCCTTTGCTTCTTTCCAGTTTTTACCTAACGTTGGATCAGTAACTCCACCGCTGTTGCAAATGCCTTTATCTTCAACCGGTACCCCATTGCAGAATTTCGACATTTCTCCAATAAAGCCCGACTACGATGATTGTCCGCAGATGGCAGATAACGACGAAAATATGAACAAATAACCGGTCAAAAGTTGATTCATTTCACAATACTTGAACTGTTGTTTTCTAAATGAAATATAGCGCATGCCAAAAACAACATGTTAAGCTACGATTCATTTAGATTATGATGCATTAATAAATATCATCAGCCCCCGTAAAAAACGTTTTATTGTTAGCACATTTAATAAGAAGTAGGATATTCAGCTGCCGTATTATGTAATAAAAGGGAACAGCAAAGACGAACACTTTTGGGTTGAGATGCATTAACACTTAGAGCACCGTCTAGCATAAATAGCTACTAAATTTAAGGCCCCGGTAATTTCAAGAGAAAAAAATAATGTAACTTTTATTTTTAACCCAACGTTCCTAAATTCACAAATCATGTTCAGCCACGCTCTGCTTCAAGTATTCCTCATATAATTTAGTCTAAGAAAAAATTTTAGAATGTATCACTATAGATGATTCTGGTTTATATATAATAAGTATCGTTACCTTCTTTTTCTTAACGTAGTCGGCAACATATAGCTTGTTCTCCATTAACAGCTTTTTCTGCCTTCGATTTAGTGTTTTTCGACGTCTGCAAAAATCAACCGTTTAATATAATATGAGATTTGTGCTCAATTATTTTCTTACCCAGTGAAACATTTTGCTAATAGAACCATAAAACCGAACAGGCAAAATATTCCCATTATGACATAAAGCTGATATTCAGATGGCACGAACGACCACACTTTAGTAACCGGACCCTAGATTGTAATGAAAGTGTTATTGTTAAAAAAAACTCTGCGATGATTTCTATATCGTTATAACTAACCAAATAGATAGTAATCATTGAATGGAGATCTCTTCCTAGCATATTTCGCACAAATTGGTATGAAGCCGATGTCGCAAGGAAATTAATTAGCAAAAGAATCGGTAGAAGAGAGGCACAAACTGTCAACCCGCAACCCTTCAGACTAGCTTTCAAATTATACAAACTGTCAAGTCGATCTTTTTCTAATTTCTTATCGATTAATTCTGCTATTGCATTACAATCTTTTTCCAATGTATTCAAAGTATTTTGAATAGTCTGGTTAATTGTTTTTTCAATATCTTTACAGACGTCATCAATTTGGTTGACGCAACGGCTATTCTGTTTTAAGTGAAATTTGTAAAATAAAGCATATGATTACACTGTTTTTTCTTACATTGCCCTTCAAAGAAGGTATATAAATAGTTGGCATGTCAAAACCAGTTTTGTTCAGACCAGGTCTTTTACATAACTCTTGAACAATTTGCATCATAACTCTTTGCCTATCACTTTCGTGTCCAGCTTCATCCGCCTTACTAAGATAGAATCTCATTCTATCGGGATGCTTTTCGTTCAATTTTTCAACTAAATTTAATGTACGTTTACAGAGAGCTTGTCCTATTGGATCGAAAAAGACAAATATCAAGTCAGACAGGTCACCCAGCCAAAGAATGGACTTATTCACATCGAATTGATATTTCATATCTCCATCTACCAGACCAGGGGTATCAACAAAAGTAACCAGATTAAATTTCTTTTGTTTTGAAGTTGATATTTCGGTAGTCAGATAATCAACAACTCCTATCGAGAGAAAAATAGGTTTCTTATTTATTTTAAAAGTAAATGAAATTCTGTTTGATTATTTATTCTGCTTAAAAGAAAAACAAATCCATAAAGGAATGTTAGATTGGATTAGATTAGATGAATTAGTCAAGTTACGATCAGCCCTTCACAAGGCAGCTATCTGTTAATCTCTTGTACGACAGCGACCTAGCTTCAGAGCGATCATAAGCCCGTAATTATTTTCAGTTTGATTTAAAGTTAGAAATTTTCTAAAATTTAAACAAGACAGAACAAAGCCCCGCTTTTAACAGTGCTCGTTAACAGGGAGCTTTCTGCTAGCAAGAATCTGCAAAATAATTAACCGAGTTTGGAAAATTATCCTTCGCTTCTATTCCATTTGCGGAATTGGGGTAACAACTGGATCAGACAACATAATTATTTACCTTCGATCTTTTTGAGCGGCTCAAAATGAGGATACAGCACGAGCGTTGCATTTCCCTGTTTGAAATATATTTATCAATTTATTTCTTTGTTAGTCGAAACTTTGAAATGTATGCTCGAACAAAAATACAAAAAATGACAAAAATATAATAATAAATTAAGCATACCGTTAACGATTCTCTCTTCCTTCCGCTTGTAACAAAAGTGAAACCTTGCGTCTCGATGGCTACTCCCGTTTTCTGTATGTGTTCTTCGACATACCTGAAAAAAAAATCATGTATAAATAGATTAAACTCTCTCGTATGTTAGACACTCCCTACTATTTTTTCTTTTTATACTCCCTTTTCTGTCCCCTATTTTTATAAAGATCAGTCAAAAAATTCGAACGCACCGGAGTGGAACATAAATACTATTTCATCAGAGCGAGTAATCACGTGCGATAAACTCCCGATTTACGTTTATTTCAGAGTCTAATCACGAAGTGAAAATTTTTTTTTTTTCAGAAAAAATACATTACCAGTTTGTAAAGGAACTCTTTCCTGCAGAATGGTTTCCAATTAGTAAAATTGTTATCTTTTTCCTAGGTGCCAGAAGAGTTAAGCCAAGATCTTCCGCAATTCGTATTAAGCCTGTATTTTGAAAAATTACTCCGATACAATATTTAATTTGCTATTAACCACTACCCAATTTTAGCCTATATCTATCGATCCAAGTCGACAAGAATAGTCGACAGGCCATTGAAAGGCTTTAAAATAGAAAATTCGCATAATGCATCTAATGAAAGCCTAGCAGGGCACCTCCTCAATTATTTTATAAATTTCTCTTTGCGATTTATTACTTCTGTAATTATGTTACTGACACAGTAAATAATGTTTAGACAGTAGACAGCTTTACAAAAAAAAAAATCTTTTTTAACAATGTTTCAACTTTTTTCCTTTAATACTTTAATAAAGCGTACTCTTATTAACGCAATTCTGGCGTTGAAAATAGACCTCAGTAGGTTGGGGGCTTTACATCTTACGAATTTTCAAGTATAAAGCTGTCTGCTGCTCTAACAAAAAAACACAGAAATACCAGCAAAAAAGAACATTTACTTACCGCATTCTTTATCAGCGTATAAATCATGGCATTCCTTGAGGATACGCTCGTTTATTGACAGTGCAGTTGAATCATTTGCGGTCGAAGCGCTCTTTTGCTTGACCTTACTATGCATTTTATCGGCTTTCCCTGGCATGTCAGCCATATAATAACAATCGGCGGGGGTGTTTTTATTAAAATATGACAACGTGTAAAAAAATATATAAAAGAGAATCGATCATCTCAGAAAAATTATTTATCTTTTTTACAATTAAATTTTATATTTTATAAAGTAGATGGAAAGAGCATTTGCCAATTTCAGAATGAAGAAGGTCTTACCCCTATCGATTGTTTTAAATCAGAGCGACCTCTATGAGGTTTCCGCCAGCTGATACCCTTGCCGGTAAATTTTAAATGCTACAGACACAATCAATTTGATGGGGCATTTTCCAAAAAAATTTTCATTTATACTTTTATATTACCAGGTGAATAGATTTACCGTAAACAGTTTTTTGTATAAAACTTCTAGTCCTTTTATTATTATTCTAACTAACTATCTTGTTAAAACTGTAAAAGTGTTCTATCGTCTTTATGTGACGCATATTTTGAATAAAATGCAAACTAACGTTGTATTTAATTTCTTATGATTGATAAAAGGCATTAACAATAGAGCATACTGTATTTCGAAAGAAATGTTCAGTTTTATTTGTATAGTTCTTTACGAAAAATAATTTTCTTTTTTGTTTTCATATGCTGTTCAAACTAAACTGGACTTTTTTGAGCAATTGATTATGTGATTTAATTTCATTCTAATAGTAATTGGTAGAATATTGCTAATTGTTTTATAAAGCGTGATTATTAATAATATTACTTTATGTGAGAAAATATTATTTGCAATTTAGAGAATCTATGTTAGCTACGGGTATAATATTCTTTAAATAACAATAAGTTCCCAATAGGTGGCGTGACTTAAAACCCTTCCGGTTCGTCAGGAATGAATAAAGTCTCTCTACCAGAGAAGTATACTGTATTCTTATTTAAAATGATTATTTAAATTGATTCGAATCGGTTTTTAAAAAGTATTAAATAGGATTATTTCTATAGTAATTGCGTTAGTAGAATGTTTAAAGGGAATTAGGCATTGACAATCCATATAATACTACATATGCCCATTTTTTGCCTCGTTCATACAATTAATTCGTATGAAAAACTTCTACTACTTTTATTCAAAATGGATTTTTTAAAGTTCATATTCAATAGTTAATCGTCGATCGGCCTCATGTCTACGTGCATATATTCAACTTTTCTACTGATTAGCATTTCAACTGATAAAATTCTGTGTCTGACAAATATTTTAGTGTTAGGTCTTTTTTGATGATTTTGTGCTTATCAAAGAGTAAAGAATATAGGTTTTTTTTTAACTTGTTGAGAACTGATAAAGTATTTGATAATATATTTTATGCTTTCTACCCAAAGCTTTTTCTAAATGAAAAATAGTAAGATATTAATAATCAATGTTATCAAAGAGCATTATTTACATATCAGTTTCAAAGTGTACCAGTGAGACTAAAAAATTTCTTTTCAGAAGAATCATGTTCTGCTGGCAGAGTATCCCTGGTAGATCTCTTATTTGGAGATATAAATGGATAATCTCTTACCTAATTATTCATTATATCTACATCTTGATAATAGCTGAATATTGTGATCCCAACTCTGGATATAACGAGATCGAAGCTTTGAATGAGATTGGTCGAACTTCTCTCACCGATACAACGAAGAAATTTTGTTCAAAGCCTAAATTAAGAGCGAATGATCTAATTGATGAACATGATAATAATTTGAACGAATCTCATATTGTTTCAATGTTGGAAAATCTTGCCGAAGGTGGTAAGTCTAGTCAGAAAAGCTGCTTTTCGAAACAAACTCTTGCAATAATTATCCCATATCGAAATCGCTATATGCACTTAATGGATTTATTAAGAAGATTACATAAACTATTGTCTCGCCAGAATTGTGATTATACTGTATTTCTGGTAGAACAAGCTTTCGACGAAGTTTTTAATAAAGGAAAAATAATGAATGCGGCAACGAAGGAGATTTTAAAGGAAGAAAAGTTTAACTGCTTTATATATCATGATGTAGATATGCTGCCAATAGATGACAGAAACATTTATTCTTGTGGAAGTGAACCACGCCATCTTTCACCTGCTCTTGACGAGATGAGATTTCAATTGCCTTACTCTGGTCTTGTTGGAGGCGTTTTAGCCTTAAATAGGCGTCAATTAGATCGAACAAATGGATTTTCAAATGAATATTGGGGATGGGGGGCAGAAGACGACGATATGCATAGGAGGATAATGGCGTCAGGTGCGTTGTCTTATTATTGCTTAATCATGCTAATTAATCAGATCGCTTCGTGCCGATCTTTCCATGTCTATGTTTATTAATTTACTGTATTTATTATTTCCTAAAGGTTTTCGGATAGATAGACCTCAATCGTCATTTGGTAGATATAAGATGGTTAAGCATAAAAAACGTTTGAAGGCAAAGGGTCGTTTCAAGCTACTTAAAAATTGGATGAATAGATGGCAAAAGGATGGTCTTAGTAATATTGTCGACTTGGGATATAAAATTATAAGTGTACGAAAACAACCACTTTTTACGAATTTAACAATTGATATCGGATCACCACCAGACGATCTTGAGGAAGATAATACAACAGCTCAAGGATCTCCTGTAAGATTTTTAGCAATATTCTTCTGTGTTTCAATAAGTATATACACTTTCAAAGAATTATAGGCTGATTTATTTTTCCTGACTATTTATGTTTTTGTGGCAATACTCTTTTAGCTTTTAACAATATCTTCGTCACCATTTGATATTAAGCTTTACGCTGTTTTAAATACATTGAGAAATTACAATTTGATTCTTGTAGTATAATGAACCGAGTAACCCCTGGAGAAAAAAAAAGTACCTCTTAGCGCCACACCCTGGCGTTTATTGACAGTCGAGCGATGGATAACGCGACGTCGACGGTATCTGTAGTGGAGAAATCCGCTAGAGCAACTCTGACCGTCGCTTGTATGCTTGGTGGTATTGTATTAAATGTTCCAATTATTATTGCGATTATAGGAACAAAGAAGTTGCACACCCAACAGCATATTCTTGTTTGCCACTTGTCACTGGTTCATCTGCTTGCCTCCTCTCTGATAATGCCTTTACAGATTGCTTTCATTCTTCTCGGAGGTGATTTGAATAAGAAGTATTTACGTTGTGATGGAATGGTGTTGATAACAACGTCAATTGACTGTGCCGCCTTATCAACTATAAGCTCTCTTGCTGTTGAGTATTTTTTATCTTTATCACGGCCTTTCCGACAAGCTAATTCTTCCAAAAGGAATTTTTTCCTGCAATTCTCCTTTATATGGATACTATCTATATGCTGTGGAATCATTTCCATTGGAATTGACTATGAAATTTTTAATTCAATTTGTGTTGCATCAAATGACAACTGGAGACACATTCTACAAGTTTTCGTTTCTAGCCTCCTGCCCATTTTGCTAACT
This sequence comes from Dimorphilus gyrociliatus, assembly GCA_904063045.1. Classification (NCBI taxonomy): domain Eukaryota; kingdom Metazoa; phylum Annelida; class Polychaeta; family Dinophilidae; genus Dimorphilus; species Dimorphilus gyrociliatus. The sequence continues at coordinate 327,421 of CAJFCJ010000013.1, read as the reverse complement.
TTCGTCAGTCTAATGTATATCGTTCAGGTAACTAACAACCAACAACGTCGAATCGTTGCAGTGGTACAGATAGCAACGTTAGCTGTTCGCACTTCGGCTTCGGCTATTAAAATTAAAAGCGTTACGACAAGTGTTGCGTACAGGTTAGGTGCTTGCATTATTTGCTATGGACCCATCATAGCCTGTCGTCTTGGTCGAGCTAAAGAGCCTGTTTTACTATCAATCGTAACGATTTTCTGGCACTTTGCACCTATTATAAATGCTATTGTTTATGGTTTGCAGAATAGAACAATAATGGGAGCTCTAAAAGTCTACGTTAGACGAAGGTGTATCAATCCTCCCATGCCTACGACTTCGGATATTAGGCGAAACATATACTTCCGTGGTTAGACAAAAAGCAAATATACAGTATGTTTGTCAAAAAAAAAAATTATTTTTTAAACATTTTTAAGATTTTTTTAAAAATTTTTATTAACAATTAACGAGCAAAGGAACATATTGAAAATATTTGCATCATTTGTCAAACGTAAAACATCTAGGGGACTTTTTTCATTATGGTGGAATTTAGTAAATACCTATATATTCTACACGTTTATATAAATATTTTTTTCTCTTGCCATATATATTATATATATATATATTAGTATAAATATATTTTTCTTTTTGTTTTCGAATAAATATTTTTCAAATATTATGTTAATTTCTAGTTGCATCGTCTATTTCTTATTACGTTCACAATAATTACTACAATAAATAAAGTAATAAGTGTTATAAAGCCATCTGGTTGACCAAAGAGTTCCCTAAGGGAGGAGACAAATTTGGCTATTGGATTCGTATTTATATATTTCTCCTTTGAGCCGTCAGTCTAGAAGGATTAAAAGAAAAAAAAATTTACTATAAGCTATTTAGAAGAAATACTTCAAGTTCTATAATTAATTTAGATTGTACGAATCTTGCTATAATTTACCTTGATTATTTGAGCCTCTGTTAAGTATTGCATAAAGCCTTTATCATCAAGACCGACTACGGGTAGGTAAATTTGCTTGAGAGTTCGACTCCACCAATAAACTCGTTCATTCTTATCAGAATAATGATAATTGTATAGTAGTGCTCTGATGTAACGAGGCGTTGAATCACCATATTGTTCTCTGTATTTAGGTATGGGATCGACATCTAATAATTGTACGACAGTTGGCTCGTTAGTTAACAATCGATAGACGAGATTCAAGAGCCAAGCATTGTGTTCATAGACACCAAGAGCGGCGAACCACATTTGCCAATCGAGACGTGGCTGGTGGGGAGCTACCCAGGGGGGAGATTTTGTAAGATTGCCGGGTTTGTATTGAAAATTATATTCGAACCAAGGACCATCTCTTTTTGGTGCACCTTCCAAAATAACTTCTGGTCTACCACCAACTCCAGTCATAGTTCTAAATAGACCGTATGAATTAACAATTTGAAACTTTCTTGTGGCCGTATGCCAATCTCTAACAACATTCCATAGATTATTTTGAGAAGTGCGATCAATAATAGTGTGTTCAACTAGCGATACACTAAATAGGCCCGATGCTAGAATTGAAAAAAAGGCAACACAGCTAACTGACGTAAATTTCCTACAAAAAGTTTTCATTTTGAAACTTTCGATAAATGCTCCTAATATAGTCCATCCTAAAGAAAGGCCACCAAGCCATAGAGAGATTGGTGTGATTAGGCGAAGGAACCTAAACAAACCATTTAAATCGAAATTAACAGAACTTTCGATATTGAACGTCGGTTTAACAATTATTTTTAAATTGAAAGCGACAGTAGTCCAGTATGCCAAACCTCCAAAGACCAATATATCAGAAAGAAAGGCTAAAAATCTTCGAAAGAGAAGCGAAAAATTTCTTCGTTTGTACTCTAATTCATCATCTTCCAAGTAAGATCGCTTAAGCGGCAAAAGATTACAAGTGATCGTATCGATAAAAGATTCTGTGAATAGAGGTATACAAAGACAAATAGTGAGCAGGTTAAAAAAATTGTAGTTTCCAGTGATCATTATTATCATTTGCAGGATTATCTGTAGTAAAAAAAAGAAGAAGGAATTCTTAAATGAGTTAGTTATTTACTGTTTAGACGTTAACAGGTAATAAATTGCTACTTTGTACGCGTTAACATAAATGTATAGTACTCTAAACTAAATGGAAAGGTTCTTATTGATTGTAACAGCTGAGAATCCTATCTAACTGTCTCTCACTTTTACTCTTGGATTAACTTTACTTGTTTTTCACTCTCTTTCTGTCTGTCTTCCTTTCTTTCTTTCTACTTTATTGTTTTTCACAAGCCTACCTGTAAAGCAGCAGAGAAAATTTGGTGCTGTTTTCTCGGTGAGAAGAAGAGGAAGGGTATAGCTATTTCAATAACGTAAACCAGAGCGACGCTAAACTTGTTGAACCATTGTGGCAAATGATGAAAATTCCAAGCTATTGGAGTTGGTATACATTGAGATTCAAAGTGATAATCGAGAGCAGTCAAGGACCACCAAGTAGGACATCTACTCGTTAATTTTACAACTCCGCTTGCAAACATTAATCTGAATAAAAGCCATTTGACCAGCCACAGAGTTATATGGTCGTGTGGTCTATGGTTTGTACTTGGACTGCGTAGTCTTAGAGAGAAAGGGGATATGAAGATGCATAGAAAGCCCGTCTCTAACAGCAAAATATCCCTAATTGAAAAGGGGATAAAGAGGAAGGTTTAATTAGTGAAAAACATAAAAAGTATAATGGAAGAGTAGTAATTTGAAGAAAATTACGGAAATATTTACCATTGAAACCAGAGAAAAGTTTGTCCAAGTTGATACAGCGAAAAATAAGAAGCCCAAAGAAAAGCGAAAGTTATAGGACCTCTGTAAATTGATGAAACTGCCCCAGCGAATGACAATACTATACCGCCCAAACATACAGCGTCCATTGCTGTTTCGACGCTAAATCCGACGCCCATTAAAACTCTTACTAAAGTAGGTTGGTCATGAAATAACTCAGATATTGTTTTTGCAGCTGTTGAGTAAAAAATAAAATCAGAATCGTTATGAAAGTTACTATGAAGATATAATTAGAACGTACGTTCTTTAACCACCAAACGAGCAGGTAATATTCCATTTTGACCGTAAAGACCTATGAAATACAATGTATAAGAATAGGTAGGAAAATTCTTTGAAAAAACCGTAAAATTTTTTTAAACAAACCAGGAATTTGAACATAAAGTGATCCGAAAGCAAATAGATAAATAACACAAATTGACCATAGGAAGAAGTCTCTTGACAGGCGGCATTCGGGCATTTTTGATTGAGATGATTTGCTGAAATTTGAGACGATGCTATTCTTGACGTGCGCACATACAACCCGGTTTCTGCTGTAAAACTCCAGCGCTGCACTGAATTTCCGGTTCTATCTATTTTTTCAAAAAGCCTATTATCAAGAAATCTTCAATATTATATTCTTTCAACAACACTATATCAAGCTTTTTCAACTTGACTAAACTCTTTTATAAAGGAACTAAAGGTAAAAATTACGTAATTTAATCTTTTATTTCAATGAATTAGAGATAAATATAAACTAAATAATTATAGTGGTATATATTATTATTAATAATGGAATATTGATATATATCTGTACATATATAAAAGGATATCGGAACTAGTTATAAAAGTTTGGAATGTAAATAGCAGATTTATCTTCAATATAGTCTCTTTTTGCACGAATACTATAAATTACTTTGATTAAAAAAACAACCATTGGCGTCTTCCCAATTTTTGTTTTGAATTTTTTAAAAAATAAGAGAAATTATAATAAAAGACAAAAAAGGAAAACTTAACCAAAATTAATTCAGGTAATCACAGACGACGTTACAGACACACTATATATATATATATATACATATATAGCAGAGAGTGAACAGAGTGAATTGAAAGAAAATAAAATCAATTAAATAAAAAATACTGAACGTCAACACACAACCTGAAACAATGATTTGTTGTAGATTTTTGATATAATTTATAAATATACTTTGTTTAATTTATAGATATTTCTATTTAGTATATATGTATAAATATATCTATATCATTAGTGGTTAGGAGTGCTTATTTTTTCTTTCAATTATAAGTTGTTCGTTTGAAAAAGATCAACTTATAATTAAAGTTTTTAGGTCATTGTACTAGACAATCTAAAAAATCTCAAAAATTTTAGGGCTAAATTGAGAACGAAGAACCAGGAACTTCTCGCTAAATTCGAATTTGCAATCAACAACCTCCATAGCAACACAAGGGCTAAAGTATTGAAACAATAGCGAATATTTCTTAATCTGTGCAAAATAGAATATTTTTGTAAGTTTAACTAATTAACTCATTACTTACTTTCTTATATGTGCGCGAGCAGTATCGACATTTGAAATCTCCTCCTTCAGTATAAACTTTTTTGTGCCCAAACAAAAATCTTCGAAATAGGAAGGCCAATGGATGGATCTTGGGTCCAAGTAAAAATTCTATGCAACAAATATGTATATTATATATAGATTACATATCTATGTGTTTTTAGTACCTGGGAATCTTCTGCTGTCATCACAGCCTTTAGTGCGTCTAGTCCATTGTGACTCCATTCCCACGATCTTGTAGTAAAATAAGTCAAAGTGCTCATAGCCTTATGTAATCGAGCGTAAAGAGAGACCATCCTATTTTATAAATAAAAGAATTATCAAATTATCAAATAGACGCTTCAAATTATAATGATTAGAGATGCTTATATACCTTGGTTTTTTACCAATTAGCCTACACGCACCGTCTACTAAATACGCTGGAATGTGATGACTAACGAAAATCCAATAGTCGTATAAAGTTGGCTTATTTGTCAAAAAACACCTTGGTCTCCTAAATCCTCCTTCTAATGGTACCTATTATGAATAAACATATGTATAATTAACTAATTATCGCCAATATTAAAAGTAACTGTAAGAGAAAATTCAAAGATAGACAGATAAGGCTAACTCCTAACTATAATATATAGATTATTCATTAAATTAAAGTATAATAAACACATTGTCTTCTCAGTGTTCTTATCTCTTTAACAAAAGCAAGTATAAATGATGTACTAGATCTAGTATACACTCAAGAGAATAGTCTTTCTTCATCTCTATTCTACATTTCACTATCTATGGTAAAATGAAATGTTATATGTTTTATATTTGTCAGCGTTATTAAGGGGAAAGGAAAACTGTAAATTTCTGAAGTCTATCGGAATGCTTTTTTTGACCAATCGTGAATAAGAATTATTACTTTTTTGAATACTTCTTTGACGTGGCTACAACTTGCTCCCCAGGTACAAGGATTCAATGTTCCAGATGTACAATGATACAACATTGTCTTTTCGGGGTTGTGGACAGCAGTATACCAACCAACTGCTAATAACATGTTGACAGAAATATCAACCGGAATCATATCCGCAACAAGATCTGTTTCCATGATCATCGTTCTCATTAAACCTTTTCCATAAGCAATATATAAACCGGAAGGACCATTTAAATTATCAATCCATCCCTATAAAATTAGATTATTATTAATATTATTCATAAAAAGCGGTTTAAAGGTCAAAGTCATATTATTTATTATGACCTTTGCTTTAACGATAAGATATAAAAAGAAAATTGAAAATTACGCTTGATAATTATATTTATCTCTTGGGTTAGCCGAAAATAAGAGCTATAAAACAATGTACAAACCGGAAAAGGTTCCTTCCACGAAGCAGTGACAATCGAGGGTCTAAGAATAGCTAGGGGCAGATTTGAAGCTTCTTGTACGAGCATGTATTCGGCTAATTGTTTAGTATATGTGTACGTGTTAGGCTTCGGTCCAATTAATTTCGGCATAATCGAATTCAAGGTATCTTCGTCCATCCATCTGAATAAAAGACAAATAACATTAATGATAGTAATAGTGATTATATTGGCGATAATGATAATAATAATAATAATAATATCGATGATAGTAATAAAGGTTATTTAGTCGATTAATATTTTTTCGAGAATCCTTGTATAAAAGAAAAAGACGTTCACATTTTTATAAGAACATGTTATTCACTTACTGAACCATATCGATAATGTTTTCAGGCTTATGCAACGATGGATAGATTACTTCCTCGATAAACTCTCTATCGCAATTAGCGTATGCCGTCGAAACATGTACAAGAGACTAAATTAGAAAGAAAGAGGAAAATTAAGAAATTCTTTATAGATCTCTTCTCTTAAAAACTAACAATTAAATGCTTCATCCTTTTACAGAGTTGTATCATTTTTTTTGTTGCGATGACATTCATCCGAATAGCTAATTTCAAAGGTTCTTCAAATCTTACTGTAGCAGCAGAATGGAATACAATATGGATATTATTCTCTAAAAATTCGTAATCATCTTGCGAAATTCCTAAATTTTCTTCTATAACATCGCCAGCAATTAGATGGACTTTTTTAGCAAAATCGGCATTTAAACGTCGAACTCTGTCGTAAACCTATTTGAATTTTATATTTAGCAAATGCTAATTCTCCTATTGATTAATTGTTTATTATACCTTATCCTGTAGCATAGTTTTCATACGCTCTTCTATTGTCTTTCCCCTCTTTGGTCTGATTAGGCAGTAGATTCCTTGTACGTCTGGGCATGATCTCAATAGTTTTTCAATTACGACCTATAAAGGATATTCATTACATCTATATGTATTTTGTATTCTTTCTTTTTATTGTATTATGGTTCAGCCATGCTGATCTCATTTATTTAATCATAAAATTACCTTTCCAATAAAACCTGTGCCGCCAGTTAGAAACACGTTTTTGCCAGCATAAAATTCCGATATAGTTTGTTTTGGTTCCTCTATATATTAAAAAATAACTGGTAACTTTAAATTACGTATAAATCGAATAAAAAAATTGACAAATATCAGTATTAATTAAAAATTTTAACCGTTATTCTGCATTTTGACTGGTTCAACTGATTAATTCGCTCACAGAGGCACCATAAACCTGTATGTTATCTTCTACAAAAATGTCAAGGTTTCAATTTGGGTATATCTAACATATGCGAGCAGCGCAAATTTGAGAGTAATGAACTCTTTTCAAGTACTTTCTCATTTATCATGCGATTATCAGCTGGTACTTTTACAAGGTAATCTCAAATTAATTATAATGGTTGATAAAGAAAATTAGGTTTGTTATATACTTGTTATCGTTAAAGATCATCCATAATTCGTATTTTAATTGTTAATTTGTTTCTATTGATGTTTGTTTTTTTGACAAAAAAGATGACATTTATGCTTTTAAAAAGAAAATGATGTCTACATAGACACTTTGATGTATGTTTTCTTTTTATAAAATTTAAGTTTTCTGCTAGCTATCTCTAATATAGACATAAAAAATGAAATATGAATAAATTTTGGCACTACACATTATCTGGTTAGCAGCGCTACCTATGCTACGAACGACAAAAGGCGAGTAACGATAGAATGATTTAATAAATAAAACAAGAATAATTAATATAAAAAAGAAGTCTCAACGTTTTACATAAACAATGGGAGAACTAAAGGTAGAAGAGAAAAACTTAATTCGATTGAGGGGAAGAGTGCACTTTATGACTTGTATTAGACAACATCTACTAATTATACCATACGGATCTTCTCTCGGATAATCGCTGAAGAGAATTTTACCTTTTTTTCTTAAATTTAATACAATGCCAGTTTTTTTTTTAAAGTTTGCTTGGAGTATTTTTTTTCAATCACAAATTCGAACTGCACAACAGGGACAACACGTCTTAGCGGAAAAAAAGCAAAAGTTTAGAGATTATTGTAATTTTCGTGTTTTTTCTTTTGTGCAAGAAAGATCTTTCTACATTTTTTTATGGTAATGAGATATCTCAGTCTTTAATTAAAGGAATTTGCACTTTTCCACTTTGGGCCTAAATTATGTAGAGGCAGTTAATCATAAACGATATTCGAAACTGTAAAGGTGCACGGCAAGAATAAAGTACAATAAAAAAAGAGGATGTCTCGACTAGATCCTCCTCCACCGTTTAATTTTGCTTCTCCCCATCTCTGGCCAATTTGGAGGCAGCGTTTTCTACGTTACTCCATAGCGTCTAAATTGAATGAAGAAAATTCCAAAGTTCAAGTTTCTACATTGATCTATTCTATGGGTCAAGAGGCCGAAAGTCTGATTTCGGCAATTGGCGGAGAGGACAGGACGATAGAAGAGATTATAAAGAAATTTGACGAATTTTTTGAGACCGGTAATAAAATGTTTAAAAATCGATTGAGATTCTTCTCCAGGGTTCAAAGGGAAGGAGAATCGCTAGACGATTTTTGTAAGGCTTTATATGATATTGCAATAAGTGCAGGATTCTCGGATCCGGAAGCGATGACACGAGATCGTTTTATTACTGGATTGAATAATCAAGCAATTTCCTTAAGAGCGGAAGCAAAAGGTGCCAGGAGTCTGAATGAAATCTTGCAAGATGCAAAGCATTTCGAATATGAAATTCAGAGGAACAGAGAGGATTCAACCAGGAGAAAGGCCGAGAATTCAACCAGATTGAGTTCTATAAGATCTCGACAGGTTTTTAATTATTGCTAAATCGTACATTTTTTTAAGTAATAATATAATATATCAAATTTTCCATTTAACCCAATTAGGGAAGATTTAATCCATATTCTAATGGACATAGCTTCCCGAGCGTTAACTGTGCAGAAAGCTTAAGAATAATTTCCCCTGGACAAGGAAATATTAGCCGCTTCGAAACGTCAGATTTAAGAGGTTTTCAAGGAACGAGAGTGCCAACAATCGCAACAAATCCGTCGTTCGCATGCCCCCGTGTGTGTCAAGAGCATCACCTTAGGCTAACTTCCGACAATAGGAGGGCAAAAAATTCGGACGATCAGTTACCCTTAGAGGTCGAATTTCCAATGTTGGCCAATTCTGCAAAAATTAAACTTAATACTAATGAAAAACCTACAACTACACCAACAGGAAACACCGAAAAAACTAAAACCGAAAAAGAAGAAGGGAAGAGATCATCGCCGAAGTCTTCTTGAGAAGGAGAAAAATTAAAACTGTAGAGTTCTTTCTCGAATTCTTCTTTGTTTCCTCTTCCTCATCCTCCTTCATTTCTTCATATTCTCCCTACTGTCTATTCTTCTTCTTCTTCTTCTTCTTCTTCTTCTTCTTTTCTTCTTCTTCTTCCTCCTCTTCTCCAATTGTCTTGAATAATAAACAAATTTATTTCTAAATATATTTGATAATAATTTTTGTTGCTCATAAGCGTATCTCGATAAGACTTTTTTTAACTTTTATCCTTCTCTCTCTCTCTCTCTCTCTCAGCCTATCTCTCACTTTCTGTCTCTCATTTTGCATTTCTATGTTTCTATTATGTAACAGACTTAACCAGATATTTCAAATATTTAACTTATCAGCATTGTTGTATATATATAACATAATGGTACATTAGCCTCTTTTAAAAAGTGTCTAACCTTCTTCTCTGATTATATCCGCTTCAAAAAAACAATAGACCATGTTTAAAAAAATAACTAAGATGTAACGTTAGAACCAAAGTTTTTGCAAATCGCGCCTATTCCTATAACCTCTTTTCCGGATTTAGTTGGCGATAGAGAGAGAGAGAAGGGAAGGAGAGCGAGGCTGGAGGAGATAAGAAGTACACAACAAGACACAGACGAAAGGAGAAAAGAGAAAGGACATATAGAGGACTAAAATACAAAAAGCTACATTTATGCATGTTTCCTCCTCCATTTATTCTTCTCTCTATCTTTCTCTTGATACTTTCTCTCTATTTTAATATTTAAATAAACTACTAAAAATATACATATATATCTCCCCTCTCTTCAATGCTTTTTTTTTCGAACAATAGTAAATTTTTTATCCTATCCATCTGACCTGATTTTCTTAAATGTTACTCCATTCTTACGAAACATCTTACGTTAGATGATTTAAGCATATTAATGCTTACACTATACGCAGTATACTGTAAATAGTATACAAGCATTCATGTATAAGGTTATATTGTATATACTGTATACGTGCATAGTACAGTATATATAATGTTTTTACGAGAAAAGAAAAGTTTAACCTGAATATAGAACACTTATCAAAGGTAAGATTTCCAAAGATGAATAAGGGATTTTTCATTTATATAAAAAGATTAGCTAAAGCTAATTTACCTAGTTAATATAAATTGAGTGTATTTTTTCGGAGGATAACAAGAATATTTAAAGAAAGAGAGAATAGGATAGGCTATCTTAACATTAATTTTAATAATCTATAAAAATAGAACAGGCTAAGGATAAAGAATAGGTATTAAGTTTTTTCTACCCTTCACTTTAATTATTGTGGCTTTGAGAGTTTGTTTCGTCAATGAGCATCTCATGATCATTAAAATTGAAACATTTACCTTGGATATTCATATATTTAAGGATATTTGGATAAAGATTATTCCTTTATCTGTAGTATTTTATTAGAAAAGAAAACTTTAGTCATTAGGAATAATTGATGTACACTAGTTGTTCCTCAATTTGAAGATTTAAGATAAAAGAGAGATAATAAAGTGGAGGAGAATTAACTTGGTACTTCGATAGATGAATTCGTATATTCATTATAAATATGATATAGGGTTGATTGAGAAAGTCAATCAAAGGAGTAAGAAAATCGAGTAGCACCATTATTAAAATTCCGATTTAGCGGACTATAAAGGGATGAGTTGAAGCAGTAATGGATACGATAGTTTTTCATCTTAATCGTTTCTCAATATACAAGTATATGGATAGTGTTAGAAATCGCCTAAAGGTGCAATGGATATTATTCAGGTACATTAAAAGGGTTACCAGTCCTTGAAGCTTTCCATCACTTCCCTATTACACAAATTATCAGTTTGCTTAGCTCTAAATAACAAAAAAAAAACTTGTAATTTACATTGAAACTATAGGCCTACAATGATAATTTTTATATATGGTACATTCATTCAATCATACATACATACACATATACATAGGTATAAATTGGCTGTTCCAAGAAAACGTATAGTATTATTCAAACTATTATCGTTCCGATAGTGCAAATATTATATATTCCGATAAAAGATAAGAATATAACGTTTTTACAATACATGTATAAAAAAAACTTATACTCCATCAACGAGAACACTTTGCTATATACGCCTAATTTAACATTTTAACTAAAATGAGTTAAATAATTCAATATAATAAATAATTTAATTATCTATCATTGTAATATAGGCCTAAACAGATAATAGATAAACTAAACGGATAGTTTATGATTAGAATAGAGATTTAAAAAAAAAAACTATTAAAAGTAATAAAGTGGTAAATTAAAAAAAAAAAAAGAAAGGAAGAAATACGAAGAAGCTTAATTATTAACAATTTTCCTTCTCTTTATTTTCCTTTTTCTAATTAATTAATTAAGTTTTGATAATCTCTCATCAAGAATTAATTAGATGTAACTAGAGACAAAAGAGCTTTATATACTAATATATATATGTATATAGTTATACATATATATATATATATATATATATATATATTTATATATTATACTCATAGAATGGAAAAGATGATTTATTTTACGAGAGAAAAATGACCAACTGCGCGAAATTGAGCAGGAAAAATATTTTAAGCGATATTTAATCTCTCTCTCTCTCTCTCTCTCTCTCTCTCCATCTGTCTATCCTCTTTATATTGTAAATAAATCCATCATTTTTAAATATCTAAACACAAAAACAATTAATAAAAAGATCACTCAACTCAATTTAGTAACACAAAAACACTATGACCTTTTACGATCTTAAAGATGTCAACGATATAGTACCAAAAACACGTCTAATACAGAGTTTATGCTGCTTATTTACTTAGTTAAGTATACGCTGTATGTCGTATATAGTCTTTTTTATTATTATTATCAAAAATATCCATATTTTTGAGCCTATAGCTTCAAAGAAACATCTTAGTAAGATGGTATTTATAGGACTGCTTACGGTGGTTATTTTTAAAAAAAAAATAAAATTTATGCAAACTTTTTTTTGCTTATAACTGTTTTTAAAGGCAGAAAAGGAGAAAAACAGAAGATTTATTGGTTCTAAAGGTCTTTTTGTTAGCTGGAATGATTATTTTGGTCTTTGACAAACAAAACTCTTTTTTTATAAACTCTATTGTAAAAAGAAAGTTTAGTTTTCGTCCTGATCTGATAAGATGTTAGGATTTGCGATAAACGAAGAAAACAAAGCGTCATTGCTTGGCATTAACGGCTAAAAAAAGACTAAAAAAACTAATTTAAAGGTGTTTAAACTAGACTTGGGTAACGTTGAAAAAAGTTACCCAACTCGTAAAGAAAAGTTTTGTCTTGAAGTTGTTGTTAGTGTTAAATTGAACAGATATAGAAGACATTAAGAGGAGAGTGAAGGAGGAGAGATCGAGAGAGAGAGAGAGAGAGAGAGGAGAAGAAGAGATATAACACAAGTAAAATATTAGCATACGTTACATATAAAGTGGCTATAAATATATATATATATATATATAGTACACTTAATATATTCTCTTAACTTCCTCTTCATCTCTAATCTATCGCTATTCCCGTCCTATTGGTTTTTCCCCTTTTTCTTCCATCAATTTGAAATATTGAATAATGCTATATTTTTAAAAATGTTGATCGAAAAGTCTACTAATTTGGGAATAACGGTATTTTTTGATTAAATGAAAAAAGCGGAAAATCGCATCTTTCTTAATTAAAGTGAGAAAAGCGGAAAATTTTGCAAAACTTTGATGCTTGGAAAAATAAAGGCGGTTCTACGCCTATTTTTAGAGGTTATTTAGCCAATCATAATTCATATGTTAATCTCTTTGTTGAGAAACAAATAAAAACTCGATTCTTTCAGCTCTCGATACCAGTTGGCCTTAGGGCTGCTGGGCGACGCGGCAAGACCTACAACAATCTTACAATCTTGCAGTACTTTCTCTAAAACTATCACTCAGAAAATTTGCAGGAGAGCAGATTAAGCATAAAATGATCAAGCAGGAAATGGAAAATAAAGAAGTAACAACAAATAACACAAGCAAATGTTTACAGCGAACAGGAAAAAACCAATTTTGTACATATTTTTGATTGTCTTAGCAAAGGGATTTAAGGTAAATAGGCATATTTATATATTTAAAACCGTATATGCTCTCACTTCTATTATATATTTTTCCGTTCTTTTATCTTCTTAACCTTCTTCATCTTCTTCATTCGTCCTCTTCTTCGCCCTCGTTCGTCGTCTCCTTATCTACACACCTTTATATAAAATTTATTTAGTCCTTTTTAGTAATTATATAAGAATTGCATAAAAAAATGTTTGTCCAATGTATGTTTGTCATTGTAAAAGTTTTAAAGTACATGTTTACGTTAAAAGGTTTACTGGTTACATAAGCGCAGGTATAATTTGTAATGTACAGAATTCTTATACACGTATATATGCATATATACATAAATATATATATATATATTATCTACTAACCCTATTTGTAGTATTAGATTTGTTTGTCAAAGTTTGTAAAATTTAAAAAAAAAAAAAAAAAAGAAGTAATTGAGAGTTCACGATTTTGCTGGTACAAATGTAATTAGCCGATTATTATTCGTATTTATTATATCTATTGTATTGAAATGTTTTGAAATTGTCTGCTGTAAAAATTAAGACCATTCATACCATTCTTATCGAATTGTAAACTCTTTATAAATGTACTTTTATTGTTTTTCTTTTCTCTTATTTGTTACAGAGCGAGAAAATATTTTTTCCTATTTATCCATTTTGCATTTATCTAACTGTTTATCTATCTATCTATTTTATCTATGTATTAATGTATTGTTATATAAGCCATCTATTTATCTATCCATATATCTATCTATCTATCTATTTATCTAATTCTCTGTCTTATGTATTTATCTATTTATCAATCTATCTATCTAACTATTTAGCTATAGTTAACTTTTGCATTGTATCACTTTCTTATACTGTATAATCAATTTTACAAAATTTTTCTCTATCGAGTAAATGATGCTTTGTTTCTCGAATTGTGAGAAATCTTTTCGAACAAACAGCAAGAACAATAGCTGTTAATCTTTTAAACATTTACTTGGATTATACGTTATTGTTTGTTTGTTAAAAGAGTCGATGTACGCCTTAAATTCGTTTGAATTTTATCTTCCCTTCCCCTCCTTCGGAGGCGATTAGAATGTAACAATGATTTAAACGAAGTTGGTGACTTTTAACAGATAAATTTATCTGTTACTCGATGATAGAGGGAGATATTACAATGACTATGATGATTATGATGATGACGATGACGATGACGACTACGATGATGATTTTGATAGCGATTATGGTTATGTCTATGATGTCGATAACGATAACGATGTTGGTGGTGATTACGTTGATGATAATACTGTTGAGCCAAACGAAATCAGGTTGATCTAGGTAGATTATAACTGATTATGAAAAGTTATAAGTTTGGCTCAAATTATACAGTGTAACGCGATAAGTAAATTACAAAGAAAACATAAATTGGCTACGGATATCTGCACTGAGGTGTATAGATTTTTAATTGCCAATGTACTGTATTCTATCGAGGTCGTCTCTAGTTTTTTAAATAAAGAAAGCATCACTTCTGCCAATAGATTGATTATGTTCTACATAAAAGTATATATATATATATATATATTGGTAACGCCGTTAATTGAGTATTGTTCTTGTTTATGGCTGAAAAGATAAAGTAAATTAATAACGAACAACAAGTAAATAATAATCTTAATCCTATCAGTGTTTTTGGAGTGATGCTTAATTTAACAAACTAAAACTGACCTTGATTGTGGATATAAATATCTATAGATGTTTCTAATTGTTGTGTATATTTTCTATCGTAACGTTTTGTTGGCAAAAAAAAAGGTTTTTTTTTGGTAAAAGTTTTAGCCAGAAAAAAACGAAAAGAAATGAAAAAAAAATGTCTTTTTCATGCTTACATCAACTATATTTAAATTATCTTTTTTTCTCTTTCTCTTTTTCTCCCTCTCCCCTCTCCCTTTCTCTTTCTTTCTCTCCATCTCTCTCTCTCTCCCCCAGTTTTCCCCATTAATTATACAATGTATGTATGTATGCATATATATATATATATAAATATAAATATATATGTGTGTGTGTGCGTTCTATTTACGGTTCTATAAATGACTATTTATGACAAAATAATATTATGTATTCTTTTCAAACATTCTCTCTATGTACGTGTTAGTTAGAATAAACTTTGGTCGTTGATTAACTCTTTTATCCGCCAAGTTCTAAATCAAAAACCGGAAGGTGGCGCGTACACTATGACTTTTTCTTAAGGATTTTCTTCCTTTTTTAAGTAAGCATTGTACAAAGAGTGAATGGAAAATAAAAAGAATATTATTTTAAATTAGAAGAACGATGCTTATTAGATTTAACGGATGTAGAAGGTAACAGCGAAAAACAGGGTCGGCATATTCCCTCCTCCCTGCGGAATGGGCCAACGACTATTGAATGCGGTAGGCAGTCGGGACAAAAATGCAGACGGCAATGCTCGCAAAGAGCCTTTTTCGGTGGTGGGGTAAAAGAGACGCCGCATTCGTTGCATCTTCCATTTTCTTCTTTAATCCTTTGCCATTTTTCATCGCCTGGCGTCTTCGATCTTTCCTTTTCTAGTTGTATTTGCAAAGACTGAGATAATTTCACAAAATCTCTTTGAACACATTCGCTATTATTCAAATCATCTTGCAAAACTAAAATTCGATGTTTCAGCTGGTGTAGTTCCCCTTCAATTTGCTTTTTCGACTCGTAGGTATTTTCCAATTCTTTTTGAGTCTTCAAAAGCTCTAATCTGATATCTTCCTCAACTCTACTCCTCTCCAACTGCTCTTCATGGATTTGCTGCTTAATCTCAAGCAGCTTAGAGGTTAACTGCTCCTCGATATGATCTCTCGCCGTCCTGGATTTGACCACTTCGTCGCGCAGTCCTGCAACGCATAGTCTATACTCTGGAATAGTACTAGGAAAATTCGATAGACCTGTATTCAAGTCTGCTAAATGAAGATCTCGTCTTTTTATAATTGACTCATTTTCCTTTCTTATCCGTATGGACTCGGTTATAGTTTGTTTTCTTTCATCTTCAAGTTTTGACAAAATGCCAAAAAGTTGCTTTATCTTGGCCTTATAAGACTCTTTAAACAACTTAAACTCGTTTTCTTGACATTTTAGCCCAAACTTTAAATTATCAACAACCCGTCTATAATCTTCCGCCTTCTTACCAAGAACCATTTCTAATTTCTTAGTATAAGTTTTTAAGTTGAGGCTCGCTTTCATCTCTAGATCCAAGAGACGTAAAAGAGTCTTTATGTGACCAGAACTTTTCGTCGACGTTCGATTTAAGCAATCTATTTCATCTTTTAACTTTTTACATTCTTCACATTCCACAATGGAATAATCCAATATATTCTTTTCTCGTTTCCTCTCTATTTCCGCTCTTTCCTCCTGAATTTTTTGTAGTTGAACTATGGCGTCTTTCCGGTGATTATCCTCATTTTGAGCTCCTTTTTTTTTAAAAACATATAATGGTTACATTGGCAAAATCTAAATTATATAATTAATTATTCTAATGAGTTACTTTCGATAGCTATTTGCTGCTCCTCTGTAGCTATGCCCAATATCCGCTGGATATCCGTCGAAGAGAGGACAAAAGCCAGTTGACGCTCCTGTAAAGATATATCGAAGAATTTCTTCTCCATCATAAATTGCTTCCGGTATTCAGTCAACTTTTTCCTTAGATTTTTTTCCACTTCGCTTTCCGTTTCGACATCTTCCATTGCCATTGCGGAATCAACAACTGTCTGCAATAATTAAATAAATAAACAACAAAATATAATATAATTAGTTCAATTTTTAAACTTTTGACCTCCTTACCGGATTAGCCTTTAGATTATTGGCTAATTCTTCGAATTTGTCCCTCTCCAAAAATTCAACATCATTGAGGGCGGTTCGCCTCCACTCTTTAATATTTTCACTTTCATCTATCTTTTGTTTTGTTTTGTTTTGCAAATTTATGTTTAGATTAGCAGAGAACGTAAATTAAAAAAGAAAATGAGAGAGAAAGGGAAGGGGGAAGGGAAGAAGGAAAAAGAGAGGAAAAGAATATAAAAAGGTTTATAATGCTTTTTTACTATTATTTATTACCGTTTGAAGTTGAATATCCTCAAAATTTTCCATGCTAGATTTTACAATAAAAAAATAATTGTTAATTGATGTCATTTAAACATTATTATACTATTAAATATTTGAATTACTTGATAGAATTATCCATTAGATCAGAGGTATTCGCAATATTTTGATTACTATTATTACTTATAATGCTTCTTTCAGATAATTTATCCGATTCTGACCGTTCGAAAGAGTTGAACTGTTCCAGTATCTCTCCTCCGTTGGCGTCTGAGGCAAAGTGTATCGGTAGTCGTAAAATAAAAATATATAAAAAAAACACAAAAATAACTTTCGTATCAGTTATTTTTTAATGGTGTTTTTCGTTTTTTATGAACACGCGGCACTCTATTAAACTAACTTTTTAACTCGGTTAATTAACGTATAGTTAGTTAAAGATCAATTTAAAATTGTTTCTACTACAATTGAACAATAGAACTAATAAAGCTTTATTGTTCTATCTCACCTAATGCTTCGAATAGTATCTTAATTTCTTCGGCAGCCATCGATTGTCCCTTAGTTTATTCTCTTTTCATTATATATTTCCACAAGAATATATATAATGTATAAGATACATAGTTATTTTATTTATTTATTAAATATCTAGGTTTCTTTTTAGAGAAAAGGGGCGTTTTAAATCTAAAGTTTTAAGCCTAATAGCTATCGATTTTTCGTTCTTTTTTTCAACTAGTAGAGACATCTACAGTTATATCTTTAACTGAGTAATTTAAACTGTTAAAGATTAGAATATACTCTATATACTGTATATATATATATATATATGTATATACTGTATACGCCTAATGGCTTCTACAAGGGTTAAAATGCTGGAAAAGAGACGCTTATTTTTCGTACGCATTTTAGGCGTTAAATTGGGTTACACCTGCAATCTTGTAAACATAAATTTTTACATAGGCGCCTAGTCCTCTTTGCGTGTAGTTTTTTTTGTTATTTAATTTCTTTTTTTCGACTTTTTCCGGTCCAAATGAAAAAAAAACAAAGAATAAAAAGGCTCAGTTGGAACACTGATTTTAAAAAAATGACACAAAAACTTTTACCAGCCATCCAGATAGAGTTTAACTCTGCAAATCGTTAAAAATATTGTGAATAGCCTGATGATTAAATTGGATAATTACAGTCTGTAAATGGAACAAAAGTTAAAAAAAAATGTTGCTCTCTAGTGACGAAAGCACAAGAACAAATATACTGTTTAATATTCATTATTCATTACGATGAATTAAAAGGGATTGATGATGATTCTTTTTTCCTTTTGTAAACAATTACCTTCTAAAGAAAGTTCAGCATAAACCTGTACTTTTAAGGATGAGGCAGACTTACTTAATCGTGAAATCAAAGAGCTGTAAGTAGATCAAAGAATATACTGGCTATGCTTAATAATAACTCGCCGAGCATTAATTAGCAATCTATTGAGGTCATCGCTTTTGCTAATATCTAATTGCTGAGAGATAATTATCCAACCTAGAAAGCAACTGTTGATGCAGTTTGGATAAAAGTACATTTTTTCTAAATATTTAAAGCCATGACAAACTTTTTATTAGAATGAATAATTTTTATGCCATGAACAACGAAAGCGTCTAATTTAATTTGATCAAAGGTATTAATATTCCATTAATTTCCTAGATATTGAAAGAAACATTTGATAGTAGTATCTGCCCACAAACAATCGCTATATATCAAACCAACGAGTCACTCAAGCATTCACCTACATAATTGAGAAGAAAATTTATAAAAGTTTTTTAAATTCTATCAAACGTGACTTCCGAAAATTATCTCCCTTTTTTATACACTAGATGTCATCATTTCACTACAAACTTTTAACATTGGTGTTTATCCTTTCTGAGAGGATACGATTGTTTAAATGTCTACTATCGCTATTTCACTACTAATTGTCTGGAAGAAAGCTAAGGAGGAAAAAATTGGAAAAATTGACATGTTTGATTTTTACTTATGAAGAAGAAGAAGAAGAAGAAGCAGATAAAGCGTTTTGGTGAGTATTACAAGTTTTTTTTTAAATGTAAAAGTAAACGAGAAAAAATCCATTGACATTACAGTTTGAAAAGCTAAGTTAAAGGCACTTTTACGGTTAAATTTGGCTACTTTTAGATCATATTAGGGCTAAATCGATGTGTTAGGGTTAGGGTAACAGTTCACGTTTTCTCCAACATTTAAACTAAATATATAAATCCCAGATAACAAACTAGACGGTACATTATGAATTGTTTTAATAATCTGATAAAAGATTTTAGCAGCTAGGAGTCGCTATATATCTTCCTTAATTTTAAGAGGATGCTAAGAGTTTATTATCCTATAATGTGAAGTCTTTCGTTTACTCAACAACTAGGTGTCGCTCATAGTCCCTCAATTTTTCAAAAGTTTGAAAATCTATTCCTGTTGAGTCATTTCTGATTTTTAGTGTTATCTCTGGTTTATCGTTTTTCAAGGAATGAAATCTTTATATTTAAGTACAACTTAATATCTGGTTAGCAAATTTTATTGTCAGTTCAATATCTTCTTTATAATTTTTCTTTTAAGACGAGGAACTTTTGTTTTGTTTGCTTTATCTATTTTGTAGCAAAACTATGAAATAAAAGTTTTTTTAAAAAGCCTAAGGAAAAGAGAAGTATAGGAGATCTTTAAAATTTTTCTACTTGCTGGCTTCCCACTTCAGGATTAACAATTTTGGAAGTAAAGAATGAAAAGATATTTTAAGGAAGAGAATACTTCATTCTGACGTGATTTAAGAAAGAAGGAGACACGATAAAGAAAACAAAGCTAGAGGATAAGATATCCACTAGATAGCGTAAAAGTGAGTTCTCTTGTATGTTTGTTTGTTTATTTTGCATTGTCTTACAATTTAATTTGTTAGCAGTACTATAGACGTATGCTTGAATATATCAGAGTTTGTTTGTCGCATATATTTTGAGACAAAAATTGCAGAGGACGTGAAGTTTCTAAAAAAACAATTGTTGAAAAGATGGAATGATTTTTCAGGATCCTATATGAAATACTTTTAAAGAATGTTACTCTACTAAACAATTGGAGTTAATGAAATCATTCTTAATTTGATCTCTCATGCTATTTGATCTCTGTTTTTAAATTCCAAATAGAGGGGTACGTACAACAGAAGTTGACACAATATAAAAAAGACTTCAAATTCTTGAACATATCTAGCAGAGAGAAATACGGTTGAAAGCATCCATAAACTTTTTAGTTTTACCCTAGTCTCTAATTAGCTCTACTACTCCTAGCTCTGTCTCTTTCACTTCTCCCAATTGTTAGCTCGGATATAACGTACTACAAGCTAATATTCGCCGTATGCTTCCATAGCCCTTTTCTATGCTAAAATTGGATTCTAATAATGCCAAGGATGTAGATATTTTCTCTCGACCCCTATGTGGATATGAGTGCGAGTTTTAAAACTCCTATTGAGATTTTAAAGACAAAAAAACTACCTAAGTTGGATTACGAAGAAAAAAGCGCAAATTGTACAAAGTAATAAATTTCTTTCAACAGAAAAAAAACAAATCGAATAATTTATTTCCTTGTAGTTCGTTGTGTGGCAATTGACGAGGAACTTGGAGGATGCTCTATCTTGTTTCCTTTCTATCTTGAAGATAGATTTGCTTTATTCGTCATTCGATTTTTCAATAATTAATAGTCAATAATTAAATTTTATAGAAAAGGCGGGATGGAACAGGAAGTATAATATTTTGTGACGTCATCGATAAAATTTTTACGAAAGATTTTTAGTTGATTGGTTAATGAATTATAAAAGAATTCTCGGTAATAAAAGTAGATTTTTTTCACAATTTATTTATTTTTTTTGTGTATGTAGCGAAATATTCTTAGAACATTGAGTACTGTCACTTCAACACCCCGACGTTTATACAGAAAGAAAAAATGGTAAGTTATACTGTACGCATTAGTTCATTTTCATATATAGACGACGAAAAGTACTAGAGCTGAATATACTAGTTAATATTGTATAGCTTATATTTCATATTCTGTATGGGTTGTGAAACTTTTCGCCAAAAAATTACAAAGGTAGGTCATAGATGGCGCTAAATGTAAGAGTAGAGAAAATTTTAATATAATAGAGACACTCATTACTATATCACTAGACGCCGACTTTAGAAATTACGAGAGTGTTTATAAATCATATAAGAAGTTAGAATCTTGAAGAGTTTTTCAAACTTCACACTTTTCAGATTTAAGCTAAAGGTAAATTATGGCCAAGTTTTTCAATGGGCAAAGTAATATTATCGTTTTTATCATTATCTTACAAGATTAATCTACCGTTGTTAAAAATTCTAACGTGCTCTATAAATCTTATGAATATATATTAGAGAGAATCAACATACTAATTACATTAAACATACGCCAGATTAGTTTTTGGGAAAAAACTGAGCGAGTAACAGGCGGAGTGAATTTTTTTGCCTTTTTAAGAGAAATCGTTGCATTAATTCAACCCATTGTATTCTATGGATAAAACCATTAGCTAATCGCTATAAGAATTCACTTATACGGTTAATTTTATCTCGTTTTTCAAAAGGAAAGATAGGCTAACAACAAAGATAGGTAGACGTGTGAAGGAGAAATCTGATGTGGGTAACAACAAGAACGCCAATGTCATTTTTTTTTCTATGAGTCAGGTTAATAGGGAATAAAATTGCCCTAATTGACCTAATTAATAATTTATTTTAGTGGCTAATTCCAAGTATATACATTAAAAGAAAGTATTTTTTTTTTTTTTTACCTAAATGGTCTTTGAGATATTAGACGCGTAATACAATACTCGGATAAGACACTGCTCAAGGACCTTTGGAATGTTTATACTACATAGGAAATGTCTCCTTTAAAGTCATCAGTCGACGGTTACGGTAAATAAGTTGTTTCATTTGTTAGTTAATATTTATAATATTCTGGAAATTGGAACATTAAATAACAGTTTAGTTTATTGAATTTGTATTTAGGATTGCTTATTGGATTTTTATTGAATAGCCATTCAATTTTCAAGTTCGGAAGCTAATTTTCATTTGAATAAATGTAGAGAAGAGAACGTTAGCTGATTTTCATTATCTTCAGCTATGTATAGGAATAATCGATAGTTTTTACATAAATCTTGTACAATAATTAAAAAATTTCTATATTTATATACATTGTACGTAGGATATAAAAGTTTCTACTATATATACCTAGATCTATTACTTTTATTTCACCTACTTAGTTGATCTTATCAGATGTTGATATCGTTCTGAAAATACTATTACAACCTTTAGTCTTGGTCGAATTCTTTTTTGTCTCTATTTATAAACAACTCGAAATTATAATTTGCAAAAAAAAAAGGGAAAGAATCTTTATTTAGTACTTGAAATTTATTACAAATTATTCCTGTTAGGAAAAAAGAGGGCGGCGTAGTCACTCTTCAACGACATCTGTTGCTTATTTTTTTTTTTTTAATAAAAAAAATATGTATCTAATAAATATTTTCTTCCGTAATACTAAACTGATGAAAAATAAAGCTGTATAATCTTTGTTAAGTGGCAAATATAGAGGATTATTATTTTAAATATCGTACGCCCAATCTCCATTCTTCGATATTCACTTTTTAAACTAGCTATTTCGTTTTCTCTATTACTTTTTTTGTTGTTGTTTAGATAATAAATCAACATTTCTTACAGTTGTACAATTTAAAATGATAAGAGATTAAAATCTATGTTAATATATTAATTGACGTAAAGGCCGTATAGTATATTATTAATATAGAATTACAATTAGTGTTTTTTTTTTTTAAAAGAAAATCTATTGATAACAGTAAATAATAATAATTATTTGCCATTGTTTTTTTTTCTTGATTTTAGTTGATTATTGCGCAAAACGATACTCTTATTTTTATCGTTTATGTGATGTATTTGGACATTAAAGTGTAGAATTTTTAATTATAGTTAAGCCTCTCTACAATGGAAAAGAACAAAGTACAATATCACAGAGATAGATATACTTATTACATATCTATACTTAATTTGTATTTATAATATATGATCAGTAAGTTGGATGTAAATGTTAAAAGTATAGCATGATTTTAATACCGAATACAAAGGTGTGGAAGAATCCTTAACCTTGGTAAAAAAAAAAAAATAGAAAGAAGTATAGTTCAACAGTCAATGATTAGATCTCCGACAAAACTTTCTCATTCTATATTGTATTAATTGTAGAATTAAGTAAGATATTACGATACGTGGAAGAAATTCTGATCATAAAAAATAAATGAGCGTCACATTGATTAACGTTTTGTCCTGCTCTTGTCCAATATTTAATCAATTATCAATAATTATTACGGTTAGAATACGTAATACGATTTATTTAAATAAATAAATGTTCAATTCTTTTCTTTCCTTTTTTTTTCGAACAGGAGAATCAACTTGCAGTAATCAATCGAATAAATCAAGAGCAAAGCTTTTCCTTTGAATCTATAGCTAAGTGAGCAAATATACAATATATAAACAAAAACATTACAAACGATACTAATAGTAATCCAAATTACGAAAGAATGGCAGATAGAGGGACTAAAATGCAAACGATGCAAAATAATGTAACGGTTGTACCAAATAACGCGATAAACTACGGAAAAATGGCTTCTAAAGATGCCGAATGGCAAGTTAAGCAAAAAAATATAACAACCATCGCCAATAGTCTTACCTACGAAAAAATGATGGAAAAAAATGCTGAATATCGGAAAAAGTCAGTACAACCTTCTAAGAGACACAGCGAAATTATTGAACTTATTCAAGATCCGAAGAAAGCGAAAGTCGACGTAAATGCGGTTACAGGTATTTATAGGTTATTAAGTGTTTAAATAATGATATTAATAAACAAAAAAAAAAAAAATAAAACTTTTTCAAGTTGTGGAAACGCCTTTGGACGCTACTACAGTATTCTCGGACGATGTACGTAATTTGCACGTGTATTTGGATAAAAATTCACAAGGAACAATAAGAGGAGAGAAATTCGTTCATTTCGGTGCAAAGAATAGAGGAACAATTATCTTTACCTGTAGCTCAAACATTAAAGCTATGTGCAACGATGTTGAAATATTATTTACTGATATAAGCTATAGAACTGCGCCTAAATATTATAGCCATATGTATTTTATTTATGGTTTCAAGGATGACGTAATTGTACCTCTGCTTTACGCCATATTTTCTACTTCTACAAAGGCGAATTATATGGAAATTTTCCAATTCATTACCGACGAAGCTAACAAACTGAATTGTAAATTTCAACCGAAAGAGTTTTATTCCCATCATGACGCTTACGCGATTGAAGCTTTATATGAATTTATACCGGACGCTCAAATCAAATGTTGTGCTTTTCATCTTAGCCAAATTTTTATCAGGAAAATGAGAAGTCTCAATTTATTAGAAGATTACAACGAACCATTTTCGAAGACTGGAAAATGGTTGACTTGTTTCTTCGGTTTGGCATTCTTAGATCCCAATGACGTTTCCAAAGCTTTTGAGGCCATAGTAAAAGATTGCCCTGCAAACGACGATCGTTTAATAACATTTGCAGAACTGATCCTTAGAAACCACATTTTACCTACTGCTGAAATTCCACCATACTATTGGGCAACTATTCCACAACCATCTTCTCCAAGAAATTTCGCATCTGTCGACTACTTTAGGCAAGCGTATCCCGAAATATTTGCAATGAACCATCCAGATATATTTACCGTAACAGAGGTGCTATTAGGTCTTCAAACATTTATCTATATTACAACCGATAGATTAAGATGTAAGAAAACGAAAAAACGACAAGCAATAGGAACAATGAACCTACTCTACGGAAATTATTTCGATTTAAAAGCAGAAAAAATTGATGTCTATACTTATCTCCAAAGTATTAGTGTGCTATTTTCATCCTTAAAATGAACTTGATAATATGATATTTGCTCAACTATATAACACAGAAAGTACTTCTCTCCCTGTTTTACTCCGCTGTGTTCAGAAGTTAGTGAGGCATTTTTGTTTTTTTCCTTTTTTTGTCCTTTATAAGAACTATTATTATTTATCTAATTATTATCTTTTCTTTTGTTCTCCATCATATTTTTCAATCAAAATTCAATTGTTTTCTCACAGTATCACTTTTTCTCCATATATATTTTGTACAGATATTGTAAATAAATAAATATATATATATATATATACAGTACGCAAATTTGAAGATACTGTATATATTTATATATAGATGAATTTATTTTATTGTTACCATGTTAAATTGTCATATAACAATGCAGATATTTTCTTAAAGACATCTTCTACTGATGATCTTTCAATTCCAATGTCGTATAATTCGTAATTTTTCTAAATTAGTACCGATCTATCTCTTCAGCCGTTTTTTTTTCTTATTTAAGCCAACGCCTAAAATATGTGTAATTTTAAACTGTTATTCTTATTTGAGAGAGCCTAAGAGATGAGAACCTTTGAACCCTGACGATAAGAATGGTGAAACCTTTTAATGCGATCGTACATTAGGTTGTAGACTGAAATTTTAACATTTTAATATCGACAGAATCTTGTATGACTATTAATTTTTTAAGCAACCAATTCGAAAGAAAACCTACTATTGCAAATACCTTGAAAATATGGCTAAGAAACAAGATTGACTTCTTGAAAAAGAGAGAGAGAGAGAGAGATAGACAGAAAATAACTATACTATCTATCCGAAAGGTTTAGGGTGAAATTTTTTACACCTTGAGTTATTAATGTTCGCTAAATTGGCACAAGTTGTAAACACTTAACTAATAAAATATAAGAAAAAACACGAAAAAACCTTGCTACGGAAATTCTATTTATGATTAAATCTAATGCTCCATTTAAAAATCACCTTCTACAATAAAAATGGTTGCCTTAACCTAAATTCAAATACAAAATCAAAAGAAAATGTTAAAGAAGGTTAAAGAACTTATTATGGAAATAAGAGATATCGAGGGCGTATGCCGTCAGTTCATACGCACAACAGTATATATATATATATATATATATATATATATACTGTATTTGTTCCTGTCTGATAACCCCCTAATTTTATCTGTTTTTTGTATGGAGTATACAAACATAAAAGAAACAAATGTTTCAAGGATGAAATAACATACTTTTTCCGACTTTCAACTATTTCTTTTACTTTTGTACTCTATCTTTTAACAATATCAAAAAAAAAATAAGTTATATTATGATACAATTAATAAATATTTAAAGAAAAACAAAGCATTTCTTTCTTAGTTTGTGTAATAAATAATTAAACTCTTTTAAATATTCAAATATTCATATATAGATAAATTTAAGATGTTTAGAAAATACGTTTAGAAGATCTCAGCGTTCTTCTTTGTTTTTTTTTTAAAAGAAAATATTTAATAAACCATCTTACATAATAGGAAATTGTATGGTATTTGTTTGAACAAAAAAAGGAAAACCCAGCAGTTTTTAAATCGTTAAAAAATTTCTCATCTTCATTGTCAGACGTAATCGAAAATATCTTTCATATTTGGAGAGGGGAAGAGACTTTTTTGTATTTTTATTAAAAGGAAAATAAATCGAATTTGGACAAAAAATTTCAAGGCTGTCATCTTTCAGATAATTATTTATCTAATTTTGTTCAGACAAGGATGTAAATTGTATTTCTATCAAGTCGTCATGTTTCCTCTAAAAGTCTTTTGCTCAAGGACGCTAAGGGAGGGCGTGGCCGGGCAGTAGACTTCTATGATTATTAATGATATTGGAAAAGGTAAAAATGTGTAATTTCAGACGAGCAAAGTTCATTTTTACAGATCTTAACAAAGCAACGTGGCGCTTTGTCTAGTTTTAGGACACGTATTCATAGGACCAATCAGGAGTGGATATGCTAATTTATGTCCGCATGGAAAGATACTTAAGATAGGTTGTTTGCCTTTATCAGCGCCAGTTGCCTTTTCGGCTCTCGCAAGGCGGCTGGTCAAAGTCCAGAAAAAGAAGGAAAGAGATGATGAAATTTCTGGAGAAAACTTGATGTAAGTTATTTTCTTTTATACTAACTTCTACATTCATAAAGAACTCGACTGTTTAAATAGATTCCAAGATTTCTATCAAAAAAGAATTGGACTGATCTGCCAATTTCCCGTTTAGCTATAGCTAAACAGGCGTCTAAAAATATATTTTTGGCCTATAAAATTACCAAATATATTGTATATTGTGTTGTATCTTTAACAACGATTCGTCTTCGTTGATTCAGATATGTTAATGAGAAAAGAAATGCGAAAGAACACGCCTTGAAAATTACCATCTACACTATAGTCCTAACTATACTCTGTTTTTCTGGCTAAAATTGTAAATTCCTCTTTCCGAGTTAGCAGCATGGATCCATCTGCTGGCAAAAAAAAAGATATGAATTTGTTAGAATATAGAATCGGCGATTGATAAGATCGAAAGAGATCCACCTAGTGGATTTATTCTAGTAGCAGAATATTCAAGTCAAGATTGTACTCCCGGTGATTGAAATTTTTATGTAAATTCCTCCCCTACCTCAATATTATTTATCTTTATTATTATATAATTCATAATAATACATTGTAATTCCCATTATTAATCATAAGGGAAAGAAAAGAGCATCCACTGAAAGAGCTTTAATCTTCGTTGAAGGTCATTCCGTAAAATGACGCTAAACGAATATACATTAAATGTATACAAGGTCTATTATGATAGTATCTATGTTTGTGCGTGTATATTTCTCAATCTATCTCTCCATGTATGTACATCTATATATTCGTCTCTCTATCTACGAACCTACCTATATCCAATTTTTGGAAAGCTACATTTAATGCACATAATCTAATCCTAAATGTAAACTTAAAAGTTTAGTAGTTTTTGTCTTTGTTTGAATTTAAACTGGGAAATTGTTCAGGATTCAATTTATTTACTGTTTAAAAGAGAACCTTAGTATAAAGTCTATGTTTGTTACTATTATGGCAAACTATCTTAATTATGTTGTAATCTCTCCTTTCTAAACAAAAAAAAGACCTACATATAATGAGTATTTGTAAATTTTGTTATTCCATAAATATTGTATTAATCGTTAAAGTATTAGTGTATACATGGATAAATATTTGTAGTGAATGCGTATAGTATATGTTGTATTATCTGGCTAGTATATCAATGTACGTCCATACGTTGTAGACCCATAAACTACATACTTTATTCAATTCTATAAAATAAATATACTATTAACGATATTAATACAACAATTGTTTGTTAAGATACTTTATATTACATCTACGAAAAAGCGTAAACATTATATGTGCAATAGAAATAAAGTATACTTGTATACTTTTTATAGAACATGAAATTAATATTTAAATAAGAATAAGTATATAAATAATTCATCCTACTTTCAATTGGCTTTTTGGTTCAAGATGATAAGAACATATATATAACGTATAATGTAGGATTAAAAAAGGAGATTTTGTTGATTCTCTATCCAACCATTGAAGTTAATTTGTGTTATCTTAAAGCTGACTAGTAGGTTTTAGTAAATGATTTTACATTAATGATGAAACTGTTTAATTAATTATCTCATTCGTTGGAGAATACACACTGATGCACTTTCATTTTAATCAGAATGATGATAAAAATCAATATTTCATGGAGAGTATGTATTACTGCAAAGATGAAAAGAATAATAAAGATATTTTTAGGAAAAGATAGAACTACTATGAGAATAATTTTAGGAGAAGACAAGAAAACATTTTTCTTGCTTGGGGTTAAATCAAAGTGTATTAGTTATAATTTATATAGATTATATTGTAACAGAGTAAAATATTAACCAGAAAACATCCTATTTATGTGTAATCGATCGTATTAAAAGAGCGCAGTGACATGTTGTATGGATGATATTGAAAACATTTTCTACATCGATTAGACGCTCTGCTGTCTTCGTCCGAAAGCCCTCTCCTCTTCCCTGGGTTACCTAAGTTTGCTTCGTGAAAATGGAAGATGCATAATTTTTCTTTCGACTTGAATTTTCGGCGTAACGATATTCTTCGGTCATCTTTAGTTAAATACCCTAATAGATTATCATTTATATATGAATAAATAATAACAAACAATGTTTAAAAAACTAAGGACCTTTAAGCTTATTTACTTCGAAGAGTACAGCAAAGAATAGTAAAACATTGCAGAACGCCATACTCTTCTTGTTAATCATTGAAGCCATAGAGTCTCAATCTTTTCCTTTCGAATTATCTCAATATCATAGATATATCTATCAATAAAACAATAGTCAATCGGCTATTAATTAATAGAAACGATAATAAAACAGATGCCTGTATATGGTATTAAGGTTTAAATTTTCATACATAAATACCGTAGATTCAGTATGTACAGCGTATACAATATAGATGATAAATAATCAACGAAGTGTTTACGACTTCAGACAGTTCGTAGCGCAGAGTTTCACTTCCATAGATAGACTGAGAATGATCAAGCCCTCCTTCGTGTATTTTAAACTCTCTAACATGTCGCGTGATACAGTTTTTATTACTTGGGTTATTTTTCACATTTTTCCAGGTAGTTCATTCTTGTAGAAATGGAAACATATCTTTTTATTATTATTATATTCTAAAAGTTTATCACTTAGAAAACCTACGTTTATTAAGTTTGTAATCTATTTATAGATTGATACTAATACAATAAATATATATATACAGTATTGTATATATTAGTATTTAAAATGGTCATTTATTTGCTATATTTTATGATGTTTTATTAGTAAATGAAGTTATCAAATGTTCAGAGATAAGTTGGACTTTTTTTTTCCCCCACCTAAATTATCCGATAATACTTGTGTTCTTCTTTTGTTATTGTTTATTTTTTCCCTATTTTAATCATTATTCTCTCATAAATTTTTTTTATTTCGTTCTATTTTTAGAAAATATGCAATTAAATCGAGTTTTAGTAGTAATTATTTTGTGATATATGAATCTGATAAAGATATTATATAACAAAGAAAAAGTAAGAATGCGTTTCTTTTATCAAGAAAAAATTATAAAATGGAAAAGTTTTTTTTTTTTTTTTTACAGAAGAATTTGCGGTGTTTTTGCAGCTTTGTCCTAATTTTAAAATTGTAATACCTAATTCTGACGTTATTACTGATGTTTGTCAAATTTTTCCCGAAGATATGACATACTGCTTTATTAATCTATTTAAACTTCAAATTTTATACTCTTCACAACCTCTAATAATTCCAATTTTTCATTAAATTGCTCTTAGAAATGCCAACTATTAGGTTACTATTAACAACCATTACATAAAACTGGTTCCCTTCCTGGATAAAAATAAGGCGGGGAGCCCATCTACAGTAGAAACCGGAAGTCGGACACAGCCTTCCTAAGTTCCTATTTTGGGGAGAACCGTACTGTTGGTTAGTCAGATCAAGTAAATTTTGCTTAAGTTGTATTAGAATTCAATAAGAGTTCAGATAAACTCATTTGCCGCTTGTTTGCGATCTTTTCGAAATAGTTACAAAGAAGAGGTTATGTCGTTCCGGGTAAGGCAAAGTAAATTTCGGCATGTATTTGGCCAAGCTCTAAAGAAAGATCAATGTTACGACAACATCCGAGTTACGAAAAGTGCTTGGGATTCGACCTACTGTGCCGTTAATCCGAAATTTTTGGCGATCATCACGGAGGCCGCTGGAGGAGGAGCATTTTTGATATTACCGGTTGAAAAGGTTTGTTATTTTATGACTAGTAAGGCGCATTGCTGTATGTATTACTCATATTCTGTTTTCCCTCAGACTGGACGTATAGAACGAGATATACCGTTAGTCTCAGGACACAAGAAGGCTGTTTTGGACATTCAATGGTGTCCACATAACGATAACGTAATCGCGAGCGCTTCAGATGACTGTACCGTCAAGGTTAATATGTCAATGAAACACAATTTATTGCCTTTTTAAGTAAACTGTAAATTGCTATAAAAGGTCTGGTCGATACCGGACGAAGGACTGGTAAAAAATCTAGAAGAACCGATTACAACTCTAATTGCTCATCAACGACGTGTTGGCCTTATCGCTTGGCATCCAACGGCACATAATGTATTGCTTTCAGCCGGTAAGACTTTTACTTTATTCATTAGGCCTATTAGAAATACTAATTACATAGGCTATGTACGAGAAATGCGATTATTTTTTTTAAAAAAAAAACTTTTAATTATAGGCTCTGATAATATGATTTTTATATGGAATGTTGGGACTGAGGAAATTCTTATTGAACTCGGTGTTTTACCTGATTTACCACTATGTGCTAGTTGGAATTACGATGGTTCGTTAGTTGCTTTTACCTGCAAAGACAAGAAGCTCCGTATCATAGATCCTAGATCCGGTGCAGTTGTTAAGGTATTTTAGTATTGAATTTAGTTTTTACACACCACGTACATGCATATCAATTTACTCTTCAGTTACTATTAATTTTTTTTCAGTATAGTAAATAGTAAAATAACTTCAAAATCAGTAAAAAAGCCAGATTTTAAACCAAAAAAAAAATCCTTATTTACGGTCTAAAGTAATAAAAAAAATTTATTGATTCATAAAAAACAAAACTAAAGAATTATTAAGTTTCAACTCTGACTTTTCTTTTTTCAGGAACATAAAGCCCACGAAGGAACGAAACCTTCGCAAGTGGTTTTCTTGAAAAACAACTTGCTATTCACCACTGGATTCTCTAAAATGAGTGAGAGACAATACGCTCTTTGGGACTCGGTAAGGCGTTACTTTTCCATGATTAGCTAACGAATTAGAGAAATAGTAAATGGGAATAATAATGATAATAATAATAAAAGGAGGCGATTGATCATATTATTCTTTATGCCACGCCCATTTGATTTCTTATCAAAACAACAAGTTTAATAATATTTATATATACTTTTTTTTTTATAGAATTTAGAAAATATATGTATTCAAGAGATCGACAATAGCAACGGAGTAATTTTTCCTTTTTACGACCCGGATACAAATATGATTTATTTGTGTGGAAAAGTAAGTAAACTTTTATCTTATTTTTTTACATTAAAAGAAACAAAATACATTTTGTTTTTCGAATTTTCAACAGGGTGATACTGCTATTCGATATTTTGAGATAACTCAACAACCTCCCTATGTTCATTGGTTGGATCAGTATGGCTCTTCGGAACCTCAACGTGGAATCGGAGCAATGCCGAAAAGAGGATTGAATGTTAACAACTGTGAGATTATGAGGTAGTTATAATTACATTAATTTATTGTTTTTTTTATCCTTTTTTCGGAGATTTATTCTATTATTCTTTTGTTTATATTTAATAATTTAATTTATAATATATACTGTATACACACACACATATATATATATATACTGTATATGTATACACGTATTTAGGGAAATGTACAGATAT
>CAJFCJ010000013.1:0-293469 GCA_904063045.1 Dimorphilus gyrociliatus | reverse complement strand
TTTTTTTCTTGTTTACATTTAATGCCTTAAGTAAATTAAAGAAAAACAAAAATGAGGAAGAAAAAAAGGAAAAATAATAATAATTTATAATTTTTTCCTATCTGACCTTTATATATTTAAAAAAAATTGAGAAAGCATTTTATATAATTATGCAAAATTTTTACTTGCAACATTTTCTTTTGTGTTTGTCATTGCTTGGAAAAGAAATTAAAAAAAAAAGCGGCATTACGAAATCTCTAGCTATAGTTTATATACATTTATATATTTGTTTAAAATGTATGTTAATATGCATGGTTATACATTTAATGAAAAGCAAATGTTATTTGAACAAGAAAACGAAATAAATACATAAGCTATCATTTAAAAAACAATTTGTTTACCTATTTTTATTACAAGTTTGTCAGTTGATAGAGAAGTATACCGGTCGCTACTGACACATTTAGAGAGTCGACATGTTGATTTAATACCTTACCCGAATTAATTTTAACAAAGAGATCGCATTCATTTAATAGACTACTGGAAATACCATATCCTTCATTCCCTAAAATTAGCAATATTTTATCTATTGCTCGTAATTTGTGACGAATTTCCGCTATATTTTCTGAATTTTTGGCGGATGTCGAAGTTCCAACAACAATCCAGCCATCCATCTTTAATTGACGTATGAATGAGATGTCAGGTAGTTGATAAATCGGTTCTATTTCGGAAACACCAGAACTAGCTTTAGCAACAACAGGCGACAAATGGCAGCATTCCTTTGACGCTATTATCCTATTAACTCCAAAATAATAGCATGACCTTACAAGTGAACCAAAATTCATAGGATCCTATTTATATATAGAGAAGGAAAACATTAATATGGAAATTATTATAAATTCAAGTGTAGTGTCGGGTACACCGTACTGTAGACTAGATTATGTATTACCTGAACAGAGTCGATATAAACGATTAGCTTCTCAGCTGGTTGTAAGTCTTTTATTTCACGAAGATAGTCTAACTTTCCAACTTCTAAGCAGACTCCTTGATGTGGTCTTTGCTGTGAAAGAGAGTCTAAAGTGCTCTTTGTAACAGGTTTTAAAATTGTTCCAAGTTCTTGAGATTTATGAAGAATTGTTCGAATGCCTTCGCCGGGTTCGTTGAAAAGACTTTCTTTTATATGAAGCCGATGTATGTCTCTTCGACCTTGTTCCATAGCGCATAAGACAGGATAAACTCCAAATAAAACTTCTCCCCGAACTTTGAATGGATATTTGAATCCTTTCCTGGAAAATTGTAATTTAAAAATTGTGATTGTCTGACTAAAACGATCAATGCTTACTTGACTTTTCCAATACCGGGTAGGCCTTGGTTATATGATTTATGATTTTTCTTTCGATAGGACCTATTCGTTTCATCATCCAACAAAAGATCATGACCATATCCAATCGGAGTAGTAGATTTAGAATAGTGGTTTAAATTTACACCTATCACATTACTTTTACGATTTGAAATAGACAGAAAATTTATTATATTCAATTTTCTAAACATTATTAACGAGCAAAAGTTCAAATAATACTACACGTGATTAATATAAGTAAAACATTCAATTGAATAATAAGTTAAAATACCAGTTTCTTTTTTCGCGCTAATTTTCGAAATTATATTCAAATATTTTATTCATAAGAGCCTGTTGATAGTATACCTAAAGTTCTTGCTTGATGATCCTCGGCGACCTTGGAAATATCCCACGTCGAAGACAAATATAACACTGTGACAAGTATTGGGGTGAATAAAAACAGAAAATGAAATATTTAGTCGTTAAACTAACGTATATCGCCTTCTTTTAAATGAAATTTTAACATCAGAGGAGAACCGCTGCAGGTGTTATTTTTGAAAATGGCTGTATAAGAAGCAGAACCGAAAGCTTGAATTCCGTATCGCAAATAGTTGTCAATGTTATCATTCTTAGAGTTTGAATGTTTGTTTACAAAAGAAAAAAAAAGTAACGTTTTTTAGCGTTAAAAGCGTTTAAAAAGCGTTCAAAAAAGTAATTTTCTTACGAGTGTAAATGACGCATCGCTCGAATAAATATACAGGTGTTTCAACAAAGAAATCGGATGGCTGAGTTCGATCTTTCGCGGTGGGGGTGAGTGTCTTCGTAGTACTCTTGTCGCCGTCACGCTATTTAACGCCCTGTGCACAAGAAGACTTTAGAAATGGGTTTTGGCACATTTGGAAACCGTTTAGACCCTCTCTATCATACCCCCGGATCGCGCATATTCCCTAGAAGATGACACCAACTCTGAAAGAGAGAATCAATTTCGGAAAAGCAGATGGCGGATAGACTAAGCTTTAATCCTATTACGGAAAATCGTGACACCTATCACAGGAATCGCTTAGTAAGTAATATTATATAACCTTACCATTTCGCTTGAATACTTCCTCCTGCTATCACTTCCGATTCCGGCATCTTTAGCAATTCAGCAAAGTCAAGTTTCGAATTGTTAACGTAGAGGCGATGAAAAGAGTTAAATAGCAAAGGTTCATTCAGTAAATCATTCCGTAATTTATTATAAGTTGTTGTCGATTCACTTCCGCCCTGAAAACGTTTCAAGAGTGTCACCATAACGATGCACGCGTAATATTACAAATCGGCTTACATTTATGATAATTATGTCATCTGTAGCGTAAAATGTTGTTTGAAAATCTCCATCATTAAATTCTTCAGCGGTGATTTGTCTCACAGACCTCCAGTGAAATAGTTCACAACTTGGAGGAATATATTGATACCAAGGATTGTTTATAAAACAATACGATGCGAGAAGATCTAACGAGAAAGAGAGAAAGGAAGACAAAATATTTCAATTAATTTCTCTTTTATGCATCGTGTTTAATTTAAAACGGGTTAATAGAATCAATATTTACTATGGGTATTGTAATGTCTCAGGTAGAAGAGTGCAAAATATCTCAATGTCTTTAAAATAGAATAACTATAAGAATTAAATGTAGATTCAATTAAGGGGAAATGATCCCCCGCGAAATTCCAAATAATTAACAGAATGATAAAAGCTATGAGGGTTGCAATTAAGATCTGTAACATTAATTGAATGTTCAGGCATGCAAATAAAAAGTAAGGAAACTTTCCCTTACCTTAGTGACTAAAAAAAAGGAGTAAAAATTGGATTTTTTCGATTTTTCTGGTTTAACCTGCTCTTTTATAACTTGTAAAATATCTCCTTCTGGTAAGCCGAGTTTTTTGCCTTTAGCTATTGTTTCTCTAAATAAAGAATTCATTTTTTAACATTTATTTCTCTCTTTTTTTTTTAAAAAACTTCCGGTATGGATCGGCAGCGCCATCTATAAGAAAACAAATTTTAATATTCGATTGAATATATTGATTTTCTACATGTTAATTTTAAAAAGAATTAAAATGCAATATAGTTAAAATATTTTAGACAATAACGTTTCTAACATTAAGACCAGTTAGAACCGTTTTTCGTCCATTATTCGTCCTTGACCTTACCTTCGTTTTATAGACAATATTATTATTGTTTTTTAAAATGATGTCTAGATCGGTCAGGACAGAAACACGATCAAGAGCTAGAGAGGATTTTAAGAAGGTTATTAATGCTATAGATAAAGTGAGAAAGTGGTAAGTTCAGCCGATCGCCTAATATTTTCATATTTATGATCACGGCGTGTCGGCTTTATGTAATAGACAATTTATATATAAAACAGGGAGAAAAGATGGGTAACAGTAAGTACGGAGACGCCTCTTAAAATCTACAAATGGGTTCCGATTAGCGTCTCAGAAGTTAGCCGAAAGGTATATATTTAAAATATATTGTATATCGGATGAAGGCTATTTAAAAATACTTATTCGTACTATTTTACCTAACAGCCTGTAACAAATACAAAGCTTTTAGAAATGGCTTCAAGAAAGGATGAAAAACGTAAGTTGACAAAATAAACAAACAAACAAGTTGAAACAATTATAAAAACTCTACATTTGTATGAATTTTATAGTGTCAAGTCTCCTTATGGATGAGAGCTCCAATTTGAGTCAACCAGATTCAAAGTCTCAAGATAGTCTAAGCTGTTTCAACGAAGATTCTAATATGTCTTTTTCCGTATCGCAGCAGGATAGCCAAGACGCTTCAGATTTCAATTTAAAGAGAAATGCAGCCAGCCCGTTAACAGATATTTGCAATACGAATAAGACACAATGTATGGAGAATTAGTGAAAGAACCGCATGTTTTCAGTCAGATGATCGAGTTAAGTAGATGTTCTTTAGCGATAGCCTATCTATTTACGACCGTATATATACATTGTTTATCTATTCGATCGGAGGGGTATTTCGTTCTTTATAAACATAAAGAAGAATTGAAGTGATGAGGTGGGCGGGACTGTAATAAAACAATATTACTTGATGGATCTCAAAAAGGTTTCTTCTTGTGTGTTCAGGTTTTTAAGAATGTTAAATATACGTGTATACATTCTATTAATCATTTACCCAGATATACTATATACCCGATTATTTATTCGAATATGTGCATAGTATATTTATGTAAATAGATCATTTCATTTTGTTGTTTTATTTTTTTGCTACTTAATTGTTTTCACTGTTCCTTTCTATTTATTTAACAATAATAACAATAACAACAATAACAACAACAACAGCGAAAAGAAAATGAGAAAAGTAGTCTGTCGTTTTTTTTTGTTTTTTTCATTTATAAAATAATAATATTTTGTCTTTTAATGATTTTTTCTCCCTTTAAAATATGAATTAAATACATTTTAAACTGCTTTTGTATTGAAAGTGAAACCAAACAAAATAAACATGTTTTCTTACGACCAAACTTGTCTGTTTACTTTCCTCGTGTTCTTTTTTTTTCCCCCTTTTTTTCGAGTTTCCTTTTTTTCTCTATTGAATCAATCTTGAAAATATTAATTATTTTCCCATTATAAAAAGCTAAGAGGGGGCGCATTATTTTATTCAAGGAAAGAGCGCCACCTAACGACGAGAAAATTTCTTACAGAGACCGAACGGCAAGCCTCATTTGCCTGACATGCTGTCGTGCAGGCGAAATTTCTTGTTAAGAGTAATTAATTTTCGGCTAATAAATACGGTGAACGATCGGAGCGTAATAGATGCGTAGTAATGAGAATTCGATTGCCCTCGTGCACCTGTTTTTTTTTCCTCGTATACATAGAGACAAGTGACGTCGATTGATAAAATCTCCGACGTTCAGTATAAGAAACACACGAATTTCGAGTGCGTGTTTACGGAGCACTTAGCAAAGAGAAAAAAAGAGAAGAGCTTTACGTACAGCAACAAGGGAAGGCAATGAAAAGGGTGGGGTGAGAAAGAGTTTCGGTTAGTAGGAAAGGTAAAAGGGCATTAAAGTTGGCCTCCGTTTTAAAATGTTCTCCTCTTTCTCTTTTTATATAAACAATTTTTTTTTTAAAAAAAAATCCATAAACTGTTCAATATTTTAATAATAAATATTTTCTTGATATGCAAGTCGATATATACTGTCTCTGTCATGCCTAGTTCTACTGTAACCTAGTGTATACATTGACAAATGTAT
The DNA here is from genome assembly GCA_904063045.1 of Dimorphilus gyrociliatus. Taxonomy (NCBI): domain Eukaryota; kingdom Metazoa; phylum Annelida; class Polychaeta; family Dinophilidae; genus Dimorphilus; species Dimorphilus gyrociliatus. The sequence continues at coordinate 287,898 of CAJFCJ010000013.1, read as the reverse complement.
GTATATATATATATATATATATATATATGTGGCTTGTATTGTGGAAAATCGGCAACGTTGCCAGGAGGAACGTTGCCGCTTTACGAAAATTGGGCGAATGCGATTAAATTATGGAACTAGTTTTTCGCCTCTGGGTCTTTCTTTTTCCAACCGCGAAAGATTCTTCCCCGACCGTTGATCTTTTTCGGCGACAATGAACCTGGGATTCCTTGGAATGTTTTCAATAATAACATGTCAGTGTTAGATATACGACCGTTAAGCTAGAAAAAAAGGGACGTCAAAAAAAAAAAGGTAGAGAGCGAGAGATAAGAAAGGAAAACTCTCTTCCCACTCTCCTCCCACTTTGTTTTCGTTATTTCTTTTTTTCTCTCTCTCTCTCTCTCTCTCTCAATCATTCTTCATTTGTTTTTTTTCTTTCTGTCTATCTCTCACTCTCTTTTCCCTGTTATCATAATATACAAGCACATTGGCGGGAATCGGGCGAGCCGGTGACGTAAGGCGTATATACCACCCGCGTTGCAGTGAAACTCTAGTCAGGAACAGTTGGTTTGCACACTAACGAAGCGAGACGTCTCTTTCCCTGGGCGCAAAATGTAAAATAAACAAGCGACTCGTCGTAATCTTCGAGTCAACAAAGATATATCCTGACAATCTGAGAGTAAAATAGCTTGCCATCCCCGAGTAAATAGGCGAAGGAGAGACCGATGGGAGACGCCTCTCCTATAGCGCCAGTCAATCCAGCGGGGATAAACGGTCGACGGCGTCTCCCGCCGGTACAACGGTCGGATCGAACAAAAAACACCTCGGCGGATAATCTCCGCATCATTACCGCTTTTTCCCTTCTTATCCCGCTATGACTCCGCGGAGACGTTACTCAAATCTCGCTCCTTATTAGATGTGGTTATAAACGGATTGGAGATGGTGACAAACGGCGGCTTTATAACCCTCCTTTACCCTTCTCTTCGCCTTCTTACCTACCCCTTTAAACCGGTCTCTGGAGAATAAGTCTACAGGCGTAACTAAGCGCGAATTTTTCGCCACCAAACTTCCGAAGCGATTGCATAACATCTCTAAACGTCTTTATACATCGTCCAACCGTAGCCGAAAATAATCAGATAAGCGCTATCTACAAAACCATTATCGCGTCCGCGGTATGGTTTACAGATGGGGTACACTTTCTCTATCAATTTCTCTCGCTTTTTCTTCTTTCATTCCATTCTTACAATCATTCTTTATATTTTTTCTTTTTCTCCCCCTCCCCTTCTTTCTCTCTCTCTCTCTCTCTCTCTTTCCCCATTCGCTCTCGCTCTCTCTCTCTTCACCGCTATGATTGACAAGCTCGCTCATTCGCTATTCTCCACATGCTTTCGGCGTCAGATAGCATGTGGGGCAATGCTTCATTCGGCGCCGGTTGCCGTCGTTTTCCTCTTTTTGCATATTCGTCTCTCTCTTTCCACTCAATATCAGAGTCTCTAAACTTTTTATTTTTCCCTCTTGTCCGTGGTTCAATTAAAATTCATACATTAGCAATTTTTGCGTCAATTTTGACCCGTCCTGACTCTTTTCTTTCTTTTTTTCCCTCTATCTCTCTTACTCCGCTCGTTACCGGTCAGATGGCACGCGTCCGTTTAGTAAGTGGAGACGCTAAAAATAACGTCCAAGCGTCGTGTCAGAGTTTTAATGTCCACTTCGTCTTTTCTATAACCCTGCTATGGAGATAATTACTTAATTTGTTGTTAGAAATTATGCAATTATTGCGCCTACTTTCTGTAGAGATAGCAATCTTAATTAAAGCTATTGCCGGTCGATGAAATAGAGAAGGAATGCTTTGACCAATCTACCTGCACATTATGTAATTGATACTCTTAGGCAGCACCTGCGTAACATTATACCCTTTATAAGAAAGAAATTATAAATAGATAGCTTCAAAAAAACTGTACATCATATATACTAAGACAGACGACTGGAAAATTTTGCAGTTGGCAAGGGCAATGCGCTATGACACCGCGTTGCCCTTCTGCTCGACAAACCTAAATCCTTCGCATAAATATTTATTGAATTGGCGCGCTGGGCGTGAGATATCACACTTATTATATAACTATTCCCGCGTTTTTCCTAGTTTTATACTCGCTTCAATTATTTAACGACGCCGTTAGTGTTTAGCGCCATTTACCGTAATTTTTCTGCGGCTGCGCACCGTTTTAGACGATAATCACGTTGTGGCGTCTCTCCCTCGGGCACCTTTGCCTTGCTAAAGGTCATTTTTAACTAAATGCATCCGTTTTTTATATAATATATGTGTTTATGAGAAAATATCATCTAATCAACGAATGTATTTGATTTTCTATTATCAAATTTTCATTCTGTATTTGACCAGTTTAATTTAGAAAAGAGAAAATATAGAAGGATAGAAAGATAGAAAAGTGAGAGACTATAAATAAAGAGCGAGATCGGAATAGAGGGAGAGACGAGGACGAAGGCAGAAAAGGAGAGAGAGAGAGAGAGAGAAAAAAAACAATTCATGTTTGTATACTTTTGGCATCGATTGAGTTTGTCAATTTGTGAAAAACTACACAAAAAGTGTTTCCAAATATATTTATATATATATATATTAAATACTTAATATATAAATATGTACACATGTATTTTTTACGTTTTTTCCTTACTGTATATACATAATCATCAATTATATTTCACTATATATACGGACGTATACAGTGTAAATGTATATATTTATATACGCAATATACTGTATATATTTGTATATATTCAGATAATTTTAAATATAGCAGTTCGAAAAAGAGAATTGTAGCATTTATTCTTTTTTTTTCCGAGTTTTAAATTTTTTCTTCTAGATTTTAGCCACTTCTACCAAGTCTCGGACACTTCTTGAGTATTATTTGGGAAATGTCGAGAATTTGGATAGTCGGGAGTAAATGGAGGTAATCCTGGTTCTGGCGATGCAGAAGACGTTGGCGGAACTGTATCTGCAATAAAGTGTTCAGCTACCATGGACCCTGTTTTAAAAGAAAAAAAAGAAACAACTCAGTCACACTTCATTATTTTCTCATTCAGTTTTGTTAGGCCTATTGATACATAAAGTGTATCCGCCGTAAACCATCTATTTGGGTGAAATATATACCAATAGCAAGAGTTTTATATGTGAATGTAAATGTCATTAGCCCGCATATTTGTAAATAAATATAGTAATGTTTATAACAATAGAGAGAAGATGGGAATTCATATATATTTATATATATACTATCTATCTCTCCTCAGAATATATATATATATATATATAGTTTACTTGTATGCTATATATGTAAAGAATTCGTATATAAAACGATGTCTCTTTTGCCTTCGGCTATTTTCTGTATACGGCGGTGAGCGAAACGACAGTTTTTGATGTTAGATATTCGTCGTGCGTGAGATGATAAGCATCGATTGATGAGGAGAATAAAATGTTCACTTATCATCTTTATTGTACTTTTGATATCTACAGATTACTGTATGTAAAAAATTACATATAAATTCGTTCGTAAAAACACGAACGTGCGATCTTTCGAAAATTCTCTTTGCATAAATAATTCATGTAAAAATTCTATTATCTATAATCCTTATCTTATGCATAAACACTATACGATATGTATATGGTATAGGGTATAAGGTATATATATATATATATATATATATACTATTTATATTGATGCACGCGCCCTTGGAGTATATATACAACGTATTAAGAATTTAGAAGAGGCGTTTTACGGCGAACGATTTCGAATAAGAGGCGATTCGAATAGGCATTAGAAATTTGCATTTGAATGAACGTCGAAGGTAAAGAAAACGAGCATAAAAATCAGAGTACAGGCATACCACAGGCAAGCACATAGTACCTTGACAGCTGTAACACTTTTTTTTATTCTTGTTTTTGTACTGTATATATGTTCATATTTATAAATACGTTGTTCTAGACATGGGAATATCTATGTATATGTTTAAATAGCTGAGAAAGGTTTTTATGTCATACGCCTACAAACTGTATTTATTATATACAAGTTTATATATATTTATCGTGTGTATGTGTGTGTACGCATAGAGTATTGTGACTATTATCACCATCATTAATATTACGTAAAACGTTTAACTCACCTCCGTGAACGCCTTCCATGTTCGCCTGCGAAGTGGGTGGAATTGGAAACGGAAGTCCTTCGCCCCCGCCCGATGCGTGAGCGTGGTTAAAAAATTCACCGTAAGCGGCTGAATACGGATAGAATTCCGATTGACCATCTCCTATGGAAGAGAGAAAAAAAAATAAATGGTTTAATAAGGTCTAAAATTGTAAAGGCTAATAGACAGGATATAGGACTATTAAAAAGAATTTATCTACTATATGTATACTATATAAAATGTAAATACGGTAAATAGAGTATATATATGGCAATTGTGGAATTAGATGAGAAAAGAGATCGCGTGGGGATATTAGAGTTGCGTGCGCCGGCGCGTGTATTAAGTGGGAAGTTGCAGGTGTTTGCTACATGCGCCGCAATCCAAGTGCTTCCCCGAGCGAGTTGCAGTCGGGCTTCCCTACTTGGCCTCTATCATCTTGGAATTACATATAAAAGGTTTCCCTCTCATCAGCTAGACACAATGTAAATTGTCAGCGTACCGAGATATCAAAAGTATAGGGATAAAAAGAGAAGAAAACGAGACGGAACTTACCGAATGCGTAAAATCCTCCTTGACCGCCTATCAATTCGGGATTCATCTTATCCTCCATCCCCTCGAGACCGTTAAGCGGCCGAAGGCCCCGCCGGTGCGGTCTAGAGTAGAACTGATGCCGTCTGGCTCCCATTGCCGATAGTTGTTTCATTCTTCTTTCTTTCGATCTTCGATTTTGAAACCAGACCTGAATTTACAAAGAAAGAAAGAAAAAAAAAATATTAGGAATTTGGTCAACTTTTAGTTGTTAACTTAGTAAAGATAAGAGATTAAAGTTACTCGCTCCTAGCGCTACTCGCAACGGTGCATTTAACAAGGTCAACAGCTGCAACGTGTTCTCCTAACGTACATTCCGTCTACGGTTTCGGTTTGGTGATGAAAAGAGGCTCAGTTTATAAAAATGGCTTTTCACTCTCTTTTTTCATGTTATTATAAGTCTCGAATTAACGCACTATAGCATTCACAAACGAATCGGAACTGAGTAAGTCGGTTAGGAGTAAACCAACCGATAATAAGCGAATATTTATAAGATATTTGGTTTAAAAAAAAAAAACAACAACGTCGCCTAGATCTTTATATATGCGTACAACCCGCTGTTCTGCATCGTTGGTAGAATACAATGGCTGGCGGCGAGAATTCTCATGGCGAACGATCGTGACAGTAGCTATTGTTGACTATATCATATATATAGATTTATATATACTTAAAACATATATATATATATATATATATTTTTAATAAATAGTACTAGATAAATTGGAAAAGGGGCTAAAGGGTCGAGGGAAAAGCTGGAACTTATCTTCTTTCTCTTTTTGTATTTATAAGTTTAAATAATTAAAAACGAAAAAAAGAGATTCCCTAGTTTATATGCAAGTAACGGTGAGCGGTTACAAAAAGGTAGAAGGATTCTTTGGGAAGGCAAAATAGAAAAGAGTAAAAAAGAAATAGGCGGACGAGTTTTGGTAACCTCCTGCAGAGTTGGGGTTGGAGTGGCGCGCGCGAGCCCGGCCTAGTTTCTGTTTGAACAGCTGACAGGCGAAATACAAGCCCGAAACGTATCTACGAAAGCTATTTGTTTACTCAGAGCGCCGCGCAAAGGCGGGCTGAAAGGCGTGGTGCCTGCACCAACACCAGCTGCAAAATCGACTATAGAAACAAAAGATTGCCGCACGCAACAGCATCTTGCTCTCAATTATCGTAGACGGCAGGTGCAAATTGACGGGAGAAATGGGTGAAAAAGAAGAAGAACGGGGTTGAAAGAGAAGAAGTGGCTAGTTTTACATTGATTATCGAAAAAAGACGTTCACCTGTATAACTCTCATATTTAGGCCTGTTTCCTGAGCTAATTGCTCTCGTATATGTCTAGTAGGTTTAGGAGTTGCAGCGAAGGCCGCTTTGAGCGTTTCCAGCTGCTTTGCCTTGATAGTTGTCCTCGGTCCCCTCCTCTTTTGACCTCCTCCACTTCCGTTACCATCCTGGCCAGATTGCTGAGAGGCGGAGCCGTTAGTCCCTTGCTTATCCTCCGGGCAGCTTTCGACATCGTTCGGCCCCGAAGGGCCAGCGCACTTGTCCTCCGTGGGCGGTGGACTGGAGGCTATCGGACTAGGTTCCTGTTTAATCGTCTCCAAATCTTTTTCGCTGAGGGCGTCGTCCAAGTTGTCGAGACCAGCGGACGTCGAGTCCAATTCATCTTCGTGATCGCTAAGATTACCGGCTAAAAAAGAAGAGATAAAAAAGAAAAATTTTGAGTGCCTTTTTTTATATATATATATATTTTATTAATTGTATATATCTTTCTATTTTGCCTATCACTCTCATTCACCCGCCGTCCCGTATTTCTTCCCTTTCACATTTTCTTTTTCTTTTTGTATTCGAAGCGTTAAAAACGAACAGGGGCGTCGAGAAGGACTTACGTAAGACAGAAACGGCCGCTTATGCATGCAAACAAGGACGAACGTTACGCCGTTCTCAAGCGCCCATGGGACGATTTGAACGCGCGACAATCTTATCAGGTTTTTGGTGAAGGGAGGTAAGGGAGGAAGGGAGGAAGGGAGGAAAGATGATGAATATTCATGAGACAGATGCTGACGGTCGATAAGCGCCGATAGCGACAAGTCGCGTGCCGTTTGATGACGTCGGCGACGGGGCATTGGTAACGAAATTATACTGTTATACGTATTTATATTATGTTCTATTATATCCCGCGAAAAAAAATTCTACGTGTGAATGTAGGCAGTCTATTCGTAAGAATTATTTGTAAAGCGGTCATTTACAAACTCTAAAATTGGTACATTGTTATCCAATTAGCGATCAGCTATAAACGAATGAGGCCAGGCTCCGTTATCGATCTTATTGAACAAAACGGTGCGTCTCTATCGGTTGGACAGGTGCAAACAACTGCTCTTGTATATTTGATGCCGCACCATTTACTGCCCGTGGCGCATCATTCATAATTCAAAGGGAATGAGGTATTGTAAGAAGCGAGGGGGTTTTGCACTCCACGGGCGAATAGTTTGTATTGAGTTTGCTAGAAAGGCGAAAGCGAGCAGTGATTTGAAAATAATTTTCTTCTCTGAAATTCTTATTTTAAATTTCGGAAAAAAAAGAAATAAGCAATTAAAATAGAGTTTTCTTGGACGAAAACAAAGGGCGGCTTGGATCAAACGCTAAGAAGCGTGTGCAGGGCGCGTGAACACCACCCTCGGAGCGGCTGGCTGCAGAAACTCGGTTGCCAGGAAATAAGGCAATCCCTGACCTATTTTGCAGGGGCCACCGTACGTTTTTTTCGGCCAGCTATATAGCTAGCGTGTGTGACAAGCAGATTCTTATCTATACACTATAGCGTGCCGTTTCTTTGATCTGAGCTCGAGCTCGTATGAATCATTTGTCATATACGCTAGTTGATTACTGACAGCTGCAAACTCGTATAATACCTCCAGACAAACTACCCCTCTCTTAACTTACACTTTCAGCTCATAAAAAGGGTATAAAAATAATAATAAATAAAAAATTATTAAGTAAATTTAAAAAAGAAGAAGAAGAGAGAGATTGTCAATTTTAAAGTTTTCTTTAAATACGAATACTATGATATGCTGTATACTTTTCACGTTTTAATATATAAAGCTAATATATGCATATATATATATATATATATATATATCCATATATATGCGTACATGATATTCAATCTCTTATATAATTTATATATATATATATAGTATATAGAGATTAAATACAACTGCAATCTTATATAAATATATACAGTTTATAATGTATATATTTATATATAAAATATATAAATCTCGGTTTAAGGCGACAAAGTCGAGCGGATAATGGCGGCTGTAGATTCTCATGAGAACTGTTTATCTGCCTTATTCTATCTGTGCGGTTGACATGCGTGATAGACGAAACGTATGCGAAAACGGGGAAGGGGAAGAGGTGACAGAAAAATAGTCATTTGCAACGCATTATCGAAAAAATAAACAAGATTGTTAAGTGTAGGATAAAGAATAAATAGTAGCCCATAATAGGAAAATGAATATTCAAACGCACTTACCTTGATATTTTGAATTACTCAAATAATCCTCCTTACAGATGAATTTATTATCCTCTAGAACGTATAATTGTTCGCCGGTGGCCAACTGCTTTCGGCATATCATACAGGTGAAACATTTAAGGTGGTAGACGCGATTTCTGGCTCGTCTTACGAATTCGTTGGCGGACAGCGTTTCTCCACAACCGCCGCATTTCGTCGCAAAACGCCTGTTTGGGAAAATTTCGCAGAGATTTATCGGACCGTGAGTGCTCCGTATATCGACTCGTGTCACAAGTATCGATTACTGATAAAAAGCCGTTTCGTTCTGGTTTACAAGAACATTTCGTTCCTCTCTCCCGGTTTTGAAACCCTTTTTATACACTTCTTTCCCAAAATATCTCTCATTCACAAATCCTACTTATTAAGATAAATATAAATATGAATTATTCATAAATCCATCCAGTACATTTACACAAAAATACATGCATATTCCTATAACTATCTGATATATTTATATTTATAAATCTCAGTATTTATATGTGCATATATACTAAGCAGAGCGTGACAAACCTCGTAGTGACGCAGAAGAGCGATTTTACGCGCGTGCACACATATATTATAAATATACATCTGTTAAATTTGCTAATTACTGGTATACCATTATAATCCTATTATAACCAGCATATTTCCAAAAAGCAATCGTTTTATGCATGCATGAGAAAAAAAATAGATGCCCCGGTAACATATGTATTACGGCAGTAAATAAAAAGGGAAAAAGAGGAAAAGATAGAGGGAGAAACAAACGCACCTATAAAATACCTTTAAATAATTAATAAATTTTTGTAAACATATACAATAATTTAATACATTCGTCTATCGTTCTTCGATCTATATTTTATTCTCTTTTCATTTGGTTATCGTATTTTAAATTACAAACGAACTTAACAAATGTGTGAATAAGGAGAATAAAATGAAAGAGATGTTCAATATTTAAATAGAAGCCTAAAATTTGAATTATTTTTTCCTTTTTTTTTTTTTTTAGTTCTAGGTCCAAAGTTTTTGGTCTAAAAAATAATTTTTTCTCCCTAGTTTCATTCCTTCCTTCCTTCTATCTATCTATCTATCTCTCTCTCCCTACCTCCTTTTTTTGTCCCTCTTTATCTCTCTTTTTTTTAAATATATAAAAGAATTTAACCTTTCGCGCTTATAGTTAAACTTGTTAATATTTGAAAAGGGATTCCTTTCAAAAGTAAACTAAACATTAAATTAATAAGGAAAATCCCTTTAAAAGAACGTAATTTGAGATATAAGGATAAACTGTTCTATTCTCACTTAAATAAAGAAAATAATAAAAGAAGGATATTTTTTCTTCATTATTATTTTTGTTATTATTTTGGTAAAGTTTATCTTTTTCCTTTCTTTTTCAGTTTCTGTTTTCCTTTCGTTCGTTCGTTCGTTCGTCCACTCACTCTCCATAACTTTCCTCTCTATCTACCTATCTCTCTTATACCTTCCCCCATTCCCCTCCCTACTCCTCATCCACATCTCATCTACATTTTTTTTATATAAATATCTAAAGTTAATATCTTTTTTCTTTTTTACAATCTACCATAGGCGTTTAATCGTTAAAGTTTATTATTTTATTACGAATTTGAAATTTATATTGCTAATTCATAAAAAACGACACTTTACTAGGCTATATAGTATTTTCCTTTTCACAGCCTAACCTACCTATTAAAGGTGTAGGCGAAAAAAATAAAATGCCGGTATAAGAGTAAACTCTCTTTCTCTCTTAGGAGACAGTCATAACATTCATTATTTTAATAGCCCGATAATAATAATAGTAATAATAATAATAGTAATAAAGAACATATTAAATAGCAATTATGAATGCAAGAATAAAGTTTTATTACAAACCTGAAGAAATCCTCTTTACAAAACAGCTTGCCTTCCCGAGAAAAACACTTGTCGAACAACTGCGAGTGACAGTCAGAACATTGAACACAGTGCTGATGCCAGGTCTGATCTAGTACGTTCGATATATATTTATCGAGTATAGGTCTCTCACATGCTGCACATGTCACCGCCATTACTGTTAACTCCGTACAACAACTATCCTGCTCTACAGAACGCATCGACCGAGCATTCAATGTCACGCTCGAGTTTTGTTCGCTTGCAGAAGGGCCGGTGGGCGGGGCCTCCGAGCCGTAGCCAATCAGGATGAGGTAGATCTTCGCTCTAACGACGGGGGGTGCGCCTCTGTCGGGGGAGAGTTTCAAGTTTTATCAATACGTAAAGAATAGTGCGCCAGTACTTCATCATAGACCAATAACACTCAAACAACTTAAAGTTTGTACAAGTATAGATTGGCGGTCGGTTGTCCGTGAGAAGTCTATATTCATATAGACGTACTGGATGAGAAAATAACAGAAATAATACAAGGAAAATCTACCGCTAAGACTTGTACAAAATCCAAGAGGAGGCTAGCCAATCTATCACGCCATAGGCGGAAGCCAGTGCCAACACCTAAAGACAATTATGACGAAAACGAACGGCTGAATTTTTGAATAGTAAAAGTAGACTAGCCTTCAAGGAATGCCGTAATAGGTAATAAAGGAAAAACAAATATATCATTCGCCTCTGGAGCGAAATGACAACACTTTTACAACTCGCGACGATGTCTTTCAATCATTAAAGCAATTTGACAATTCGCTTAAGTCTCTATACGCAATTCTTCAACTATCCTTAAACAATACATATGTACAATTGAGAATAGACGCTTATACAATAGACTGAGTGAGTTTTGTTCTTTGACCGTCTGCACGATACCCTTGACACGAAATTGGCTACTACTTATATTTACATGTGACATGGCGCCGTGCATTCTTACGCATACAAGCGCACGTTTTACACTACCGTACGCAACGTAGGATGGCAAACAAGCGATTTTTATCGTGGCAACCGTTACAAAGAGTTCTTTTACGATCTTCGAAATGTTTTTGAACAAAAACCTGGTCGTCTCAAAAAAAAAAAGAGATGAATTAAAAAAAAAGGAGAAAAAAGAAAGAAAGAGAAATTTCTATAGATATGCATATAGGCAGTTGACATGCTTTTTATGCCTATAACTCCCTGATTGTCTATCAACTCGTATAAGTCGTATCTCTGCTCATCGGGCCGTACTGCATGATGGTCAACGACGCGACTGCAATGCAAATACACACATGCACAAGTTGCGATTACGACTACCGTTCAGTTATAAATGTTTACATATAACTCTATATAAGCGAGGATTACGAGAGTATTGCACATAATATGTATACAGTTACGCAGAGGATTATAGATCGAATAAAAAGCAAAGTAGGAGATATATAGTAAATAGAAAGAGATAGAGGTTCAGACATATGATAGACAGTGTTAGAATGAAATACATGCATTTAAACAGAATTAAGGCTGGTGATAGAAAGAAAAAAGGAAGAAAGAACAGAAAGAAGTCTAATCCTAATCTCAACTGCTTAGCCCTGCGGATATCGCCGAAACGGCAATTGACCAGTCCGCACAATGACCAAAGCCTTCACGGCGTACAGCAATTATTCTCAGTCGTTAGCGACACAATAGGCACTGAACTGCTCATCATGTGTGGTGCTGACACCGCCTCTGGCCTCCAAAAAAACGTGTTGGCGTTCGTATACAAGAGCGCAAGTCGATTACATCATAGTTACAAGGCATTATGCAGCTTTTCCTCCCTAACATTAACCAGTACCGTTCAACGCCACTTTATACTTCAAACAATTTCTAGTTTGTTTTATAAACGAAAGACGCTTTTGAACTCTACCGTTTCCCGCCTAGATTCGACAATCTAGTTATACAACAGCTCGTCTAGAATCTAAATAATAATTTTCTTTCTGTATGTTTTTCTAACGCCCAACAGACAAGATTTTAGTCACTTTTCTTCATATGAAAAAATAAGGAATGTATATAATCAAAACATAAAATAATGTACATCCTATTTGAGTTTTTTTTATTTACGTATATTATACGTATAATCCGCACAAAGCGTTGCTTACATCTGCTATTGACACAACGAAATGACGTCAGAACAAATCACAAATTGAGCATTGTAAGAACATGTGCGAGGGACAGGCACGCAGTGACTTGCATATGACGCTGGGTGACGGCGTCCAATGTATTTTTAATACAGTAAAAATCTCTGCAGTTACAAATTGAACAAAAATTTAGCAATTGCCTTGATAAAAACATCAAGTAAGACGTCTATCGATGACAATGATCGAAAAGGTGACGAAAAAAAAAGTTTACAGTATAGAGACGGGGAAAGAGGGAGAGAGACGGGGGTAAAGGGGAGGCAAATGTATTGCTTAAGCTCTTTATCAACGATGCGCAGGGACTAGACGCCCCTAACGGTTTGTACGTACTTATACTACGCGTTATATACAAGAGGAAGAATTGGTCAAACAAACAAAATGCTCTCGACAAGAGTAATTTGACTGTAACACGCAAACAGCACTCTCAGAGGAATGCAGGTGGCAAGCACAGGCACTGCAAAGTGCAAACAACTAGAGACAAACAGTTTGCCAAGTGTGTTTGCCAACCGTCAGCAGTCATGTGACTGTATGCACAGCCTGATAATGCAAAGCTGCTTCGAGAAGGAAGTGAACCGACGGGCTGCTGGTTGACGGAGCGTCTCCCGCATCCTGCTTGAATTGGCTTATTGCTAGAACCCGTTTTTTTTAATTTTTTTTTCCTATAACTACGGGTGAGTTTGGCCATCTGTCTAAAAATGGACAGATCGAGCGTTATCGAACCGGTTGTAATGTAGGAGAAGGGGCGTCAAATTACGTTGGGGCGTGCGCGACGGAGGCTGTAGTCAAGTTTGCAGAGCATCTCCAGTTTATTTTCCCTCCAGCTACCGCAAACTTTTGCAGATCAACTCTGTTCTCAAATTTCTTGGTTTTTTTCTTCGTTCTGCTCGTCCATAGAAAAATTCTTGAAAGTAGTAGCCTTCTTCCGATAGAAAAATAATATTTTCTTTTTTTCTCAATCTCATTCGTTTTCTTATTCTTTATTGTATTTTTTTTTTTCTTACTCCTCTATATTGTTTCTGTCCTTCTTTTTTCGTTCGTTCTGTTTTTTGATTATATTCGTCACGCCAGCAGGCGTGCATGCAGGTGCTACCAGGAGTGGCCTACCGCCGCAGGTGCTGCTTACACGGCGGCGGCCACATGAAAGCAGTATAGCAGTTCAAATATAGCGAGGAATCGGGAAAATGAAAAAAAAGAAAACGAAGAAAAATAGAACAAACTAGAACTGTAAAAGGTTGAAGGGGATGAGAAGGCGGTGACGAGAATTAGTTGGATGATAAGAAAAGTAGGCTAAAAAAGGGATGAAGGGTTGGAGAAAAAAATTTAGCGGTCCGACAGCCAAAGCCCATCAATTCGAATTTGGCTACTCGGGGCAGCGTGACGAAGGCTGACGAAGCGTTGATTAAGAAACAAATGGCGCTGTCTCGCCTCGCACCTCAAAAGAATTTCGAAACTCTTCATTCTGCCCGAATCAGTCAGACGTTTATCGCCTCCGGCAATTCAACCCGCACTGAAGGCTGTGTGTGGTCATTCGGAGACTTTTCTTCCATATACTTTATTCTTTATTTTTTTGGCCAATGGTTCTTTCAAGACAACAGGAGAATTAAAGAAATTGTAGAATTGAATGGGAACAAAGACAAACATCTTCCTCCTTCTTACCCTCCAACGTTCATTGTAGCGTGCTCTACGTTCTCCCAACTGGCCACTCTTGCTTTGAATCGAAGCACAAAGGGATGGGGCATGTAATCTATACAATTTCTTTGATCCTTTTCGACGTTCTCTCTATATGTACGTGTATTTAGAATATATTGCGTTCTAGTTCGATGCGCATTTTCTTCTTTCATTAAACCTTCTAGTAACAAGAATAAAAGAAAAACTTTCTTATTTTTTCTCTTTATACCACCGCTTTTCTAAAAAAACACTAACGGTATTTTTTTAACATTTCTACCAAATATGTAGTTATTTTATATATAAATACACGATAGAAACAGTGTATGGTGTACTGTGTATACACCGAGTTTTTGATTAAGGAAATCAGCAGGAGTTACATTCCAATTTCCCCCTTAACACTTTCTTTCACGATCGTCTATCGATCAGCATATCCTTGAACCGCCTAGACTATATAACTCCCTTAATGGGGGAATTATATACTGTAAAAGAGGGTGGGAAAGAAGGAGAGAAATTAAGGAAAGCGAGAGAGAATGAGAGAGAGTTGAGTGAAAAATTCTTTTCCTTACTTCATAGGAGTTAAGGCAGGTGGGTGAAGGAAAGCGGTCTGATCGGGCAGAATAAGAAGACTCACGCCACCTGCGCCAATTGCCCCGTTCGTAGATCTGTGTTTTGATAGAACCTAACCACGATCGTTATCGGCCTACATTAACTTCGACTCTGTCATTAAGATCGCCTGACCTTGTAAGGCATCTCCCGTCTGATTTAAAAAGGAGTGGAAAAAAAAAACGCAACTATCGAACTCACACAGATACAGATAAAAAGGAAAAAAGTAATCTCGAACGGTGATCTTATACGAAAACTGGGGTAAAAACAAAACAAAACATACAGAAAGGATATATACGTGATTGGAATAATAGAGAAAAATATAAGGAAATACAGATTAAAGTCAAGATCGTCACTCGTTCTATTCATAAAGCGAGCGACGAGTGTTTGAATTTCTGCTTATGGCGCGAGTAAAACGAGGCACCAACGAGCTTCTATATAGGAGACTAAACAAGCTTTGCAGCAGATCAGCGCCGTCTTGTTTACACAAGTCATTAAAATGGCATGAAAATAGTGTTTTATAATGCTGAGTGAACGGCGGTATAGCGTGAAACCCCGCCGTCCCGTATATTTCTACTCTTATTCTTACCCCCCTTAACCCTCCCTTATCCCCCACTTTACCTTCTTCTACCGCTTTCCAACCTATTCTTTTTTTTTCTTAGTCGATACATTTACTTTACAAATAAATGATTATTGACCAAGTGCAAACTAGTCGGCAGGCCCTATTTTCTACAGACAAACGTTTGATCCTTTCACCGCCATATGCGGAGGGTGGTGCGAGCGCACGTTTCGTACTCATTGCAAAGCGATTTGCATTGTCTTAAGGGGAACGGTTGTTTCTAGTGATTGATTGTGACAGTGAGCCGAGGATTAGTTTGTCATTTTTGCTGCCACTTTGCTTGCCTTACCGGCTACCCGACACCGTCAAATATTAATTGAGATCAAACTAGATGTATATGAATTAAATCTATCGGCGAATGGCCTCTTTTTCTATTAAAAAATAAGAGAGAAATAAGACCGCAATAAGAGAAAATAAATTCTCCCTTATTTTTCTCTTGCACCATCATGACGAAGATTGGCGGCGAATAGACGCTCCAAAAGGTTAATGAAGCTCACGCCTCGCCTCGCTCATACAACACCGAGCTACGCAATCCATTTTTGTGGCAATTGCTGCAGCTAATGCGTTTCCCCTTCGCCTGCGAGCAAGGTGCGGGATTCTATCCCTTCCGCTCCTCCTACCCCTCTAGTCTTTCAATCCTCGACGGCCGTTCGACGTGTGCAATAGGCGTCCGTTCGGACGGACGTCGCAAAGATGGGTGGTCTAATTCATCTCCAGCGCTGTTCACCGCCATGCGTAAGGGGTTACGAGTCTAGTGACCCGCTCCACGAGCGTTATGCTCGAATTCAGTGCCAGTTGTAAAGAAACCGTTTACGGAATATATGGATTACCATAGTTCCGATAACGAAAAAAAAGAACTTAAAATCAATACAGTCGACTAGCGAAAAACAATAAATAAAAAACCTATTGTATAGTGTGACAATAAACATCAAAGATATCTGATGAAAAGTGACTTTTAGGGTTAAATCTAAAAAACAAGACAAACGATCAAACGACGCTGCGCGCCTATATCCTTATCTCGTACGACCAGCTCCGCTCGGCTTGCGGTGTTATACAGAGAGATGGACGCCATACTACAATAAAATACAAAAAAAAACATACAAAAATTAAATATAGGTCGCTATAAAGGGCGCTGTAAGGCTATAGAAGTCTGCCCTTTTTACCGTCCCTCAGGAGGTGCTCACTTGTGATTACCTGACTATCATATGCGGAGAATCTCGCGCTCTGTCTGTCCGTTCTTGATTGCTTTCGTCCTTTCTTTTCTCTCTATCTGCCCGATGCGCGCGCGCGCGTGTATGCTTTTATACGTTTGGATTATTGTTGAGCAATATCGATGAAAGGCCTTAACACGTCCTACATGTTTTATCTAGTATTTGTCAACAACAAAAAAATGAAGCAGACAAGTTAATACTCACCTGCATTTAAATTATGCAAATGATTTATTATGTAACAAATTATTTTTATAATATTGTAAAATCTTATTGGAGTGTTAACCCTATTCTAAAGAACTATTTATATTTACAAAACTATGTTTAATGTATACTGTATATATTTTGTTATGCACAGTTATTATGCTAATGAGAACGTTTCCCTCTATGCCCTATTCTCTATCTTTATCTTATTCCAATATGCAAATACACGAAAGAGTTTAGAGACGTTGCGAAATGATAAATGCGCCTCAGATAGTCATCTCCGAACGCCTTTTCACCCCTTCCATATCTGGAGACGTCATTCCACAAGGGTCGCGTTATTTCTTCCCTTATCCCTTTTTTATTTATATTTATATGTCTATCTAATATTGGAATATATACATAGATATTCGTATGCGTTGTCTTATTGTATACTAGGAACCGTTAGTTAGTGACGCTGCTAGACGCTAATCTATATTTTGTATATCGATGGTTGTTCTTCAACGCATTCGTACACCAAAGATATACAACAAATGAATGTATACAATGTAGTTACTGTATGTAAATGATTTCAATAGAAAAGAATTAAAAAAAGAGAGAATAAAAGGAAGAGACAGAAAGAGAAAGAAAAAGAAGGAGAAAGATAGATAGATAGAGAATGAGTGAGTGAATGAGCGAGCGAGCGAGTGAGAAAAAGTGAGGGAGAGGGTGGAAGGAGGGAGAAAAAAAATGATTTAGAAAGAAAATAAACGAGAAAAAAAAAAAAAAAAGCTAAGAAAATGTGGAAATCTGAATATATCTATATTTTTAAGTACAAAGTATATAAGGCGGCATAGCATCGACTTCGTCGCGTCGCAGGTAATTAGAAAATAAATTGGCTTCCGTATCGTATAGCTGGATGAGCACGCGTTCGCCCGACTCGAGATCTTCTTTCTTAAGCCCTTTATTGTTGATAGAGGTCGGTTAGAAACGCAGGACGAAGAGCATACATAGTATTATATCTTTTACTCGACGTTGTATTTATCTATACATCTATTATATCAATAGATTGTTATATGTACATTAAATAATGAGGAAACGTTCAGGTATATGTATATAGAATAACTATTTAAACGCATATGCCTCTGTGCAACGTCTTTTAAGTATGTTTCGTAATCTAATGTAATGAAAGAAGTGTCGTATAGAAGAATATTCACGGCGGAATGCGCATATCGCTATCTCAGCACCAGATTGGCACAGCTAACGGCAGATGGCAATGGGTACGGCCGGCACCGCAAGCTGCCAGCAAAAACTCCGAAGGGAAACGAGGGCCAGAAAATTTTCGGGAAAACCGAAAATACGAACAGGCGCAAAATTTAGCGCTACTCGCTCGCACAAAATGTATTTTTTTTCATTACTTTTCGACTCCTCTTACGTTCTCTTTCTCTTCCTCTTTTCTTTCTGTCTATCTCTCACCCTTTCATTCTCTCTCTCTCTTTCGCTCTCGCTCTCCTCTACACATTCGTTTACAGTTTTACGTCGTTTTTTATCTTTATACTTTTTTTCTGAATTATTCAACGTTGACAAAATAATCGAGCAGCTTGTAAAATAAGCCCGGTGTTTAGAACGGTGTCACTGATTAGATGGAAAACTGCCAGAATCGGTCTATTTTTAGTTACCGCTATAGACAATCGCATCAAATCAAATGAGAAAATATGTAATTAATTCGATTGCTGCTTCGTTCTCGAAGCGCGTGTTTATTGGCTATTCTATATTTATATATTATAAAGACTATATACTACCTATAAAAATTCCCCTTTACACATCCACTCTCAAATAAAGAAAATTCATTCACTTTTCCTGAAGCTCCTCTCTCTTTCCATGCCCTCGTTTTCTCTTTCTCTCTAAAATTCTGTCATTCAAACGGTAATTTTCCTACCCGTTCAATCATTCTTATCGAAAGCGAATTATTGACTGTTACGTGAAAGTTCATTCCGTAGAAGAATGAATTCATTGTGGAAGACTATTTGCCCTCTAGTACCGTGTATAATTTTCTAACCATTTTCACCAACCGTTGTCGTTATCAACTTTCTCAGTGAGAACTTTTAAATTTCATGTTTCATTTACTTCAGCAAACAATTTTCAACTCGATAGCCTACAGTCATTAATCTTCTTAATAGGGGGCGCCGTCTAAGTATAATATAAAAATAGAAAGAGAAATGTGCTTAAAAAAACGGTAGATGGCGGCACGAAGATGCTGAATTTTTATAAAACTGATTGTAATATTATAGCATTTAGCTAAGATTGCTTGATAAGAATGTAGGAAATAGAAAAGAAAACATAGAGTAACCATGAACGAATGGACAAGAAAAGAAATCTAATACTTTCCCGCCGAATCGTGAAATGTGTAAAATAATTAAAAACGGGAAAAAGAGAACAAAAAGTAAAAAAGTAACCTTGCTTACCTTTTAAATTGTTGAATAAATGATGATTGAATTTTTTCTAAATCTTCCTTTCAACATAATTCAAGTGTGTTCTGTATAGTTGGTTTCTTTCTGGTCCGTCCTAAGCCAGGTCTCAATGTCGAATGGAAATGTATACGCGTATATTATAACGTACCGAAAAAAGGCTTTTCGTACATCATATATTATATAGGTTTATATTTATACAACTGACAAAAATTGCCTTCTTATACGTACGTAAGTTGGAAATAAATCACTCTAGCTACAAAAAAATGCTGTATATACTTAAGAGTCCAATAGGGTATCCTCTACAAAGAGAGAGCGAGAGAGCGAAAAAACTAGAGAGCTAAAGATTATAAGAGAGAGAGAGAGAGAGAGAGAAGGAGACAAGCAAAGATAGAGGAATAAATACATAAATAAAAGATACATATATATATATATATATATATATATATGTATCTTAATTTAGAACTTTAATCTTTACAAACTTTAAGAAAAAAAAGAAGAAAAAGAAGAGAAGAGAATATAATATTTTAGAAGAAAAAACTGGATAAAAAAGAATTAAGAAAAGATTAAAATGAATAGAACAAAATTCTATTGTAGTAAAGAATAAAGAAATGAGTATATATGTTGAAAATTTCCCAAATTAGGCTAGTAATCCGAAGGTAAAATATTATTTTTAGTTCTATACACTTATTTAATAGGCATTTAATCATAGCTAAAGAGAAGTTTTTGACAGGAATAAAAGACTTATTTAAGTAATTCGTAAACAATTTGCAGCTATTTACTACACATATTATTTGTTATTCGTATTCCATGTTCCCTAAATAAAACACGATACACTGTATTATTATTATTATTATTATTAGAGTTTTGATAAGTTGCTGTATTTATTAAGTTTAAACAAAGTTTTACAAGAAATCCCTTCTTTTCCTTTCTGTCTCGCTTTCCAACTGGAGAGAAAAAGAAAAAGAATATTTTCAGTTTGACGTCAGCCCTGCAAGATACCTAGCTTTTCTCTTTTCTTATTATTGACAAACAATACTATTTATCTTTCTATTCCTTACTCTTTTTTTGGCTTTGATTATATTTTATTGTTAATCAGCATTTTCTACAGTAAGACTTTTTTTTAACCTTTCTATCACAAATCTTTGGGACTTTTTCCAAAAGTTAGCCCTATGTTCGCTGTTATCTTATTTATATGATATTTAGAAAATTGTAGCAACTTTTAAGAGAATGCAGCGAATTTGATAGTAAACTCAAAATAGTTTCAAGTTTAGTAAAGACTGACAAAAAAAACCCAACGCCTACAAACAATAGAGACCAGGATATAGTATTACAATTATGCAACATGGCAAACAATATCAAAAGGAAAGTAATACAATAAAAATACTAAACATAAATTACACAATTTGAAATATTTATCTAAATAACAAATTTTGTTATTTAATCGTTGTAATTAGTAAACTTGTTAACACAGCCTTTTTTTTGATAGGCTGTAATTCCTTGCCAAGCAATCTTTCCCCTACCCTCTCTTTTCATTCCATTTTCTCATCAATATCGTATGCAGTGTTTATGCATATTAAACTCGCGAAATTTTAGCCTATACTGTATTGGTTTTACTATTAATTTACTACTTTCAGTCATGTAAGATAACCATCAGTCTATTTTTGAATTATTGAACGTAATACGACTCTTAATTAATAAGATAATATTAGAAGGGATTCTCGTTTAATAAAGCTCTTTCGTTTATTATTCTCTATACTGTATACATTGTTTTTTATTCTATATTTAAATATATATATGTATATATATATATAAATATACTTAATTGAAACTGACATGTAGCCATGCAGAATTTGTCTCAAGGACAACTGGTATATTGTTATCTTTCACTCTTTAACGAGAATGTGATATTATTTAGTATAAAAAAAAAAACAACGACAAGGAATTAAACGAAAAGTGTTCTCCCCTGATTTAAAAGACACATTAATTCTTAATCAAAGGAAGTGACGAATATTCTATTCAAAACGTAGTATTGTTTGTTATCAACGAGTCCCTAAAGGGATGTCAACCAATTCCCTTGGTAAGGCATAATAATTTCCCGGAACTTTAATCTTGATCGCGACATCAATATGGAAATGAACAATACGAATATATATTTTACCAATAATGAGGGATGCTAATCTCTCATCTCCTATCCCTTCCATTTAAATACATCATTCGATAATTGTAATTTTTATTATTTAAAGCGATTAAAAGAAATTTCTATTCCATTTAGCATCTAATTACTTTTTTATCGCCATTTTCTACTATCATTTCGCCACCTTCTATTGATAGAAACCATTATACGCCTAAAAAAACAATTTTTTTAATAAAAAAAAAAGTAAATACTTGCGATTCTTCGCAAATTTTCACCTTTTTAAACCATTGTTTTTATCTTGGCGTGTCTAAATTGATTATAAAATTATTAGGAAAGATTTCACATGTATCCATTTTTTTCCATTTTGTTTTTTATTTAATTCAAAACATTTTGCCAAAACGATAACGAAAGTAATTTTAATATCTATATTACTCTATTAATTATGATATTAGACGTTGTAATATATGCCCTCTTTAGTTACAGTTACTGGACACCATCGTTATCAAGTGATTTCTCCTCCTCCCTAAGGAGTGCGTTGGTCGGCTATCTCTGCTATCAATGTTTGCAATGTGAATCACTTTCGCTACATTCTGGTAAACGGTCATGTTTCTATCTTTTGGTAGCGACGTCTACTGGAACAATGAACAAATACGCTTTGGCGCCAATTGCTTTGACTAAATGACGCATCTTGCACATGCGTGATTCTATAACGAGATTTATAAGATCCTAAACTCGAGATTGCGTTCGAATGATAGTATTTGGCTTTATATTGATATAATGTCGGTGGCTAATTCGATATTATGTGCCTCCATCCAAATGAGTAGTATTAGGGTAAGGTATACATACTGGAAAGTTTACTTGTACAACTGCAAAACAAAATCTTTGTCATGAATTCTTCTAGATCTTCATTCTCTCGTTGATTTGCGCCTATCTCCTTAGAAAATTTAGCGTGAACGTTCGCATTTTCCACAGGGTAAATAATCAATTAATTAAATTCTTATCAATAACCTAATTATCGTCTATTTCCCATAGTGCGTGTTCTTCGTACTCTGTTACGGTGGTATCTATTTGGAGTTTGACAAGAGAATTGCCTATTTGATAATGCAATACGTGACAATAATGTATCCTGTTGAATATATCTTTCGCGTTATATTTGATCCTGCTTAGAGTGTAGTACTTATTAGTTTTTAATTAAAAAATGCTCCGTCAAACGATAATGGTAAGAAAACTAGACATAGATTTTCGCTAAGGATAAAAAAAATACAAACCAATTATTATCATTGGGAGAGATCACGTGACTACGTGCTGTTTCTCAAAAAAATAAAAACACATACACACAAGTCTTCATCTAAAGTAAAATATCTCATTATTTTGAGTTGAGGAAGGAAAAATGCATTATCTGTTACACAATTCGAAAGAACTTCAATTTTCGCGTCGGGAATTTCTGATGGCCGTTAGTTATTTGTTTTATATGAGAGGTTTAAAGCTTGTGGATCGTTTTACCATGTTCTCTTTTCTTTTTTAGATAATGTATTTGGGTTTGTTCGTTGCTCTCTTTCTTCGTCAGAATGCTATCGATCCACGTAAATTTCATAGAGTGAGTATTTTCGATTTAACAATGAATAGACATTATAAAGGAGATGAATTTTAAAATTTCAATAGAACATATTTCTAGTTCTGTTCGGATTAGCATCAATCTCGAGTGGATCGAACAACAGAGATTATCGATTTCAATTGGGGTATTACATATTCGTAATATATCCTATTGAATGCGCTGTACGCCTCGTCGGAAATGGGTGCACTCGTCGGTGATCTCCATTCTGCTTCAACAAGAATTCGATGAATTTATCAATAAATGTTTCTTTATAAAGAAAAGCCATTCCCCTTTCCTTCCTTCCCGTTTTGCATTTGTGAAAGGGTCAAAACTAAATCGGAAGTTGTTTAAATTGTTTTAAGTTCAATCAGTAAAAGAAATCTGCAAAAATACGTAAATGAAATCAACAAATGTATAAAAATTGCTAAATAAAATGCGTGTTTTTATTCTTAATTGACAAAAAACGCTACTCTCAAATTGTCAGAAAGGAAGTTTCACTTTTTCATTGTTTCGTAAGCGTAATGTTAAATGAATACGAAAAAAACGAGATATTTTTAATGAAGCAGCCTGTTCTATAGGTGGAGAACTCTTTGTCAACGTCAATATTATTATTTGGCTTTTGATGATGTCTTATGAATAGTATTTTTTTTATATTACTATTAATACAATTTTTAATTAAGCCAACTTTGATGAGGAACATAATCTTCGACAAAAAAATATCGACTTTTTAAAAAGGGTTATCAACACAAAGAAGAGCAAACAAAGCGGTCTGCCCCCCATTCCCGCCAAATATGGACACCGCATTTGTTCACTTTCTGATAGTTTCGCAGAGTTAAAACTCGCCCCTTGATTGTGTAATCTTATCAGAATTAGACCAATTATCCTTCTTGAACACGTATATCTACAATCGTAGCTGCAGTGTTTTACTATTATGGCTGAGACGAGAGATGAAAGCCACCAAAAATCGGATGAAAATGAAATTGAAAATAATGATCTGACGTCTAAATGCGATAATAGGGAAAATCAAAATAACTGCAGTCATTTATCACTGGAAATTGAACAGCTGATTGATGATGCAGTTGAATTTGAAAAACCAAATGGTACCATTAGTTTTCATCGTTTAAACTGCACAGCCAGTGTGAAGACTGATCGTCGATGTTGCGGAAAATCTCAACAAAAATTTATACTCAACAATTTAAGGTTTAACTGACAAATCCTTAATTAAACAATATAATCTGTTTGTTAACTTTTACAGTGGCAAATTTAAGCCTGGCTTAACTGCAATTATGGGTCCGAGTGGTAGTGGGAAATCAACGTAATTTTAATTTTATTTTCAAAAGTGAACAAACTTATATTTTAAAAATTTCCGCCTTTATTTAAAGTTTATTGGATATATTGTCTGGTCGAAAAGATCTGGGCAACGTTGATGGACATATATTAGTTAATGGACGACCACTTCCACCCGACTTCCGCTTGAAGAGTGGTTATGTGATTCAGGTTTGGCCTTTGGTTAATTAGTAGCCCATTAACGATCTTAATGACTAAATAAAATGTTAGACGAAATGATTAGCGTGTTTTTATTTTCAATGTCAATAAATTTTACTTAAATTAAATGTTTATCAGACGTGATTAAACCTACTAAATTAAGATTTACTCATATTCCATAGGACGATGTTTTAATGGATATGCTAACTGTGCGGGAAAATATAGCCTTCTCTGCATCTCTTAGACTACCAAAAGGAACTACGTCTCAGCAAAAGCAAAATTATATCGATCGTATAGTTGATGATCTTAGTCTTTCGCATTGTCAAAACGTAAAGGTAATTACAGTAATTTCCTTCAAAATAATGGCTAAAGTTACAAAGCGATACAATATTTCAAGGTTGGAACGGTAATTAATCGAGGAATTTCTGGCGGAGAACGAAAAAGAACATCAATAGCATTAGAGATAATTAATTCTCCTTCTTTTCTGTTCCTTGATGAACCAACAACTGGTCTAGACGCACATATGGCCAGATCTGTGGTTAATTGCTTAAAACGGTGATTATAAAATATACTCCTAAGAAAAATCTTAACTCTTCGAATAAATCTTTATTTATAGATTAAGTGAGGATGGCAGAACAATAATATTGTCCATTCATCAACCTAGATATGCTATTTTTGAAATGTTCAATTGGCTTTATATGCTACAAGAAGGCCAATCTATATATAATGGTCCACCACAAGAAACAGTTAGCCATTTTGGAAAGTTGGGTAAGCTAAATGTGTCTACTCTAAAAGAAAAATTATCTAAATATTTCTTCAACTTTTTTCCGATTATTTCTAAATGAGACTACGATATCATCTAAGTCTTGGAGTAATCTTTGTCTAGCATTATATAAATAGCAGTAATAGAGTCGTAATAGTTAATTTTTCCTTTTTACTCATCTCTCTGGTCTTTTTTTTTTTATTATTATTTTAAAAAGGTATAATAATTACAATTTTCGTAAATTCTTAGTTTCTTTATTGGACTATAGAAAGGATCTTTTCATTTGCCGTCAAAAGAATCTACCACTCCCCTGTACTTATTTTGCTGTCTATTACGGTCAATAGCTGTCAACCAAATGTTTATTTTGATGGAAAGATGTTAATATTCCATTTTTTTACCCCTCATTTACAATTAATGAAAAGGCAAATAACCATTTTCCTCTATCGGCCGATCTGTAGGAGATTATCTTGAGGATATGCTCTTTTCCTTTTTCTTTACGCTAACTTAGCTTTGATACATATACTTAAAACTGCTTTGACAATTGTTCTTCGTTGTCGTATATTGTTATTTACCATATATTTTAGACTTATTTTATGGTAGACAAGTCAAGAATTAGCTTAACAGTGGTGATTATGCTTATCCATTGTTCAACAACATTATCAATCATTCTGGTATGAGGAATTCAGTGAAAGAATTTTAAAGCGTTTGAAATAGTCTAGATGACAGGTGAAAAAAAGGTGTAAAGGATTAAGAGTGTTATATATAATTAAGATTAATCGAAAAATCATATTTCAAGTCGTAACAATTCCTTTGAAGGGTCGAAGAGAAAAATGATTATGCATAGATTTATTTTACCACTTTTCTAATTCGTGAGAAATCTCTCTGTAAATGCCAGTTGTTTTCCTTCTTTTGTATTCCTTCAAGTGACTATTTAGTAGCGTTCTCTTTCAGACATTGAATATATGTATATATGTATATATCTGTTTAATGAGTGCATTAACGAGCTACACCCAACGTATAATATATCCAAAAATCTGTTATATGAGCCAAATTAGGTTAAGCTAAAGGTCAGGATAAAAGAAAACATCTGTTTTCAGAAATCATTCAAAAAAGAATGACCTACGAATAATGATTATGTCTAATATACTTTCATTTGTATGTAGGTTATCATTGCGGTAGTTTTGAGAATCCATGTGATTTTTTTATGGACGTTATCGGTGATCCTATCGGTATGCTAGATGGTGAGTTGTGTTGTTAGCCAAATGATTAAGTTTTATTTACTTAAAGAGCTAAATTGATAATTAGATGATTTAAAAAGTGAAGCTGACGAAGATGCATTACCTTTGATTTCTATCGATCCAAAAATTCAAACTTCCCATTTCCAGTAAGATTGCATAAAACATTTGTTATATATTTTATAATTTCAGCTATCGATATTTTTCCTTTCAGAATCTTAGAAGAGCTGGAGAGCGAAGTAAAAAGTATAGGTATCAAGTCTAAAACGAAAGTTGAAGATTACCCAGTATCAGTGTTTACGCAATTTGCTATTGTTTCCCAACGAACCTTAAAAGTTGTGTTATTGAATCCACATGTTCTCTCGTAAGTTTACTTTTTCACCACTTTAAATAACAACAAAAATTCTTATAATTTTCTAAGAAATTTCTCTATTACAATAGGGCTCACGTATTTACAGCTGTGATATTTGCATTGATAGTAGGATGTATATACTATCAAGTTGATTCTTCACGTACGTCCGCCATTCAGAATAGATATGGTGCTTTCTTTTTCATTGTTATGAATTATGTTTTTGGTAATATGGCCGTTGTTGGTTTATTCTTGAAGGACAGAGTTCAATTCATGTAAATTCTTTTTATAATTATCATTATTTACTATAAGAGACAAAAGGTTATTAATGTTTACAAAAATTCTCAAAGCAATTTTTCACCGGAACAAAAAATTTCGATTATACAGAGTTACAATTCAGTTAATTCAATTAAATAATGATAAATAGATTTACTTTAACCATTGTTTATATATAGAAAATTATTTTTAATCTAATATATATATATATACTGTATATATAAACGTTTGTTTATTTTATTTAGACATGAATCAACAAGTGGTTACTACCGGATTTCGGTATACTTTTTATCAAAATTTTTTTGCGAAGTATTACCCATTAAATTGGCATCGGTTCTGGTATTTAGTTTTATATCTTACTGGACTATAGGTTAGTATAATTATAAACGATAGATGGAGTAGTAATACCTACCGCTTCTTTCTATTATCTTCTCACATTTTATAAGGTTTATTATAATTATATTGTTACTCTATGCATAGAAATATTAAAATGAAAGTAATTATATACCAAGGTATTCTATCTATTGAATTACTAGTCTAATTTTCTATGTTTTTTCCTTTTTTTAAATCCTTTGAACAGGTTTCTTTTTAGTTCAAATTAAATTTTAACTCGTTGTGTCAGTGAACTTTATTCTTATTAGTTTAAAAAAAGACTCTCGTTAGGATAATTTCTTTTTTTTTTTTGTAATTTTGGCCAAAAGATACAGTTGTTTTCTTCATAGGTAAAAAAGTTTTAGTGTTTTTTTTTAAAAAGAATGTTTTACTCTCAAGAAGTTAAGCTTATTTGCAAATATCATTTTTCATTATACGATAAGAATAGATATGCTAATTATTGCTGGTTAAATGAAAAACTAGATCATAAGGATTCTCCTTTCTCTTTAATCTATCAAAGAAAGGATTTTTTATATCAAAGACTCAGGAGCGGTCAAGGATAATTCAATAACCCTCAAACTATTCTCAGTATAACATTATCTGTCCTACTTTTACCTTGTAAATTTCTTTTAGGAAAGTTATTAGCCTTTAGCAAGAATTTTAAAGTTATGTATTTATAATCTAATATTTATACGTTACATATGCAGTATATACAGTATATACTATATATATATATATATATATCAAATATTCAGTACATTGTACAGTATATATTAGTATATATATAATATATTTTATTAGATCTTTAGTTTGTATTTGATTCCTTTTTTTATCAGGCTTTCAAAATGAAACTGTAAAATTCTTCGCTTTTGTCTGGAATACTTTATTTACGAGTCTCTCGGCCTGTTCTGTTGCTATGTTTTGGTCTGCATCGGTTACTGTAAGTAAAATTTTTGCAATTATGCAACAATAGCAACATTGATATTTATCGAAATTTTTTTACTTTAACAGAATCATACAGTTGGTACTCTTCTAACTTCAATGGTTTGGGTTACAATGATGGTATATAGCGGTTTGTTAGTAAACATTGAAACTATTCCCGTTTGGTTAAGATGGATACAACATATATCCATATTTCGTTATAGTATGAATGTAGGTAGATCATTGTTTTATTTTTTTTTCAAATAATGTGAATATCATACTGTTTCCTTTCAGTGGTATTCAATAAATGAGATAAAAGATCAAGAATATTGTAGTATAGTAAAATCAACGGATCTGGGAAAAGTACCTGTTCTAGATCTCAATCAAGAAGAGGAGGTATGGTGAGTATTTTATTTAAATATAACTTCGATATCTTTAATAGAAAGAGGAAATAAAAATTATACAGCACCAAGGGAAATCCGTGGCTACGTGGACAAGGAATAAGTTATGAAACTACTTGGGATCTATGGAGAAATTTTTGTGGAATATCATTGATTATGTTATTCTTTCTTATTGGTGCTTACGCTCAGTTGCGTAGATTGAAGAAAACTCGTTAATTTATTTATTTGCAAAATGATTTTATTATTTTTGAGTAATTAATGGATCGAATTGTTATGATATAGCTTTAATATTTATTTATTTTCATATATTCTTGTCGTTTAAATGTTTTATCTTCAGTCAGAGAAAATCGTTGATTATTTACTGTCTTTAAGGGACAAATGATTTAAAGATTTGATTAGAACCGTCTTGATTAAAGTTCGATGAACTTTACTTTGACGGTAAAAATGAACCTGTTTGTTATAGTTGAGAAATTGTTTAAATTATAGAAAATAAAACTGAAATTCTTACCCCTATTTAATAATTGAGGATGAATATTTGAATATCAATCTTGTAATTTGAAGGCAACACTAAGTAATAACTACATCAGAAGTTTGAACTATATACCAGTTTTGATGCCGTATGTTTTGCGTGATATTGAATATTGTGTAACTGGAGAATACGAATTTTATATTTACTGACAGTGAGTTTGCGAAATACTTAAATTAATGACAATTTAAATTATAATTGGTAGATGATTGATACTTTGAATGGAAAAAATTTCTTGAAAAATTTCTTTTAATTTTTTGTTTAGAAGTATTAATGTTTCTGAGCGATAATGCATGCTTTAAGAAGAGTATTCCGTTTCAGTGAATTATGATGAAGTTTTAGACAGAGAAAATCAATTAAGAACTGAAGAATTAGCGTCTAAAGCAAGTTTATTGAAAAACGTAAGCAGAAATCCTGAATAAATTTTACATTTTATAAATATAACTATTGTTGTTAAATAATAATTTCGAATTGATATCAGATTGTCGGAGATATTAGAAATGAGGTTACTGACCAAGACAAGCATATATCAGATATGGTAAGACTACATTAACTATGTCAGAACGTTTGTAATATACTAATAATAACGTTTAAAGCTGTTTTTAATTAAAGACGAAGGACATAATCTAAAAATAAAATATTCTTAAAAAAGAATATTCTCTTAAATATATTCTGTGCTAAGCAAACGTGGTAACAGCTTTAAAATTTACATTAAGTCACTTTTTATTAAATGTGAGAATAAATTACTGCTAAATGTAAAGTAATTACTTAATATCGAGCAGTACCATCATCACTTTGGAATAATTTAAATTTATGAAAAATTTTTGTTTTGATCAGTAAACTTAATAGATTGTATTCATACGCCATCCGTTCTTTATATACTTGCCATCTTGTAAAATTCTATTGTTATTTCTTCTAGGGTGATGACTTTGAAAGTTCCATAGGTCTCATTGGTGGTGGTAGAAAAAGATTGACAAACATGATGGAAGCAACAAAAACAAATAGAAAACTAATTTGCTATATTATTCTTATACTTGTTGGTGTATTTGTCCTGATATACTATGTATTTTTAAAATTTCGTTGAAATTATTGTTTTTAAACTTTCTAAACGCAATCGTAACTATATATATATATATATAATATAATATCTTTATTTTTAATTAATAGCCTAAAATACATTTTTTTCCTGTTTATGTTTTTAATCCAATACTAAAGCAAATTGTTAATGATTATCTCAAGTAGATTGACTGCTATACCGGCCTTAGGTATTCGATTAAAGGATGGAAATAATTTATCAGAAAGGTTTATGGTGTAACTGGAAATAAATGAATTAAAATATGTCATTTATAATACATTTCAATTTCAATTTAAACAATAATCCTATTCGTAATTCAACGTTGCGGTATTTATGAAGGGGCCAAAATTTATATTACGCTGCCGTTCTTATACAGTTCGTATAATAATTACTTAATAATCATTGTAACAATACAAGTTTATTTTCGGTCCAATTAGTTTTTTTTGCTATTCAGATTAGCTATATTATGAAAAAAAAACAAACTTTCCATATTTATTACAGGCGCGAAATTAAAACCAATGAAAATGTTACAAAATGTCACGTGATTCTATTTTGAAGACCCATTTCCGGCACTTGAAATAAACGTAATAAAAAAGTAACAATCATGACATTTCCATATTGGGCATTTTATGAAAATGTTAACCCCATACCGGTAATATTTAATTATTTTTAAATGATTTTAAATCATTAAAGCTTAATTAATAAAATGAATTTTGTTTTAGCTCCTTTTTTTCCTAATGTTCTTAGGATTTTTGATGCGAATATTGGAAGTTGAAAGACGTTTGATTCAGCCGGTAAAAAAAACGGATTTTCTTTTTTATACTCTATTTATATACTTTTTATTATAGTAATCTATTGTTTTACCTTTAGATTTGCATCTCGGTAATTATGCTGATTATGATAACTAGAGGATTCCCGGAAAAGTACATTTTTCGAGCTCTTTACTTCTTTCAGCTGATAGTACCTTTCAATGAAATCTTGAACTATTTTATGTAAAGAAACACGAAAAAGAAGATTAATGTCTCTTTTAATTTCTGATTTTGTTCATGAAGTATTTGATTAACAGTTAGCCTTAAGTCTTTTTTACATTTCTTATCTATTAAGGAATACATATTATGACTTTTAAAGCTTGTTTATCGTCTTAGAACGTTGATTTTAAGTATTATACAAATGCTATTATTTTAAAATTCTAGAACGCCATTTGCAAACAGATTCCATAATGACGATACGCTTTCAATGTTCTTATCTTAAAGCCAATCATCGTTTTGTAACAGTGGTCACGTGATTTTAATTATATTCAAGTCAAATTTCCGGTTTGTCATTGAAGATAACGGTGAAAAGTTTTTGAATTTTGATTGTAAATCTCATAAGTAATTAATAATGTTAAAGATTTTTCTACAAGTAATAAAGCAGGATCAAATATTTAAGGCGTTTGTCTAATCGTAAACGTTACATTTGTTACAGAACGTTTGTTTAACGATGCTCATTTACTACGCTTTCAGATTGAATCCAAAAGGGAATATTCATTTCCTAGTTGAAGTGAGAAAATAAGTTAATAATTTAAAGTTTAATTAATTGAAAAATGCAAAATATTCAATTGCAGATCTATGCAGTCGCCCTTTTAGCTAAAATTCCAATGACTGAAATCAGGATGATAAATTCTCAAGTACTCTTTGAGGTTGGTAAATAAATAAAGTTTGTTTACTTAATAAAGGAAAATGTATCTATTTAGCTGTATATATATCTCTTTCCCTTCTTTTATTTCTTCTTTTCTTTCTCCGCCTCCCTTCTTTTCTCCTTATCTATCTTTACTTCTCTCTCTCTCTCTCTCTCTTACATACATACACACACACACACACACACACACTCTCTCCTTTCTACTCATTAACGTATTATCATCTTCAAATACAGCTCTTCCTTGTTACAATATCCTGTAGAATGATCGTTATACAAGAGTTTCCAGTAAATCAAGTTATGTTTATTGCAATATCAGTGATCATTTTGATAATCAATATTATCTTTAATTATTACATTCGGTGGGAAGCTTCAAGATCAAACGAAAGTTTCTCAGCTTATCTATGGCGTGTTCTTACAGCCAGAGAGGAGGAATAGGACAAAGAGAGAAAGAATGAAAGGACTAAAGAAAGATAACTATAATGAAATGAATGAACGAAAGACTAATTCTTCTTATTCTAATAACTTCAGTAATATTTTATCATAAATTACGACTGCTTTCTATGTATTATTATTACATAAGATGATATGACGAAGCTACTAACAAGACTCATGTCTAGGCTAGAATCAGTATATTGAAATATAGAATATTTTACCAGTGTAATCTACTCAAAGTGCATTAGTATCCAATGAAAATTCTCTGTTCCGTATAATAAGAGCTCAGTTTTAAACCACGTGACTGGAAGTTGAAATAGTCTACTGAACAAAATGAGAGCAAGAAGATTAAGTATGATAATATTGATGGTCAAAGTAAGTTAGTTTTGTTGAACATGATATGAGATAATGTGCAAAGAGTTAATGTATAATTTTAATTAATTATTTTCAAACAGGTTCTATCGTTTATAATTTTCTCAGAAGTGCTGCTGATTCTCTTCGCAGAAAACGGTCTTTTCCTAATAGTCTTCTTCGGCGGGATGCTTTCCACCCACGAAATAACGCGATGGTGCAAAAGACGAAATTTATTTCCAGTAAACCTGCTGAGAGAATTTTTTCTCTCACCAAAGACGAAAAAATGATGAAAGTTGCCTATCCGCTCTCTCACTTTTCATCTTATATTCCCCACCGTATATTTTTAATTTACTGTTACAAATAATGCTATTTAAACGAAATATTTATTGAAGAAAATTTATTTGTGATATTAAGTTTGCAAGAAGTGAATAGACAGATTGTTTGCACGTGTAATAATTTTCTTAAAAGGTTATTAATTACCTTTATTAAGGTTTGTAAAGTTTGTTTTTGAACTACATTCTCATATACAGTATATATTTTACAAACCCCGCATTATAAGGTGAAATAAAATTACAAACTATATAAAGTTTATTAATTACTTTAATTTGATTTCATTTTAATATGGATATCAAAAGATAAGGGCGCTTTCGCACAATTGTGATATTTGTCATTTAGTAATATAAGACGATACGTAACATGTACGTAGAAAAAAGAGAGAAGAAAAGAATATAGATAGTATTTAGATAGGTTTTGATTTGTTCGTTGAAGACAAAAATGCAAGCTGAACATTAGAATGTACATTAGTAGAAATAGAGAAAACCTACTACTTAGGATTAAGATGACAAAAATAGGATCAAAATGACAAGTTAAATGGGAGTAGAAAGAACAAACGTTACAAGTACAACAGTAAAAGTAATAATTACGACACTGAGGAAAAGGATAACCTTCTCCTTTGTATTCATAACGCTTTCGCGAAGATCTTTGATACTCATTCTAGCCGCGCGGATACGCTCCAATCTGAGTCGTTGTTGTCTTAGGTTGGCAGCTGTTGTTCTATTTTCCTGAAGAAAATACATCGGAGGAGGACCAACCACAAGCTCAGACTGTTTCGGTTGTTGTTTAATTGCTACACAATTTTGTGGGGCACTTTGGATCGGTTGATTTCTGGATTCCTCTTTCAGCTGACATAGTTTTCGATTCTCAGTCATCATTCCCAACTTCTCATCGGTGGAATAGTTTTCTATAAGTAAACCGCAATTTTCGTAATCTCTATCCTCCTCCATCGTCTATATAGGAAAAGAGTCTAGTTAGCCAACCCGAAACTAAAGTTAATAATAATTACTGTAGGTGGAGTTGGAGGTTTCAGAATTTGATTGCTATCTTGACGGTCAACCATCCTGCTCAACGGAGACTCCAAAGAGAAAATGATCAACAAAATAATATAGTGGATAATCACGTGTTCAGTTACAAGCCAATTGGAAACAGCCTACTCTAGCACGTGATTCAAAATATTCAAGTTCGTACCAGCATCTATATTGGAAGCAGCAACTGCAATTTGTTTCAAAAGGGAGAAAAGAATCAAAAGATCTTTTCAAAATGAATATAAACTTATTTTATTTCCCATTTAAAATTTATCGAAAAAACTATGTCTTATCATCTACATTTTAATGTTTATACTTTCTCATATTCCAAATGACATATAGACCTTTATGAAAATGTTACAAATTGTTAATTTACGTTTACTGGTTTTCAAAAAGCACATATTGTGTTTATTTATTTTTTTCCATTTTGTGTTTTCGACCCTTTACATATTTTTTCCCTCAAACAAATATTCAACACAAACTTTTCAGACTATTTCAAAATATATATTTTTTAAACAGGAAACTTTGCTGATTTTTTCCGATAGTCCTCAATATACTTGGTTAGGTTGAATCCGGATGAAAAGTACTCGTTCAACTTTTCTTCGTTTAAAATTGAGGCTAAGACTTGTTTGAATGTGGTTCTCCATTCTAGATCTGCTTCTGTCAAACTGTGTCTTCTTTTCGGTAGATCATCTCCATTGTCATTCAAAGCTGAAGTCAAACCAGATGAAGTTGATACTGAGCGGCCCAATTTCTTTTCCTCTTCTCCTAGTCGAAGAATTACGGAACTAAAATTTGCTACGGCGTGATACAATTCTTGATCTTCTCTTCCAGATGTGCTACTGTTCACCAGAGCATAAAGTATTCTACATAGTTCAATAAACTGTGGCTGTGAATAAATGACAAATTTAACAAAAATACAAGTGTACTATCGCACAAAACACTTCTTACTTGGTTCAGAGGTGATAGAGGTTCTTCTACCTTCTTTTCTTTATCTACTACCAGGTCTGAAGGATTAACAGCGGTTTTAGGTTTACTTTCACCGGAGAAAAAATTTTCTGCTTCAACTCCATCATCTAGAATAGCTAAACGAAAATAAAATTCATGTGGAATTTCAAAAGAAATTCGACAAACCTACCGATAGAAGATGTAGGCGAGAGGAAAGATTTCTCGAATGTTGTTCCATCTTCAAATCTAAAGGCTGGTGGTAAATGCATTCTAAATAGTAATTTTATTTTCGCCACTGGATCATTTGAGCTTAAAATGCCCATAGCCCAGGCAAAATCTCTGAAATTAATAAGGTTACTCTTTCTGCTATCAAGCAATCGAAAGAGCTTGAGTGACAAATCCTGTCCGGTTTCAGACATTCCCCACGGTGTTACACCAACAAATATTGCAGAAAAAGCTTCGTATTCTATTCTGTAATGTTCATAATACGGTTTTTGAGGATCAAATTTATCTAATATATCTATTGCAGGTCGTGGATCAGTTCTATAGAATTTAGATGTAACATACTCTTCGCGGAAAACAATAAAAGCTTCTTCAAGAGCTTCATTTTCCAATTTTGTACATTTCGCTACACTACGTATAACATTTTTCATGGAAATCTCTTCCAAATTTTGAACGACACTAATTTTATGTTTAGATCTCAAATTGAAAATTCGATTATTCGTGAGAGTCTGAAATTGTCTATAAGCCGAATCAACTAACTCCGTTATCTGAAAGAAGCATATAAATTATGTTTAATAAACAGTAAAAGTTTTAAGACGTACGTAGATTCTCTTCTCAACCTCCTTAACTCTGTGTTCAGTATGGCAATTGACAATGCATCGGAACTTATCGTTCAAAACGGTCATAGCATCTCCTTCATCTTTACATGCGAGTAGTTCGTCTTTTACCGATTCAAGAATAGCTAGTGCGAATTGAAATAAAGTTTTAACTCCATCGTAGAAAAAACAGTCCATTATATTGACTGCTTCAGCAAAAGACATAACGCTTATAAACAGTGTCAGAAACCACGAAAGCGAAACCATATTGAGTAAGCCTAAATCGTCCAGTTTATTATGGATTTCAGGAATGTGGTCCTTAGCAAGATCGCTAAATACCCTCTGGTCCACAAGAGCACCAACTACTTTCGTATTATAATAGTCCGGTAAGATTCTCTCACATAGAACAACTAGGAGCCAAAATGTTTCCTCCTCACTTGCGTACAAGAGCAATACGGCAGCAATCAAATTCATGGCTTGACAATATCCAATATGAGGATTTCTAAATGCGTACGCTCTTAAAACACGACGCAAAGCGTCAATACCAATGTTTGACTGAAAAGCAGTGTGCTCAGGAAGTGATCTATGCAGATCGCGTTCAATTTCATCTGTAGCTACGTTTACAGTATGCATAAATCTTTCTACTAAACTCTCATAGTATCCAGGGTTGTTTGCCATTTCGTTAATGGCCCCAGAAAACACCATCCACAATTCACCTCTATACTTTTCCGGTAAGCCTTTTAAGACTGCTAGTCTAACTTCGTGAACCCTATACATGGTTATTCCTCGTCCATAATCTGCAAATAATCTATCCCATTCTTTTATTTTTTTTTTCTCCAAAGCCAACTCTATTTCATCGAGTACTTTAGGAAATTTGCTGAGTAGTTGCGGTTGAAATTCAATTTTACCTATATTAATGTTAAACTATATAGTTTAATTTATGAATTTTAAATGAACCAATACAAACTTTCACCAATGGCCGGCAATTGGCTATCGTTTTCGGAAAAGGAATTAGGTCGTGAATCAATTCTGTAAGGACAGTGAAAAGCTATCATATTTGCAATTTCGATAAATGAGAAAAGACTACCTTCTGGGGGCACCTTGGCTCGCCAGAAAATTTGTTATTTTCGCCAAAACCTGCTCTCTATCTATCAAATTAGAAACTAGTATGCTAGGCTGCAAGTAAAAAAAAAAGGAGAAAAAGTCTTATTCCATTCATATAATAATTAATTAATACTCTGTATACTTACTTGGCCTTTTATGGAAATAACTAAAGCATTGGGTAATACACGATTATTTGAATTACTATTAACCACCTCCACAACCGACACGTCTCTCATTGGTATAATTAACGTAACAAGATCCTCAACCTGAAGAAAATGTTACATAAAAAAAATAAATAAATTAGATTATTATTTTTAAGGAAAAAAAAAGAAGAAGAAATTGCTTTTTATAAGCTACAGACCTTGCTAGCAAAGCATATATAGCTTGAGGAAATATACAGTTTTCCTGAGGAGTTCTTTTTATCATATGGAGTCCATAATGAACACTCTGTTTCACCGTCTAATTTTTCCTCCACAGGTAAATTAAATTGACACCTGTATGTTTCACTTCGTTTTCTAGCATCCAAATCTCGTTTTATCGAAGACTGATCTTTCAAGTTTAATCTCCTATAAATTTAAAATTGTAACATCTGGTATACTTAGATATATTTAAAAACGAAAAAAAAAACCTGTTCTTAGGCAAGGAGCGATCCCTTTGAAAAACTTCATCGGACATTAACCTGACAATAAAGCTCGTTATAATTATTTCTCAGGAAACGTTAGCATTCTTACTGTCTCATTGCCAGGTTGGCTAATTGCTCGCACAATCTGTACGTTTCTTCCCCGTGTAATAATACTCTGAAAGAGTACTGTTTATTGTATAATTAGAAAGGGTTTGTGAAAGGATCTTATTTAATTTTACTTTTTCTTTTCGAGTATATATGTTAAGAGAATCGGAAATAACATTTCCACCGTGATGCAAGTCCTGAAAAGGTTGGATTCAAAAAAGGAATTAAAGATACTGCTAAAAGAATGATTAAAATACATACTACAACGTCTGTCCAACGTATAACTAATTTTGTCTCTATACCAATAAAGAATGAATGAAAGCATAAATAATTTATGCTAAGATACAGTTTTCCTTGTCTAGGTATTTTATTCTTCCAATAACTGCAGGAATAATCTGTAACACATAACATTTATGAATAATATATAATTATTCAATAAATTTTTATCGCTTACAGATGACTAATCTCTCTTCATCGGGCATGTTGAACAGTTTGAAAAATTTTAATTCTGAGCGTGTAAAGTTGTCGGGATCTTCTAGACGTGTTTGAGTCGGAGAGTTAGCAATAATACTCTCAATTTTACATTGTATAAATTGAGCTACGTCTTCGTCCTTTTCCAAAATAATTGTGGCTTAATGGAATAAAATATGATTCCGAATGAATAAATTGATAATATAAAAAGAAACAATCCAAACATACCAATTGTAGGCAATAGGTGTTTTTCAAGCCATTCAAAATCACTATAGGCTTCATCTTTATCCCAAGCGAGTGAAATGGCTTAAAAAAATAGAGATGAATTAGTTAGGTAAAAACTTATATTTAATTAAAATATTTACTCATGACTTTATTACTGGCCTCAGGAGTACGCACTATGCGATATGATGGTGCCTATATATGCATACAAAGAACATTAGTAAAAAATTAAATTACAAAAGACTATGATATTTAGCTATTCTCCATATATACAGTATATGTATCGCTTTAATTAGCAATTATACGGGTATAAAAGCACAATGTCTCAGTCTATTTTCATTCTAATCGTCACCTAGTATTTAGTATTAAATAAATAATTCACCTTTGAGTCAAAAACAGAGTCGAAAGTTCCTACGAACAAACCACTCAATCCTTGCCCCTTACCTACACCCTTTCTTCTTTGAAGCTGAAAATAAGGATTGGCTCGTTCCACAGCCCTGTAAAAAAACAAATAATTTATACAACTAACTTTCGAGAATGCTGTGCAAATTTTTTGACGAACAGCTGATTCAATAAGTTACTTGTACTTTATTTAGGGCAAGTACTTTTTCAGAAAAAAATGAGATGCTTACCATAATGTAAGGGAACTATGGCTGGTAAAGGACGGTTTGATCCACATCTTCCCTGCGTATTTTTAAATCATTGCCAGTTGTGAATGAAGCTATTACGGGGCGAGAACGTATATGGCGACAACGGTGGAGCAGACAACTTTCCACTTCCAAATCATGTGACCGGATGTTTGTTACTTACTTTCAAAATAGATGTACACTGGATGAAAAAAATTGTTTCAGTTGAAAGTATAGAATAATTTATTTTTTAAAATATCAATAAGCAAATAAAAAATATTTTATTATTTTAAAAAGTCTCAAGGAAAATGAACGTACAGAATTGAGTGGTATATTTTACGCAAGACTTAGAATCATTCTAATATCGCCATATTGATTGTTCTCATGTTTGAACGCTGTCTGCATTTTAAGCGTCTCTTTTAACATTTTACCTCGTTTAATATATTGTTTTTAATATCCCTACGGTAAGATAATTTGATTTCCTATTATATCTGTAGTTGATCGAAAGCTAAAGACTATATAGTACTGTTAGATTATATGTCGTTTTCAAAAAGAACATCAAAGTTCCCTAGAAAATGTACAAGTTGTGAGTCATCGTACAAGTGTATATTATTGATTTTGTACGTGCAGACACGCTTCATTGTTCAAAGATGCTTTGTGACATTATGATGATCAACTTTCCCCCATGCTGATTTTCATTTGAATCGCAAGTTTTTTAATGATCTGTTTTTAGTAATGATTTGCAGACCCTATTAAGCCTTTTATTTATATGACCTACGCAATATTTATTCAAGTTTCGACACAATATATTTATAATATTGTTTGTTTCAGGGAGGAGCAGAATTTTAAAATAAATGAGTCAGAGAAATTCGAAATTACCCGGGCCAGGTTCCAAATTAGCCCGACCAGTTAAGGCACAAGGTAATGTACTTTCCCCTTAAATTCATTACCAACTGTTGATTTACAGTTAATTTATATTGTATCGACAATTTCCGATAATAAACCTACTTATTTCGCATATTCTTATTTCGTATGTCTTGAATGCAGGCGCTTTTGAGAAGAGTGTTAGAGCCGCAGGCGTACCAAATAAACTATTGGCAAAGTATGAGAATGACGTCTTAGAAAGTTTGCCTGGTTTGTTATTTCATAGAATTAATACGATTATGTTGCTGTATTTTTTTTATCATGTATTTACAATCGCAAAATTTAAAGAACCTGCAATTGCAGATCCACAAGCGCAAGTACCGGATTTTTCTGATAACTCTTTTGAAGATTTAAAGGTTGGAGATCGTGTTATCACTACTAAAGGAAAAAAAGGACAAATCGCTTATATTGGCGAGACTAGCTTTGCAAAAGGTCTCTTAGTTGGACTAGTTTTAGATGAATGTTATGGAAATCATGATGG
The DNA here is from genome assembly GCA_904063045.1 of Dimorphilus gyrociliatus. Classification (NCBI taxonomy): domain Eukaryota; kingdom Metazoa; phylum Annelida; class Polychaeta; family Dinophilidae; genus Dimorphilus; species Dimorphilus gyrociliatus. The sequence continues at coordinate 247,519 of CAJFCJ010000013.1, read as the reverse complement.
AATGTATAATGGTATTCGATATTTTCAAGTAAATATACATATACACGAATTCTCATGATACAATATAATATTATCTAATTCAATCTCCGAATAGTGTGATCCAAACAGAGGAACTTTTGTTAGAGCCGACAGGGTGAGGAAGCTTCCTAGTCAAGAGTTTAATGCAAACTCGAAACCCATTTCTAGTCTCAGTTCAAGTAGTGCCACACCACCCTTAGAGAAAACCACACCCACGGATTCAGTGCTTCCCGCCCCGCCGTCCTCATTAGACTATGGTATAGGAGATCGAGTTATTGTTTCTGGAACAAAACATGGAACAGTTCGTTTCATTGGCCTCACTCAATTTTCTGATGGAACTTGGATAGGCGTGGAATTGGATCAACCGTTAGGAAAAAACAATGGAGTAGTGAAAGGACAAAGGTAATAATATTTTTAATAAAAGTTTTAAAAAAATAATCGTGTTGTTTTTCCTCAGATATTTCATGTGCGAACCAGATCATGGACTATTTGCAAAACCAGGAAATGTTATGAAAGAACCACCCATGCAATCCAGAAAAACTCCAATAATGCCGTATGGAGGAAGAAAAATGTCTCGAGATCTGTCAGGAAGTATGGAGAGTATATCCTCTATCGGTTCATCGGTTTGTTCCAGTGTGTCCCGATCTAGGGTAAGATTGGGTGTTGGTGCTATTCAGGTGTGATGTCATTTATTTTTCTTTTCTTTTCTTTTTCTTACACTTTACCAGAAAAAATACCATTTCAGCAATTAATCAAATTCAAAAGGTTTATTTACAAATTGTCCAAAGTTAACAATTTAAAACAAACTTGACAGTATTTCATTTGAGAGAGAACTTTTCTAAGTAAAATCTGCAATATCTAAATGAAAAAAAATGAATGAAAGTCTTTAACAATCAATTTTGAGCAACTTTTGCTTTATATCTTTCTTTTGTGTATTTTATTATATTTTTTTGTATTTGTTAAAAGCTGGTAATAATTTAAATTACGGAATGTTCACATTATCTATCTGAGTTATTTAATATAGATAATATTTCATTTTTTTCATCATTTCAAGCATGCCAATTTTGTAGTTTAGCATTAATATTGTAAATTGAATATTATTTTTATTTGTAAATTGCTTGCATCTAGGGCAATTAAAATATTCTTGATATTAATAGTGATCTTTTAATCGAACATATCTAGACGAAGAAGACCAATTCAAGACCATCAATGAATTCTGTATCAGTTACAACATTACAAAAAGCTATTAAAGAAAAAGAGCAACACATCACCCAGTTATTAAAAGAGAGAGATGACGATAGAGCTGAGATCGCTTCTGCTTATAATAAACAGGATGAGGTATAAACATACATACATACATACATGCATATATATACTACAAAAACTATTTGATACTTAACCAACTCTCTTCAGGCTGAATGCTATGTACAAGACTTAAAAAAAGAATTTAATATAATACACGATGAGAACATGGAATTAAAACAAACACTTCAAAAATTAGAAAATGATCTGTTGGCAATGACAGATCAGTTAGACGACGAAAGAAGGTAAATACCCTATCTGCAATAGTTATTGCAATAGTTATTATAAATTATTACTGTAATGTAATGTCATAATAGAAAAGTTGAAGAATTGGAATTTGCAAAGGAGGAGGGAACGATCGAGAAAGAAGAATTACAGGTAAATGAAAAATAACTAATGAAAAGCATGTTAGAAATGAAATTACCTTACAGAGTAAGAAAATTGAAGAAGATCAACGTTATATCCAATTACTTAACGAAAAAGATGCAGCTTTAAAAGAGCTAAATGAGATTAAGAGGGGAAATATCATAGAAACGGTAGTTTTCCCGTTGTACAAATTTTAAATATTTAATAAAATTTTTAATATAACAGAAAGATAATAAGGAATTGTTGAAGCAACTTGAGGAGGCACAAACGAAATGTGAAGAATATAACAAAACTAAAGAGATTGCTTTAACTGAAATGATGGAAATTAAACAAAAATTGGCTTACATGGAATTAGTAAGCGAAAGAAGTTTATACTTTTAACTGTGTTTCATTAAGTGTTTTCTTAGGACAAGAAGCAGAGAGACGAAAGTTTCAAGGAGTCAATTTTTGAACGGGAGGCTGCAATGGAAAAAGTTTTAAGACTTGAGACTGAATTATCTTCCCTGAAGATTGTAGGTTTACTTATTTCGAGAAGAAATATTTCTATTTTGACTTGTTCAATTATAGGAAAAAGATAATGAAAATAAAAAGCTTAAGGAATTTCTTGAAGAGAAAAATACAGCTGAAAAAGAATATTTGGATAAAATATCACTCCTGGAAGAGGTAAGTAATCTGTTATGTTCAATTTTTTGGCATTGCTAATTTAATCTGTTGCTTTAAAAGAATCAGAAATCTATTAGTGATTCTGTACGGAAAGAACAATTAGAAAAGCAAACAGCTGCTAACAACGTGAAAGATCTTATGGATGAAATTGGAATATTGAAAGAAGTAAAATTTTTTAAAAATTTATTATTAAGTGATTAAAGAATTGTAATTTATTTATATTTCGCTAAAAGGATCAAAAAGCAAAAGAAGAGCTGCTACAGAACGCAGTGGCTGAAAAAGAAAAAGTACTGTACGAAATAAATGACATGAAGCAGTTAGTTGAATCGGTAAATAACATAGTTTTTTTTAGTTGAAATAGTACTATCAATCTAGAGTGTATAATTAAAAACAGCAAAGGCAAGCCGTTGAAGAAAGTTTGCAAAACGCTTTATCCGAAAATGAAATTCTTAAACGTCAACTACTCGAACTGGAAAATAGCTTGAAAAAGGTAATATTCGTAGATATAAAATGCATTATAGAAAGTTATACATATACCTTTGTAGGATAAAGAGGTTGCAGTAGAGAGTCGACAACAAACTCTTTCTGAAAATGAAAATCTTAAACAAGAATTGCTTGCACTGGAGAAAAAATTAACAACAGTAGGTCATAAATCTTTTCAACAGATAGAATGTAAAAAAAACACTGTTATTTAGCAAAAAGAATCTATTGAGGTTGACCTCAAAAATTCACATTTTGAAAATGAAAATCTTAAACAAGACTTATTAAAAAGCAATAACAAACTTAAATCAGTATGTACATTTTTACTTTGTTTTCAATGGAGTAATTAAGAGCTAACCATTACAAATTCATAGCTGGAGGAAGAACAGGAAAAGCGTATAAAACAATTAGTTTTGGAAAAACAAAACATCGCCGACGATCTAGGCAATATGACTAAAAGAGTAGAAAATTATGAAAAGGTTTTAATTTTTGCCATTTGTAATAGCATTTAATAATTATTGATATTTTCCAAGAACTTGAGCTCGGATGGGGAACGTATGAAGGAAATTATATCGGAGAAGGAAAATGTTATGAGAGAAATAAGGCAACTAAAGAATACACTGAGTGCAGTAAGTATTGTTATATAATGAAATTATTATGTCAAGAATAATTTTTAATTGTTTTTTTCTTTCAATAGGATAAAGAACAATATGATAAAAAATTGAAAGACACTATTGCGGAGAAAGACAGAACTATTTCGGAATTAACTGAAGCTGAAAAGCAAATAAGCCAACTGAACAGGGTTTGTTTATTAATCCACGTGAATAGTAATACGAAATTCAAAGCATTAATCCTTTTCTAGAGATTGAAAGCTGTTAGTTTGAAGGAATATATTGAGAATTTGGATTATTTCTTTTCTTTATCTTTTAAAACTGACGAAGCAGAGGTAATTATATTAGACATTCAGTAAATATTTCTGACTACTGGACAAATATATTTTTATATTTTTCAGGTTGAATCTTTTCGATTGGCTGTCCAAGTAAAAAATATATTATTTATTTATTTAGAGACTGTATTAATAATGTTTTGTACTATAATTTAAAAAGGAATACATAGATGGAAAACTTAAGTCAGTCAAACAGGAATCTGTGAAAAAGGAAAATGGATTCAGAAACGATTTGGAGGAGAAAATTTCCACTTTAGAGGTTTCCATAATTAATAAAGAATTGTAGTTTATATTTAAACTTTGTGATAATTTTTAGAATACGATTCAAGAATTGAAACATTCAAAAGCCAGCACAGCCAAACAGTTTGAAGACTGCAAATCCGAAAAAGAAGATTTAATAAAATCTTTGGAACAGAAACTACTGGACTTGGAAAATGTGAGGAAATTGACTTACAAAAAGGAAATTAATAATTTTACTTAATTTTTAAATAGGTCTCCAAATGTAAAGATCAAGAAATACAATTATTACAGCAGCTAAAACGAGACAATGAATCTAAAATCAACAATTTGCTTACTGATAAAGAAAACTCAGAGGTTTTCAGAGATTTTGAATTTATATTGTCTGTAAATACATCGGTGTTTGTTTTCTTTTTTAAGGATAAAATTAATGGGAAAGTTGACCAACTGAAAGACAGTCTTAAGAAAGAACTACAGGAAAAATCATCTCTGGAGACTAAAGTTCAGGATTTGGAACAAACTTTAGATCTAGAAAAGAAAAATAAATACAATTTGGAAGATGAGATAATTAAGTTGAAGGAGAATATGGATAATCTGATTTTCAAACATGACGAAGCCGTTAATGATATGCAAATACAAGTGGGTCAGCAAGAAGAAGCTTATAACCAACTAGAAAAACGTTATACAAATGTTCAGACACATTTAAACGGTAGTTAATGCAATTATTGTCTTTGTAAATGCTTACTTATATCTTTGATACTTAGAATTAATGAAAAATGATGCTTTGAAAGCTCACGCAAATGATAATTTAGAATGCACTATAAAAGACCTTAAAACGGAAATAGCAGGTTTATCATTAAAAATTTAAGGAGAGCTTTCTTTTTAAAAGAATAATAATGTTTGATATTATTTGTATATTCAGATTTAAAGCAAAAATTGGCTATAGTCTCTACCGAAAAACAGGAAAGGGATGCTGAAGTTACGAACCTAGTAAGTAAATTTATATTGTCTTCTTTGGTGTATTATTTACTCTACTTTCAATCTATTGCATGTAAGTATTTTGGCACTATTGGTCAATACATAAATCTAATGTTAATTGTTATATAATAACTCTATTTTGAAATTAGTTTTATTGTCTTGACTATCTAGTTTTGGTGTTTAGATTTGATTTATTATTTCATAACTAAAGCGGGCAATGATGGAAGATCTAAGAAAAGCTGCCAGTTCTGAATCATCCTCTGTCAAGCAGGATAGTGACAGGTTCGTCTTTTTGACAGAAACTAAATTGGTTGAAAATTTGATCCTAATTTAATTTGTTAAATCAATTAAACCTGAAATGATTAATTTTATTTTATATATTTTAGTGTTTAAAACTCACTAACAGTTTAGTCTGATGCAGATAACATTTAACTATCTTGCTCTTACCCAATTTCAATAGTAGTTACCAATTTTCTATTGATAAAATAATTTACCAAGCTCAGCTAGTATTAATAGATATTAATCTACTATCTATGATTATTTATGCAATTAGGACTATGATAACCGTTTTGCATAAATTTAAGTTGACCCGTTTTAATTGTTACCTTAAAAGTAGTTCTTTATAGTCTATCTATCTATCTTCATTGCATGATTTACCCATTGGCGTATTGCACGAAATTAATTGACAATAGCTCTAATTACCATATTCGAATACTGTTTAGAAACTTAATTTAATTTTTCCGACACCAAATCTAGGCTCAGAAACGAAGGGCAAGCAACCTCATCGGATATTTTGAATCCCGGTGCCACTCAGCAAATCGATGATTTGGTATTAGCTTTAACACTTAACTTTGTCGGTCAATATTTTCAAACATAATTTTCAGCTGAAAAAGTGCCATGAGCTAGAGAGTGAAGTGTTTGAAAAAGATGAGTTATTAATAAACCTGCAGAAACAAATAGAAGATTTAACTAAACACACTACTAATGTATCGGTAATGTAATATTTCAATACTTGCAGAGTATTTTACTAATAGTGGTATTGTTTCTCTTTTTTTTATATCTTTTAGGGCAATAATTCTCAAATAGAGGAACTGCGTAAAAAAGTAAGTGCTACACTTTGAGAGTGATAGTTAATAATTAAATGTTTATTGTGTATAGACAGTCGAGCAATCTAATCAAATTGATTTGTTATCTGGGGAAAAAGCTCGCCTACAGTAAGTGGACGACACATAATAAAAAAAGTTTTAAACATCGAAATTTTTAATCGATCATTTTTCCCATACGTAGAGCGACCAGTGACTTGAACTTTGAGTTGAAAGAAGACCTCCACCGACGAGTAACTCAGGTAAATATATATATTTTAGTTTGATCTCGAAATATTTACATAACTCTCTTTTAAACTTTTAGATTACTTCTGAGCTGGAAAAAATAAAGAACGAGAAAGCTGTACTAAAACAAGATTTCGAGTCTAAGGTCAAATTTATTGAACAATAAAAAAATCAACTGTTTTATTTCAAGTATCTCTTATGTTAATAGATAGCTCAGCAAGCGGAGGAATTAAAATCCCATAGAAATAGAAGTAAGCAAAAAAAAGTTTTTTGTAAATTATCGAACAATAGTGTAATAGAATATTTTTTTTTTCACTTCCAGGTTCACCTGCTAAGGAAAGAGATAGGAACGATAATAGCTCACAGGTACAAATTTTTAGAAGCTTCTCTGTTAAATAGTTATAAGTATATTTATTTATTAATTTAGGTTAAGGCCGAACTGGATTTCCAAAAGACAATAATTGCAGATCAACAAAAACAGATACTTGAATTACAAAGGCAAATTGACATCTTAAAAACTGGAGAGTAAGTCTCTTTTTTGCCTTCATTACTAATAATTTCTGTCCAGAATATGGAATTACCATCATTTATTTGTTCTATTTGTCGTACATAGTGAATCTGACGATCCTTTAGAACAAGATCCTATTACAATAAAACGCAGAGCAAGGTTATATTGTGACATTTGCGAAGGTTTGTCAAAAAATGAAATTGCACAACTCTATCTATTTATTATTGCTTTTTGCATTTCCACAACAGAATTCGATAATCATAACACAGAAGATTGTCCACTGAATGATTCGCAAACTTTTTGAGACACGTTGCCCGACTTGCCTGTAAAATATATAACAAAATATGAAATTTAATATAGTCTTTTTCCTTTTCATATCTGTACTTCGTAGACATGCAGATGCTGAAAGTGTTCGCTAATTATTACTTGGTTTACTATTTTTGTCTAATTATATCAGCTTTGTTTTTTCACGGTCTCAAGGTACTACTTGTTTTTGCTTTCTTTTGACAAATTCTCAGATTTTAGATGTTAATGATAAAAGAGAAATTCAAACTGACTACCCTAATTGATATAAATAGATGGTGCTCTGTTATTTTTCTTTTATCAGTGCTTGAGACCGACTAATTATGCACACAGATATACGTTTCATATTAACCATTTGATAGCTACACAAACTTTTTTGTCAAGATTTTCTAACGGTTATGAAACATTTGCTTAGACAAATTTTTTTAAGTTTGCAGCAGTCTACTTTTAATGGATTTTATGCTCAAGTTTTCAATGTGATTATACTCATTTGTCGTGTGACGCTTATTTTAACATGATATTTTGATTGTTGTCGAAAAAATACGTTATTTGGCGAAATATATGCAAAAATTTTTAATAAATACAGTATCAGTAATCTTAGTAAAGCAGAGTGTATTTTTCATTTAGAGACCAAGTTCCCATCACCTATATAATAATTATCTAAGGAGTTTGAATAACATACCTGTTTATTGCATAGAATTGACGCATATCTCCGTCCTAAAGCATGAAATGGCTAGAAAATTATTATTATTTTGAAAATGGTAATAATACACGGTAAAGTTGTCGAAAAGCTTCTAAGCTTTCAATTTTGCGTCTCATTTCCGCATTCTCTAATAATTCAAACGATACAATTATTTCTTCTAAGAAACTCTTACTCATTATTCTGAAACATTGCATAATTCTATTAAGTTTACACGAATTATTCTTTAGAGGATAATATCGTTAGTTGACCTTTTCAAGAGTTAATAATTTCATCAATAATTCCAGGTTCTAAATGATAAATATATTGGGAATAGAGAAAAAGAATTAGAACGCAAATTTTATAGAATGTTTGCAGAATGAATCACGTGATACTCAAATATTTAGATGAGTTTGTTTTTAGTTCATTGAAAATAATGAATAAGAGGAATGGGTAACTATTTATAGTTATTGTATGAAAGTACATCATGCCGATGGAGCTCATACAGGAACGAGGACGAAGATCAAAGGCCAACTGTACCGGAAATCTCCTACAGAATCATTATTCTGTACCAGATCTAAGAAGATAACATATAACAAATTTGATCTTTAAAAAAAGAAGATATTCTAATTTAGAAGAATGTTAAAGCTACGGAAAAAAAGAGGATTTAAGTGGAAAATTATGGGATAAATTCACTTAAATGCGAATATTAAATATATAATTTTTACTTAAAATAGAACATTCAATTACGTGAATCTACAGTTTGCGCTAGAAGCATCAAAATAAATACTAAGTAAGTAACATTTTGAAAAGCCTTATTGAGCATAAAAGGAAATATAGACTCTTTATCAATCTTTCATTGAAAAATCATTATAAATTTGTTAATCATAGAGGATATATTATACTTTATACTCGTATAAAGTCTAGTTATTGAAATCGATCAAGAGAAACTAACAAGAATACGATAGTTGAATATCTTTAACATTATCCCGTGAAGATTTCGCTCTTTTTCTTCTCTTCAATAAAAAATATGGGCTAGTTTTAGGAGAACTACTAAATATTTTATGCGTTGGAGACTGTCCACTGATTGGAATCAGAGATGAAGAGAGTAAGAGGGGAGTCGATCGAATAACGAAATTTGAGAATAGAAGTTAATTTATTAAAATTTATGAACAGCGTTACGATTATAGAATATTTCTTTTTTGCTAATAGCAAACTAACAAAGGCTGATTGATCAATAGGGCAAACGAATTATGTTGGTGGATATATAAGGTTATAAATGCAAAAGGTTGGCTATAATCACTGATGAAGTGAGAAGAACAACAATAAATTCAATATTTACGTAGTAAATCGAACAGATAGTGTTTTGTTGTTTTTAGAAAAGAGATAGATAGAGAGTTTTTAAGCTTGAAAAGAATAAACATAAAGTCATTTATTCAACCTAACAAAAGTTGATAGTTGGTTAAATATCCGCCTACCGAATAAATTTGTACACTTCAAATTACGTGTACGAAAACAATGATTAATGAATAAGTATATTAAAATTTTACTACGAAAGAAAAAACAAATAATAACAACAACAACAACAATAAAAAAATCAGTAATGACGATATAACAATAATAGACAATAATAGTGGTAAACCATTTAAAGTAGGCCTAAGAATAAATTTCAATAACCTTTCATTAGAATTAGTAATCGATGAGAGACCAATTGACTTATTTAACCTTTCGGAGAGTTTTCCAAAGGTTTCTCAATTAAAATGAATGAAAGAGTTTGGAGACGAATCGAATTTATACGAGAATAGTCAGGCGACGAGTTCACTAGGCGAAGTTCAAGGATGTCACTAATACAAATTATAAATCAAATTCTTTCTTCAGGACAGTATAAGAGTGTTTTAGCACCCTTAAAAGGTCTCAGAAATGGAGCAGTGTAAGATAATATCCTAATTTAATTGATTTAAGTAGTTATAAAATAGTAAAAGTTTTCAAATCTTATCAAAAGATGACATACTTTTGAGCGATAATAGAAGGTTTCTAAATTGCAACTAAGGAAATTGTTAATAAAGAGAAGATCTAAAGATTCAGTATAATTTTTTTTACAGATATGGAGCTAAGATTAGGGCTCCTCATGCCCTGGTAATGACATTTTTATTCAAAGGAGGACCGTAAGTGTTTTACTTTGGTGTTCTGCTTATTGATACTAAACCAATGAACCGTGACTTTCTCAATAGACTTATGAACCAATTGAAAGGTATTCTAGAGGCAACCTTCACCCATTCGAAAAATTTGGCTTCCTTTGTTTTCATATATAAAAGTATATCGTCAGTACTAGAAAAACTACAAGGAGATCGGTATCAATTTCATTCATTTGTGGCAGCTTTCATAGGCGGTTACATCGTTTTTGGAAGATACAACAAAATCAACGAACAGGTGAATAATAGACTCTATATTACGTAGATGGTTTATTAATAGGCTATGGTCAAAAGTGTCGATTGTCCACCGTGTAAGAAACACGCTTGTTCTATGGCAACGTAATAATTAGAATTATATTAATAACTTTACGTGGACAACTTCAAAGCCTAATTGCGTGACGCTACATATTATAATGAATCCTTGAAGAGCTACCAGTAGCGCTCGTTAATCAAACCGGATTTATTTCTATTCCAAAGCTACTTTACTTGTATTAATTAACTAGGGGGATTTTCAACTTATATTCAAAACATTCCATTCTCTTCTTCTTTTGTTCTATTATAGATTAATTTGTATCTACTATCAAGAATATTATACGCCCTTGCCAAATTAGCCGTCGAAAAAGGTGCCATTCCAAAACCGAAAGGAGAACCATTCCCAATTTTTGGAGCTCTTGTATGGGGTATAGTACTTTGGCTATTCGAACATCATAGATCGACTTTACAACCATCACTTAAATCTTCTATGACGTACTTATACGACGATTCTAATGTATGGCATTCAATTAAAGATTTCCTTCTATTCAATAAAAGCGCTAATTGATTTATTTGATAATTTATTATTAATTCACTCCTTCTCTCTCCCTTCCCCCCTCCTCCCTTCATTTTTTATATGAGAAGATAATATCGAATAAGTAATAGCACTTTTAAATAAATATACTATTTACACTAATACGTATAAAGTAATTGTTCTTACATAAAAAAAATTCATTATTCACATAGAAAAAATAGTTTATTATTAATCTTCTTTTCAGATAACAAAAGAGATATAAACATTCAGTATGTTTGTAACATTTTCGGGGTAGATAAACATATAAATATATTAAATATTTGATACATTTATGTATTTATATATACATATATATATATATATATATATATATATGTCCTTTTAATAAAAAACCATTTTTCAGAATAAGCAGGATTAGAGCGATGAGATATTTTTTTTTAACCTATTGCAGATATTTTTTTTGTTTTTTTAAAAAAAAAAAACTTTTATCAACTCTTTTTTTTTCTCAAATAATAAAAACATAACAAAACAAGGTAAAAATAAAGGAAGAGAAATTATCAAAAAATATATAATAACTCACGAATTTTCATTTGTATTTGATTCTGGCGCTAGAGTTGATCTTATATTTAAAGCATCATTTTGAGTATGACAAATTCCATGACGTCTCTGCCTGTGTCTGGCTGACTGGCGAGCGTTAATTGTACTGTTTCGATCCTCTTCATTTTCGGGCTGAGAGTTATTCACCTGTGGCGCTTTATTGGCTTCCTCATTCTTTGAACTAATTTTACACGTCATTGTCATAAAACCATAAATTGAACGACAAGTTATAAAAGAAATAATAAAGGACCATAAGAAACGTTTCTCTCGCAATAATATTTCTCTTTCTCTGTTTTTTTGATGACTAATCTAGTTTTTTAAACAAAAGATGTAAAAAGGAAATAATTCTTTAATGTTATTATTGGTAGTTTTGTATCTTTTTTTATCTCTCTCTCTCTCTGTTCTTTTCCTCAATCTCCTCTTGTCGCTGTCTTTTAATATCTTTTCTCTAGTTGATTCTGGCTCTTTTTTTTTCTTACTGTATATTTCACTTCTCTCACAGAGAGCGCGCTGTATATCTGAATTACTACACACTCAAACTCTATTTCGCAGGCCAAAATTCTTGTATTATATTACAAAAAAACGGCCTTTCGACCTTAACATTTTGACGTAACAGATAAGCCCATTTGAATAAAGACAAGGACACACCCTTTCATTACTTTTTGAGAGGCAATTTAACAAAAAAAATAACCCTACCGATTCTAGTCATCTTTTGTAAAGTAACCAAAAAAAATTCTCCTCAACTAGGTTATCTGTGTCAAAACTCTGCCATCTTGTAAGGCGTATACAATATATCTTATAGGCTTACATTTATATTTTCTCTGTAAAGTCAATGACATAAAATTGCGAAATAGGTAATAGAAAAAAACTTGATATCGTGTGTAAATCTTTGTAAAACTCCTATTTTATTTATAAAAGAATCTTTAAACACAAAATATAATTATTTACAAAGTAAATGGAATAGTTAATTTAGCCTTTTAATTTAAAAGAAAAGATTCTCCACAACCTGTTTTTAAATTAATTACGAGAGAGAGAGAGAGAGCGAGAGTGCGCGTAGGCTTTTATAGATATTCGTAAATACTTGTGGAATGCCACTCAATATTCGTTAGTCTTCCTAAACAGATAAATAGAATTACAATAAAAACTACTAATTGATAACAATGGAGAGGAAATGTACTCGACATATACGTTTAATGATAAAATATAACAGTATAGAGTTAACTACGTAATAAATGATAAGACAAACCTTTCAGCAAGATCTCCCATTCTGACTCTCAATTGATGCGGCGTCTAAGACGGCTTGAAATTTTCTACTGAAAGAACGCCGTTGCCTGACGCGCCACTCTACAATGTAACAGCGACGACGCCTGGATCAATGATAATCAATATACCTAGGTTTGGTTTCCAATAAACTCTAACTAAAAGATTGAACTTCCTTATATTTATAATTAAAAAAAAAAAAGAGATTTTAGCATGCTAAGCAATATTTTTACCACATAAAACACAGTCTATAAAGCTGCTCTCTCTATTCGAAAAAAGAGAAAATTTACAAGCCCTCCCCTCGCCCCCCTCCCTCTTTTTTTTTTTTTTTATCTCTTTTAGAATATATCCTTCTACACGTCAATGCGTATAGGATGATATAAAAGAATACATAATTTATAGTTTGTTCAGAAAAGCAATAATTGGTCAAGAATTGCTTTGCGCATATTACAAACATTTGGATTGTGGGATTATACTGTATATGTAGAAAAAAAAAAGACAGACAGAATTGTGTAAACAAGGTAAAAAAAAAACATATTTCCTGTACAACTAATAGTATATTTTACCAATTTTTTTGTTCCTTTTTATCTATATATTCTTTTATTTTATTGTTTGTAGTTAATGTTTACTAACAAACTGTTGTTTAAAATATTTAACTAAGAAAAGATAAATAAAGAGCTTGAATGAGGAATGATGGAAAAATAATAAATGATATCGTTACTCGAGTAGGTTTCAACCGTTGAAAGATTGTTTGATAGCGAACTACTTAATCGGACCAGGTATATATACTGTTTATATAGTTCAAACAAACGTTTTACGTTTTAGTCAATATTTGTGGGGTTGAAAAGGCGATTTTTTACGGCCTATATTTATTTAACGCAGCGACGCGATGCAGTCAACACGATTCGCCCTTATCGCTGTCATCCGAATGCGCGGCGGAGCTAATTGAAGTTTATTTGCATGCTTTTTTCTGCTCTTTTTTAAAATAGATGCTTTATTGCGGTGTTTTATTATTAATTTTCTCGATATTTATTATTATAGCCTTACAAACTTCCTATTGTCTTTACAAGCTTTAGTGCGGTTAGTAGCTTTGTTTATCTTTAATAGTTCTCTCTCTCTCTCTCTTTCTCTCATTCTCTCTCCTTCGCTCACTTGGATAAGTCCAGTAGCTGACTCTCTAAAACTATATATCTCTCTTTTCCCCTATCTCTTGCTCTCTTTTTCGATCTCTCTCCTCCCCCTTCTCCCTCCCCCCCCACTCTTTTTTTTTGTTTTACTCTATCTGTGTGTCTGCGTTGCTTTCTTCCATTAACTTCTCCTTCCTTATCAATATAATTTCTAAAAGCAAGAGAATTTATGGAAGATAGGATTACATTAAATGTCGGAGGTGTTAAGTTCCAGTGTCGAGCAGATACATTGAGGAGTTTACCTGGTACGAAACTTTCAACCTTATCAGCAGAAAATGACGCCTACGATGCAGCAGTGGGAGAATACTATTTTGATAGGAATCCTACGCTATTCAATTACATACTAGACGCTTATAGATATGGTCGTATACACGTTACGGCTGAAAGCGTTTGTGGATTAGTGCTAAAAGAGGAACTAGAGTATTGGGGAATAGGAGAAGAATATATAGCGGATTGCTGTTGGGCCGCTTTCGTAGCCAAAGAAAGAGAAATTAAGATGAGAAATGAAGTGATAAATTTCTTTGATAAAATCGATAACGAATCAGCACCAAAGGCTGATCAATGCATATCGAGATGGAGATTAGGTGCTTGGAATTTCCTAGAAAATCCTATGTCAAGTATGCCGGCAAAATTATGGGCCTTTTTCTTTCTAGCGGCCGTAATTACTTCCGTTACTTTATTGGTGATGTTTACTCACAGGTCATTTAGAATTAATCTTGTAGTACCAAAACGGAACGTAACTGGGGAAACAAATCCAAAAATGTTACTTCAGTTGACAACAACGCCTTATCCAATGCTTGTTAATATCGACATAGCTTGTATGGTATTATTTGGTGTGGAATTGTTACTCAGATTTATTTTGAGTCCCGACAAAAAGAAGTTTGTTCTATCATTCTATAATATCATTGATTGTCTGTGTGTTCTATCAACCTTATGCCTTACTATCGTTGAATTTACGAATCCTTCATACTTGACAGATGATAGGCTTTTCGGTTTTGTCTATTTTTTAAGTGTACTGGGCGTTATGAGGACCATTCGAATGATTAAGTTAGCGAGACATTTTACAGGGATGAAAATACTATTGCTCGCTCTTAAAGCCTCGTTAAGAGAAGTTTTGCTCCTTATTATGTTAATAGTTTTGGGTATGCTCTTTTTTTCCACTCTTATCTACTTTGCTGAATTTTTTCAAGAATCTCACTTCGTCAATATACCCATTGGTTTCTGGTGGTCAATTGTAACTATGACTACTGTTGGATACGGAGATAAACACCCAAGTTCAGGTTGGGGATATTTAGTAGGCGCCATTTGCGCTCTCTCCGGTATGTTATCAACTGGTTTACCAATACCTGTTATAGCTAGTAACTTTAATTTGTACTATAATGTTGCAAGAGCAATAACAATTGATAGAAAAAAGGGTGAAAAAAGGAAAAAATTAACTAACTGATTTTATTTATCCTTATCAAGGCATTGGTAAGACATTAAGGGGATCAAACAATACCTTTCCATCTCTTTATAGTGTTTGTTAGTAATTATTGTATCTGATTTGACTGTATAAATTGCTCTGTGTAATTGTATTTACCTTGCTTTCGTCTTGGGGGCGAACAATCGTGATTGAAATCGACCCACTCTTTTTTGTCATTACTATTATTACTATTATTTTCTACTCCATCATTTTCTCTCTGAACTATGTATATGCTTATTTTGTATTATCAATCAATTCAAGACTATACCAAAAACAAGTGAATAGTTTTCCATTTTTGCTCTAAAGTTTGTATAAAAATTTAGCATTCTCCTCTTTCTTCTTTATCACTTATTCTGTGCTGTTTAAAAAAGAGAAAAAGAAAAACATCGACAACAAAGAATAGAAGAAAAACAAATATTAGAATTGATGGATTAGCTAATTGATCTACTTTCTTCCTTCTCATAAAATAGCCATAAAAGTCAGTCGGATCGATTAAAACTCCTTGTTTATCGAATAACGAAGTAAGGAAAGATGATTTAAGAATCAAGGAAAGATGATTTAAGAATCTTGTTACTCGAAAATGAAAAAGAAAACTTTCACAAATTTCTTTCAGTTTTAAATAACGTAGTATTATAACTTATAAAGACAATTGATTTATAAAGAGGATTCTACAGATAAGAAAAATAAATAGAAAGAAAGAAATAGAGAAGAGAGAGAGAGAGAGAGAAAAAAGGAGGGGGAAGTTGACTCTAACATCTTTTTCCCCATTTATCACCTTGCATTAGTCAAGGCAGACTTGACTAAAGGTAAATTTTGAGAGCGAAAAATTTCTTTTTTCCCCCTAAAATAACGTTTTTCTCCAGCCCTTTTCATTCTATTCTGTTAAGAGGAGTATGACGTTTAAAATTTTATTCGATATTACAGGATACTAATCACTAATAGTCTTCTTGACAAAATCATCTGTAAATAGTTTTTTGAAGAAATTATGCAAAAAAAAATATTAATTATCTTTGTTTAATCCAATATAGTGATATTTTTTATTGCAAAAAAAAACCTCTTCTATCCTCATTAGCATTTTATACGCAGTCGTTCGCTTACAGATTCTTTTTCACAAAGTTCATTAGGTACATAAAAATCCACTAAAGATACAAAATACACAAAACAACTTCTTTACGATTGAAAGAAAGAAAATAATAAACCAGGACAAACCATTATTCATATTTCGTATGTTTTTCTCCATTATAGAAATTTTATACATCTACTAATATTGTTAAAGATTATTCTAACATTTCTTCTTTAAACAATAATGTATATATAAATTCTTTTTTGTAGAAAATTACAAAGAGTTTAGAACTAAATAATAATTTATTCGATTTTTGGAACGTTTTTTTTTTTAATATTCTCCATTTTTTGTTTAAATTATAATTAAACGCCTCACGCCTACCTATTTTTGAGTACTTTATACAGAACTTTTTTCGTTTCGTTTGTAGATAACAGTAATGCTATTTGTATATTGGTTTATGCCATATCGCTTGTCAAGTGGTATAGGCCTCTGTTTTAGTTCAAACTATTAACTTTGAAATACTCCCCAGTGCTTACCAACACTACTCAGTGTAATTTTTATTAATCCGCACTAAAGGACAGATTATTCCTTTTGTTTAATTAAGAAAACTAATTAATTAAAAAATTGACCGCGTAGAATTATTTACAAAAAACTAGTCTTATTGTACATTTAAGCAATTAATAAAGACATCGCGCTAACTCCGCATTAAATGATTGTAAGACTTCCTATTGGATGTCAAAATATATAGACACGTTTCATCAAGAGGGTGTTATTTACGGAAACCATATACGTAAACTCTCCTAGTAAACAAGAGTAAAATGGACAATTCTCTTAGTACAAAGATACAAACAGGTAAGAATAAATAATACAATCCAAATTTCTCAATTTTTATTAGTAATAAATCTATAAACCGTAACGTTATATCATCTGTCTCGAAACCAGTTGTATGTTTCCTCTAGATTGATATTTGTTAATTACAATGTTGCATCTTTATTAAGAAGTCAGATTAAGCTATAAAAGTCACTCTTTTGATAATTAAGGTCTGGTGTCATCTTATCAGATTTCCCTTTCTTTCCCGGCGGCGAATGGGCCTTTTTTGTCTTCCATTTTTTTTTTGCAGCTCATTAACCCATTCCGTTGTTATATACTTTTCAAAGATAGCACGCTTGTCATAAAATAGAAAAGCAAATATATTTTATGTCTTATTTCCAGTCACCGGTTTGATCGAACCGACTACCCTGGGAATAACGCTGGCTCATGAACATCTCTATATGGAATATCCTATGCTACTTGAAGAGACAGAAAACTCTCATATTCCAATGACTTTGGAAAATTACGGTTGGATATCTAGAAATCCGTATGTAATTTTTCACTGAAACTGTAATTTATTTATTTATGTTAAAAATCTGACAAATATTAATAGATGGCAACACATACCGAATCTGAAGTTGTTTGATGTTGAAGCAGTTAAAGCCGATTTAATGGACTTCAAGGTAAAATTATTTTATAATTGTAGTATTCGAATTTCCTAATAGTTTTTTTTTTATTCTTAGAAATTTGGAGGTTCGGCAGTTGTTGAATGTACAACGAAAGGTTTAAAACGTGATATACAGGCAGTGAAAAAAATCAGTGAGGAAACCGGCGTAAAAGTAGTTGCAGGGGCTGGTTACTATGTCGATAGTGCTCATCCGCCTGAAATGATTGGTATGTCGGTCGAAGACATCGCAGAGTCAATTAAGGAGGAAGTACTTGTTGGTTACGATGGTGTGAAATGTGGACTAATCGGGGAGATAGGTTGTTCTTGGCCGTTGACTGGTAATAGAGAATAAATAACTTAAGAGCTTGTTAATCTTGCTTAAAATGTAACCTTTAGTTAATAATAGTTGCTTTACATTTTAGACGCAGAGAGAAAAGTTCTGAAAGGAGCAGCCATCGCCCAGGCGGATTTAGGGTGTGGAGTATCTATTCATCCAGGTAGAAATCATAGAGCGCCAATGGAGATTATCAGAATTTTGTCGGAAGCTGGATGCAATATCGATAAGGTGGTTATTTCCCATATAGATCGAACTGTACAAGATTATTGTACATTAATGGATCTATTGGATACAACATGCTATCTGGAATATGACTTGTTTGGAGTTGAGGTCATCAACTATCCTCTCGATGAAACTATTGATTTTCTTTCAGACTCGCAGAGGGTGGCTTACATAAAGAGGCTAGTTGATGATGGATTTGCAGATAAGATTGTTGTGGCTCAAGATATTCATACCCTTCATAGACTGGTGAGCTTATCCCTTAAAAGTTTCCTTAATGGAAGAGATGATGTAATTGAATATCTAATTTGCTTTTTCAGAAAAAATATGGAGGTCACGGCTTTTGCCATATTCTTGAGAATATTGTGCCAAAAATGCTTGTAAGAGATATCTCTCGGGACGCAATCAATCAAATCCTAATTTCGAATCCGGCTAATTGGTTGCTATTTACTTAAAAAGGAGATTTCTGTTTGAAAGCAATCGAATTGACAACAGGATTAGCCACCTACTTTACTGTTACTTTAGTGGACAAGAACACTTGATTAAATATTTCAAAATGTAAAAGACTTTGATCGTTATTCGGATTTTGAAATATCTATACCCCACCCGGTCAATAATATTTACTGCTGTCAAAACGACTAATTTTATAATAAAAATATTTTTGCGTTTCGATTCAATTCAATAGTAGATATGATTCATTAGTGACAGTGACCAATCACAGCGATCATCGTATTTGTCAATAAATCGACGTAAAATAGTATTATTGTATAACAACGTATAAGACTAAAATAGGAAATCAAATTGAATCTTTGAGATAAATAACCTTCCTTTAAGGCAGACTTAAAACCATTCACAATGTATCATAGACCTAAACCCTGCAGTGTCATAGAAATCTTAAATTTGAATTATTTATTACTATTTATTAGTTACAACTTTATATTCTAAATAACTAGACTTCTTTTGCTGTTGAGGCATTTTAAGAAAATTTTTAGACGGATCGAGACTACTACCTTCAACCATAAATTGCATTATATTTCATTTTCAATCTCTAAAAGATCAGTTAACTTAGAAGAAAGATAGACTAGAAATATACAAAAATGGACAATCGAGATAATTCACCGCTAATGTACGATTCAGTAACAAGTGAGGAATATGAAAAATCTCCAATGTCGGAGAGACCTGTTTCCAGTGTATTTAAAGGGTTTGTTAATAAAACAACTTGCCACGGAATACCTCACGTTAACCTTGCGAGGGGTAATAATATTTTAATAATACTCTGATTTAGATACAATAACTTTTTCTTTTTATAGGATATATTAAGAAAGCTATATGGCTGATATTTAGTTTGGGTATGGCAGGAATTCTTGCTTATAACATTCAAGACTTGGCAAAAGATTACGCTTCTTTTGGAGTAGATGTAAACGTAAAAATCGATCACAAACCGGAGTTAAATTTTCCTGCTATTACCTTGTGCAATATAAATCCAATCAAGGAGAAAGAAGTTAGTCGCAGTGATGATATTAAAATATTATTGGAAGCAACGGATAGTATAGACGAAACAACTACTTCTAAAAAACGTCGAAAGAGATCTGGTAAGACTTAATACACTTTAATCAATTATAATGCTATTATTAAATACCATTTGAATATAAATAGCACGAGCTGGTCCTGTTCCTGCTCCTGCTCCTGCTCCAGCACCAGGCGCTGTTGGTCCAGCCAGTCCCGGTAGTCCTGCAGGTCCAGCTGGTCCTGGTTCTCCAGCCGGTCCGTCTAGCCCTGGTGCTCCTGGTGCTCCTGGAGGTCCTGGAGGTCCTGGTGGTCCTGGTGGTCCCCCTGGTCCTAGTACAAGTTAGATTTTGTACCATTCTATATCCGAAAAATATAAAATTTCTTTAAAAAACAGAACCAAAACCGGAACAACTTGGTGTAAAGCCTAGACCTAGAGAAGACGGAAAAGTGACAAACCAAGGCTTTGAACTAAAGAAGAGAATTACAACTATTTTAGCTGATATTCCTACTTCGGCTAAGACTGCTATGGGTCATCAACTTGAAGACATGCTCTTAAGTTGTGAATATGCTGGATATGTTTGTAATACTTCAGATTTCGTTCACTTTTATAATAACATACATGGAAATTGTTATATTTTCAACTCTGGATGGGGATCACTGGCCGTCGAAAAATCCTATAAACCTGGCCCACAATATGGTTTAACACTCGTCCTAAATATAGAGCAAGACGATTATATTGGTGATCTTGCCGAATCTGCTGGTGTACGGGTGGTTATTCATAATCAAACCAAAATGGCTTTTCCCGAGGATGAAGGAATATCAGTCAGCCCTGGTCAATCAACGAGTATAGGGATAAGTATGATAAAATTGAAACGACAAGGTGGAGTCTACGGAGATTGCGTTGATACTAGTAGTTTGAATAAAGATAAAAATGTTTATGAGGAACACTATGACGTCAAGTATAGCACAACAGCCTGTTATAAGACATGTCTTCAGTCCTGGACGATAAAAAGGTGTAAATGCGCCGACCCTCAGATACCATTGACTGGACAAGCTTTAAATGAAGCGTGGAACACTTGGCCAGGTCTAAATAAGACGGCATGCGATTCTACGAATGATACGACTGTTGCTTGCAAAGAGAAAGTTGAAACAGACTATTCTAATGGAGAGTTAAGTTGTAGTTGCCCAAATAAATGCTCAGAAAACACCTTTAGACCTATAGTATCCTCAAATTTATGGCCCTCTGACAAACATAAGAAGGCTTTGTACAAAGATTTACAAGAATTGAATAATGGCACGAAGAAAATCATCAATGATTCGGACACAACCAAGCCCAGTAGAAATTTCCTTAAAGTATCAATATTTTATACGGAATTCAACTTTGAAAGTATCGAGGAGGAACCGAAATACTCTCCAATACAATTCTTATCCGATATTGGAGGAGTATTGGGTCTATACTTGGGTTGTTCCGTGTTAACCATACTGGAATTTTTCGAACTGTTTTTGGACTTTGTTATCGTGCTTTGTTTGAAATGCTGCTCAAGGGGCACAAGAATACAACGCATAGGTAGTGGTGGAGGTTCTCCGGGACCTTCCTCGAATGCTGTTGGACCTGTAATGATCACTCCTCCCCCACCGTATTCAGGAAAAAAGAATGTACCGCCGGTAGATGTTAAAATGTATGATCTCTAGCGTTTAGATATGATGAACATACATTAGGCTTGACAAAATTGAAGAGATGAGGATCTTTCTAGGGAAGATAATCCAATTTTTTTCACATTTGACATTGAAAACTGATGATTAATTTGTAGAGGTCATATAAAAAATGTGTAACAATGTTGACAGTACTGAAGTTTTATTGAGCTTGTAATTAATAAATACTCTATTTTGCGAGCACAATCACCGACAGCATATAAGGCGCGTGTTTTCGCTAGTCTCTTCGTCAATCCCGCCCGGGTTAAACGTCGAGATGTTGAAGAATAAGCGGAGGTTTAACACGAACGATACTCTAAGTTTGTTTGAGGACAAGTTACACAGGGTCGAAGCGTCCGGTTCAAGGAGAAGGAACGCCCTCGTAGAATTGTCCGACAAGCTGCCATCGTTTGACGCCGTTTTAAGTGATTCAAGGGCGGCTAAAGTATTAGAAAAGCGAAAGCCATTTGCCGACGTTACCAATGGAGATGGAAGGAAGAAGAAACGAGTTCGTTTACCACCGTTTTTAAGAAGTAGAAAAAGTAAGAGACCGAAAAGTCCTCCTGTTAAGAGACGCTCTGATAAAGGAGCGACCGCTAAGAAGGAAGAACAAGCTGAGGTTACCGATGACGAAGACATTGTAACGACTAAAGTCATACAAGAGAAAGAGCCAGATGACGATCAAGGGATTTGCGTTGATGTTCAACTTCAACCCCCTCCTGGCGTTCATATTTATGATTGCAGTAATTATGTTGTTCAAGTTTTACGTCATTTGAAAGATCGCGAAAGAGATTTAGCAGTTAAACCTGATTTTTTAAAGTGTTGCGTTGACATCACCGAAAGAACCAGGCAAGTTGTGGTTGATTGGATGCATGCTGTTATTCGCTCTGAAAAGATGCAACGTCAATCGTTTCATATTGCTGTTAATATTATGGATAGAACCTTGTCTGTCTTTCCGACTGACTTGGCTCTCATCCAGCTTGTTTCATCTACTTCTATTTTGTTAGCGGCTAAGTTGAATGAACGTTATGTGCCTTCTGTTAAGAGATTGATTAGGTATACCGATGACGCGTATACCAAAGAGCAAATTTACGATATGGAAAAGCTTATTGTTCGAAAACTTAATTTTGACCTTTGGCCACCAACCCCGTACTGCTTTACCAGCGCTTGGTACCAGACCACCGAAACTCCGAGTAAGAATCAACAATTTTTAACGGCTTATTTGTTAGATATTTGCGTACTTTGCGAGCGTGGAGCGTCTTTGAAGCCATCTTTGGCTGCGGCTGCTGCTGTTTGTTTGTCGAACCGTATTCTCGGTTCTGGAATATGGACTACTGCTTGGGAAAAATGGACTGGTTATACGGAGGAAGAACTTTTGGATGCGATGAAAATTATGGCGGCTGTCTTTCAACGCCAGTTGACTTCTGAATGCACTAACATTCAGTATTTTTACAAGAAACCGATAGCTTACTCGGTTAGTTGCGACGTCGAAATCGTCCAGAATGTCACTTGGAAGATGTTGGCTGAAGGTGTCCGTTTACGTCTTATTTAAGTTACAAAGTTTATTTGATTGTGAGTGATTGCTCTTCTTGATATTTAAGGGTTAAGAGTAAAAAATATCATATAAAATCTAAATGGCTTTCGTGTCTCGGTTTTTAGTCAGCTCGACGTTAGATCTTAATTTATTTCGATGATTTTATTTTTAAAAAGTACTTTATCTATAGAGATTTAATTTTAAATTTTGTAAAAGCTATTTTTCTTTTTAAAAATGCATTATTTGTCGTTTAACCTTCAAACCAGGAAAACAATACAAAAAAAGGAACATTTACACTTTTAACCAAAAAAAGACAGACAACATACGTAAGTGATCTAGATTAAAAAGAAAAATAGGTGTTAGAATTATAGATAGATAGTACAAAATAATTTTGTCGTAGGATCCAATCGCAAGTTTTAGGTCTTTCTTTTTCTGTCTCTCAACATTTCCTTTGTATTCCTCTCTTCTTCTCTCCTCTCTGTCTCTCTCTGTCTCTCTCTGTCTCTCTCTCTCTGTCTTTTTGAGATCTAGCTATAGGTAACTGAATACGACAATGTGTAAACTTACACTGTTCTTCTCTTTGTCTGATTTTATTCGGACTTTTGTCATTTCTTCAAAGTTTTCTAGAGAGGAGTTTGTGTTTGTCTGAATATGCGAGAGATTATTCATTTGCAAGCAGGTCAATGCGGTAATCAAATAGGATCTAAGGTGAACTTCTTACATTAGCGAATAGGTGTAAGGCGATAGTTTAAATAAAGCGAGCGATTGTCTTTATTACCTCAGTTTTGGGAAGTTATTTCGGAAGAACACGGTATAGAGGCGGATGGAAAGTTTCGTGGACAATCCGATTATCAATTAGAGAGAACAAACGTCTACTATCATGAAGTTTCGGGTAATTATTACTTTAGCTTATTAATTAAAAATTAGAGCGAAATAATAAAGACATTACAAAACATTTTAGGTGGACTTTATGTACCGAGAGCAATTCTGGTTGATTTAGAACCGGGAACTTTAAATGTTATCAGATCCAGCAAATACGGTGGTTTGTTCCGACCGGATAACTTTATCAATGGTCAAAGTGGAGCTGGAAACAATTGGGCAAAGGGTCATTATACAGAGGGAGCCGAACTGATCGAACCTATTATGGATGCTGTTCGAAAAGAGGCGGAAGTCTGCGATTGTTTACAGGGCTTCCAACTTTGTCAATCTTTAGGAGGGGGAACTGGATCCGGATTGGGGACTCTTCTAATTTCAAAAGTTAGGGAAGAGTATCCCGACAGAATAATGAATACATTTTCAGTTCTTCCTTCGCCAAAAGTTTCGGATACCGTTACCGAAGCATACAATTCTACTTTATCCATACATCAATTGTTAGAGAATACCGACGAAACATATTGCATAGATAACGAGGCGCTATACGATATTTGCAATAGAACCTTAAAACTTCAGAATCCCACCTATGGCGATCTGAATCATCTCGTATCATCTACAATGTCGGGTGTAACAACTTGTCTTAGATTCCCTGGCCAACTGAATGCCGACCTAAGAAAATTGGCAGTGAACATGGTACCTTTTCCTCGGTTACACTTCTTTATTACTGGCTTTGCACCCCTAACCGCTAGAGGAAAGGAGCATTATACCGCCCTGACAGTTCAAGAGCTTACTCAACAGATGTTCGACGGAAGGAACATGATGGCCGCGTGCGACCCACGAAATGGTAAATATTTAACAGTTGCAGCCATGTTCCGTGGGAGAGTATCGATAAAAGAGGTCGACGAACAGATGTTAAATATCCAAAACAAAAATAGCCCCTATTTTGTCGAATGGATACCAAACAACGTGAAAACAGCAGTTTGCGACATACCGCCAAAAGGTCTAAAAATGTCAGTGACCTTTATTGGCAATAGTACAGCCATACAGGAAATGTTCAGGAGAATAGCTGATCAATTCAAAACAATGTTCAATCGAAAGGCATTTCTTCATTGGTACACAGGTGAAGGGATGGATGAAATGGAGTTTGACGAAGCCTATTCGAATATAACAGATCTAATATCAGAGTACCAACAATATCAAGATGCTAAAATCGACGATTGTGATGATGCGTTCGAAAATTACGACGAGGAAGAAGAGGGTTGATTTCCCAAAGCATTTTTTAAATACATTTATTACTGTTTAACGCTTTGTTAGGTAGAAAATAGATAGAACTTGTAAATAATTTGCCTCTATAGTCACGTTAAACTCCGAAATGCTTGTTTAAAGCGTCAATAATATCAGCTTTCTTTGTTCCTTTAGGCTTAACATTCACTTCGGCGCAAATTTCTTTTAGAATAGCTACTGTTAGTTTACCCAAAGCTCCATTCCGAGCCATTTCTTCTGGATCTACTTTAGGTCGTTTAGCTGGTGGTCCACCCCTCTTCCTAGCTCCCGGAGTATAATCGGATGGAAAAAGTAAATCGCCAAATTCCTTTAAAGCTTTTGATGCTCTTTTCATCATGGCTCCAACATCTGGTTCTATAAAAAGTGAAAGTTTTATATAGTTTAGTCTTTACATTTGCAATATTTAAAATATAGCATAATTAATAATATAAAGAAAAATAAAGCAAGGTAAAAAATATCAATAACTCGAAAATATCGAAAAGATTATATTCGATTATAGTCGTTTATATAAACAGATCAATCCTTTATTATTATACTTATTAAATATGTAATTCCGAACGATTAAAAAGTGATACCTTTGTAAAGCTATATATCAATGTTCAATTATAAAATCATATCGCTGAAAAGAGAGAGAGAGAGAGAGAAAAAAGAAAGAAATAAACAGAGGAATATATTTGACCAAACATATAGACAAAAGGGACACTTATAGCTATAGTTCTTATTATCCTCTTGGGATAAAAACGCAAAATGCTATAGAGCTATACTGTTGCATTATTAGTTAAATTACATTCCTATTCTTTTAAAAGAAAAGATGTATTATTAAAATAGAGCTATTTTTCCAAGAAACGTGTCTTTTCTCTCTCATTATCCTCGTTAATTATTGAATGCAAGCGAATCGTATAATACACGATATATATTTATATATATATACTGTATATATACATACTTGTAAGGTCAGTAACTTTATCGGGCATGTCACGATCTAGGGCAATTGCTTCTACATTAGCGAAATGGGTTTGTAGGGCAGGATTCTCAATCATATCTAGTTGAAAAGGTATATTTAGAGAGCTAATTAGCTGTTTTGCAGCTTCAACTTGATCACTGTTGGCTGTTGGAAAGGAAAAATTATTTAAATATTAAGGGGAAATAATATGCATATAGTATAATAAGGTAAATACCCGTTATTGGGTCCTCGACCGCTTTGATCTTTCGAAAATCATCGGAGAATGGTAGGAAAATAGCATGAAAGCCCGATGGAACTTGTTGAACGCCTTGTTCGTCGCGTTCTTCTTCCTATAAAATCCATTATATAGATTCCATTAAACAAAATCATACAGAAATTTTATATAAATTAATAAGAGAAAAAAGAACATATATTTTCTATTTTGAATATTTTTTTAATTTTTTTTTTATAAAAAAAAATAAAAAAAAAGAAAATTCAAACTTCGAAAATTCTAAATTTAAACACCATAAAAAAACAAGAGTTGTTTTTTGAGTTGAGTACCAAATTTTTTATGGGTGAGGAGAATCAACTTGTTTTTGAGCATTATTAAGCTATTTTTTGAGGTGTCCCTCTCACCTCAAAACGGGGTGAGTTTTGTCTAAAAGTTTTTTGCATCTTTTAAAGAGACAATCAACAACCTTAAGAATTTGAGGACACGAAAACAACAAATAGTTACGTGGAAGTTGTTGAGCATTAGCTTTTTACCAAACTTAAAAAAACTAAAAGGCTTGATTATCCTGTTTAAAAAGGATGGTCTACGTGACTATTTCTTCGTCAAACAAACGACGACCAAAAATATATCCTAATCCTAAATTTTGGGAAGGTATAAAAAACAAAATACAGTTTATACCTGAGGTACAAGGGCTACAAATCTTGGGAATGCATTTTTGCGGGCTGTAAATCGGCATAAGGCGAATACATTTCTCTTCAAACACCTTCTTAATAAGGCTGAGAATAGGTTTGTACTTCCTGAAGTGCCTCCTTCATCTGGATAAATAAACTGAGCTGGTCTTACATGATAATCTTTCTTTAAATATTTCATCGGTTTAAAGCCAAGCAGAAACATTCCAACGTCGCCGTACCTTTTCATTTCATTTATCTCTTCGGGTTCGAAGCAAATTTGACGATCGGCAAACTTCAAACTTTTCTTCATATCCTGAGGCAATAGCACTTCGCCAGTTTCCTCGAGGAACGCCTTTCTAGTTGTTTTCAATTCCTCATTCGTTTTATTGTATAATTTAATAGCAGATGGCTTCGTACAAGTTCGAATGAGATTATACCTAATTTTGTGTAAATAGACAAAATTATTTGAAATAACTTGCTAAAGTGAAATCAATAGATAAGACTAACACTCCAACTGATAATTCGACGTCTCCGCCAAGATTTAAGGATAGTTTTGTTTGTGCCCTTTGCTTGTGAGCTTTTGATCGAATCCTTTATAAAGAGAAGAATAAGTTATCTTATTTCTAAATAATTATTGTCTCCATCTTAGTACTTACACATTCTCTAATTCACGTCTCGTTTGGGCTGCGTTTGCTATAAATTCTTCACTATCATCCGTCAAATTAACTAAGACATCCTGTTGCAAAAAAGAAATTAATAAGATAAATTTGATAAAACAAAGAACAAACCTTCCAGAATTTTTTTTCATCAAAAGGAGTTGTAGACGTTATCATCGGAATAAGCATTATATCTATTTTGTTTTCGCTCATATCACCAGCTTTTGCAGCTGCCGAATTCTGAAATCAATATAGATTAATAATTTAAGAATTCAATAAGTTCCTTTAATAGTTTCTTTTTTCTAACTTTAAAATGTTTGTTTCCCTTTGATGGATCATCATCACTTGTGAATAAGAGTATACGTCTCTGACCCAATTTGGTAGAACTGTAATAAGATCACAAGTTAAAATATAATATATAGCATTTTACTATGAAAATACCAATTCGAGAACAAATTGGAGCAAGTCCAAAAAGCATCGCTCAGTTGATAAGTATCGGAACTTCCATAATTGTCTTTGAATTCTTCATAATCCTCATCTAGGAAAAAATGAATGAATAAATAAATAAATGAATGAATAAATGAATGAACGAATGAATGAATGAATGAATGATTAAATAAGTAAATAAATAAATAATAAATGAATGGCGTTTACAAGAAGCATAATGAGAAACAGAACATTATTAATTTACCTTCGATAAACTTTTCTAAATCTGATACAGTATCAGCTCCAGGTTGTTCCAAATTCTTGACAACAGAAATATTCTTAAAATCGTTGGGATTCTTTGTTTCTTTCTGCGAAATTAAATACAAAGAGATTATAAAATTTCATTATTTAAAATTTTTTGTTGACTTACAGTTGAATAGAAAACAACTCCAAACATATCTCTATCATTACTAACAATTTTGTTCCTTGCTGCTCCGACAGCGCACTGAAATAGATTTTTTGTTTTTGTATTCTCATTAAAATCAATTAACTATTTCTGTAACTAATTTACTAACATTTATCGCCTGACTGAAAAAAGAACCTTCATCCCTGACTGTAAACATAGCCTTAGAGCAATCAATCAACAAAATTAAACCATCTCTTTGAACCGGTTGCGCCTGAAAATGTAAATGTATTAAAAACATCATCTACATCGTTAGATAAAGTCTTACACGAAAATCTCCTCCTTCTTCATCAAAGTCATCCTCATCTCCGCCAAATCCCCAGTCAAAATCAGCCATAATCTGCAATGATCGGTTAAACTTATAATCTATTTTGAAAAATAACTGCAAACGTTCGTAAAATTAATAGAATACGTAACTTGTTGCAATTCTCCGCCAAAATTACGTAATAATAAAAATTATTTATGTTACGAAATAATTACCTCTTAACAATTTGCTACAGCAGATCTAAACCGAATAATTCTATCGGGATGATTGATAAAAGGGGGTTGTTTGTTTTCTTATAAAAATATTCAGCCAGAAAAAACTGGTATTTATTTTCAACTTAGCGGAAGTGAATATGCACTTCCTTGGCGCCAGCCTTTTTAATATTGATAAATAATGTGCGAATCTCTCGAATAACTTTCGTCAATTATTCAGGTCTGTAAAAAAGTCATCAGCACAGCTTGATTAGTTTAAACTCCAAAAACACATGCTCAATTAGAGTTCTTTATCAATAACAGTCACGTACATGAACTTTTATTTGCATCGATCATTGCTTGTCTATTGGTTTTCCCGAAAAATAAACCGATTAAAACGTCCTTTGAGCGAAAATAATTGCTTGAACAAGCTCTAAAAAGAACTCAATGGGGAAAAAACTGTCAATTAATTGTCTCTCGATTAAAGAGGTTAAACCATCTTAATTCAATAGTCAGTACAGAAGCTCTCATTAAGAATTAGAGCAGTTATAACCGAAAAAAATGCATATTAATCAAATAGGCTTGTTTTTTCAAAAAGTTTAACTAGAAAGAAAAGAATGAAAAGATATTATAAAATTCCAAGATTGCTTTTTTATAAATATAAATGACTTTTTTTATTCTTTTTATGACTAGAATGAAAAGGAAACAAGTGAAAAAAAACACATTACATTGATAATTTTAAATGTTTCAAGTGAACATAAATATTTAAATAAATAGCACAAATTTGGTTATTAATCACAAGGAACTTTCATCCTCTTCGACGTCGTTTTGACAGATATCTTCATATTTGGGTGGTGACGGTGGATCCTCAGGCAATCTAAAGATACCGTTGGTTACGATGTGAAAGGGTGTTAAGAGACCCTTTTCAAATCGTTTCTTAAAAAAATAATTGTAATGAAGTCTTCCCTCAATATAAGCAACTAGACTGAGGATAAATATTATCCAGCATGGGACGTGCGTGTAGTAGGCGCATACCCTCACTGTAATAAATGTACCAACACCTTGACCGATTGCAAAGCACAAAAAATGAAAGCCAACTATGGCACACCAATGGCCTGGGTATCTCTTACATCCGTCTACCATCAAGTTGACGAATGATCCACCAAAAGCAAAACCATAAATCGCAAACATAAGGACCAATTCATAATTGTGATGTTTAGGGAATGATACATCGTAATAGAACGATACAATGTATGTAACTAGACAAATAAACATGCTCGTGGATGATGACACAAACTTTGGAATGAGAGCGAATACTAAACAGGAGACTGAGGCTGCGAATGAACGAACAAGTTGAAACCATATCAGTTCTTCTGGCGTACGATCGGCTAGATAGTCGCTGGATAAGCCAAAGAATGAAATGGTAGATTGAATTCCACAGTAAGCAATCAAAGGACCAGACAAAATATAATTGAACATAATGTATGGCGCTGCAGCACCCATTAATATTTTTTCGGCAACTGCCTTCCCGCTAGAAGTATCGAAACTATGATCGTGGCTATCACAGGCATATTTCAAAAGAGCAATTATGGAAGCAATTGTGACAACTAATATAACGGTTTCCATTTTGACTGGGTTGATAAGGCTTGGGGGAAAATTGTAATTAAACCATGGATGTCCTGATGTAAGACCCAACACACAGTCTTCAATCTGGTAGCTTCGTGTGGTCGGTTCCTGATAGGCAGAAACTAGTCTTAGTATATTTAGCAGTGTATGCCCGAAAAAAAAGCAGCCAGTAATAGAGCATACGATTCTATGGCTAAAGTCTTCACGTCCATACATCATAGCAGCAGGTTTAATTAAGTGTAAGGCCAGTGAATATATGGCAGGAACTCCAAGACCAAATAGAAATGATGTCGCTATTCGAAATAGAAGTAGACCAGGTGTAAGAACGTAGAGTGAACTAGCAGCCATTAGAACAAATACAAGAGGTCTATGTCCAGTGAATTGAAGCACGGTAGTTGACAATAAATACCCGCACAATGATCCAGTCCAACTCCAAAACGAGTTATATATAAGATTTGGATTACGTAGATTCAAAAGGAGCTTTTCAGGAGACAACGCAATTGATATCATCACTGTGGCCAGATGAACACTTAGCAGCTTCAGCAGAGTGACGTTGCCACTATGTTGTCTTACAATACTTAGAATGGTATGAAAACTCTCCATATCTAGAATAAAGCATATTTGTTATTAAAATGATAAATACAGTATAATCATATATATAAATATATAAATAAGAATTGGTGTATTTAATTCTAGTCTTATGACTCAGCGAAAGTTAAAAACACTTTTAACCAAAGATGAAAAAAACAGACAAATTTGATCTTAAATAGTTTAAAAACCTTAAAGAGGTCTTTGTTCTTCACTAAAAACCTTTCCTTAATTGATAAAAATAAAAAAATTCATCTTTTTTGGCGATTAAACTGACTTACCTTTTTTTATTAATTTTGTTTTTGGATTTGGACCATGAATACTAATGACGAAGTGCCGCTGCTTTCAACAGTATGACTTTTTTTTTGGGAACTTTAACTAGATCATTTTAAGTAAATTTTTTCTCATTTATTTAAAAATAATTTTATCTTTTAATTAGTTTACTGTCAAGTTAATTTAAATTTTTTCAAACTTGAAAAATAATTTTTTAGACATAATTTAACGCGAGCATTTGCCGCCTAAATCGTCGCCATTTTATCGGCCGGCTGATTTTAAAGAGTTATTTGTTTCAAGAATATTTTTCTTGCTTTATCATGGAATCAAGTTTGTATTTTTGCTCAAATAAATGCAATGCATATTCTTCGAATAGTTTTTTGCGTGCATGACGCTTTTTTATGCATTTTTCAAAATTTTCAACTACTTTTTTTGCTTATTTTATGACAACTTTGCAAATGTGTAACATTTATTTTTTTTGTTGTTCACAATTTTTCATATAGATTCTTTCAAAACCTTTATTCGAATTAAACCTGTTGACGAAGCTGCTCGTCGGAATGCTGTTATTAATGTAAGTATGGTCCTGAAGATAAAACCGTTTTCGAATTGTTGATAAACGCTAGATGTCGCCATTTGTTAAAAGATATTGAAAAATCATGAGGAATTTTTTTCTTTAAAGGTTCATGGTAACTGTATTGTTTATGATGGAAAAGCTTACACGTTCAGTAAAATTTTCACGAGTAATGCATCACAAGTAAGTGATAAGTGAAGCTATTTATTTAGGGCATTCAAAATTGATAGAAAGAGAATTAATATGATATTAACTATATAATTACAATTGTAGGAAGAGATTTTCAAGTACTCGTCTGAAAACTTTGCTAATAACTTCCTGGAGGGATACAATTCGGCAATATTCGCCTACGGAAAAACTGGAAGTGGAAAAACCTTTACAATGCTTGGCGATGCCAACCAGACTTTCTATCAAGATTTTTCTCTGGCAGGAATTATTCCACGAACAGTGCGCTATATATGCCGAAATATGCCAGCGAATAGCGCCTCCAGAAAAGTTCAATTAAGCATCTCGTTTGTTGAAATATATAAAGTAAATTCTCCTAGCTAAATTATCTTTGTGAATATTCTAAAAATAGTATTAATCTATTTTCGTTTAGGAAAATATTTATGATTTATTGGTGGATGCTAAGGTCTACAATAAAATTGAACTTAGACAGGAAAAAACTGGGGTTAATATTGTGGGAGCAAGAAAGATTGATATAAGATCCGAAGAGGATGCTGAAATGGTTACCTATTTGAATATATATATATATAAACATTGTAGTTTGTCTAAAATCTTTTATATATGTTATAAACAGCCACTGCTTATGGGTTTATCCAAGAGAAATATGGGTGAAACAAATATGAATGCGACGAGTTCGCGATCTCACGCGATATTTACCATGTATCTTTCGATTGAGGTAATAGGAAAAACGATTAAGATTAAAGAGAAGGAGGAGGAGTTGGGGGTGAAAGTTATTAATCGAGTAAAAAATGAATGCTCTCTTACAGGAAACTACAGAGAAGGGTAATAAGAAATCTTTATCAAGATTTCATCTCGTCGATTTAGCCGGATCGGAGAGAATAAGTCAAACCGGTGCAACTGGAACTAGAATGAAAGTAAATTAGTTTTATAAATTCCTCCGTTTCGCTTTTTATAATTATTTTCATTGTAGGAAGGTATTGATATTAATACATCTCTCACCATGCTCCAAGCAGCTATAAACGAAATCAACTTTGGTCGTATACCTAGTTTTCGCTCTAATAAATTGACCTATTTATTAAAGGTAATTAATAATATACTAAATATATAGAGTTTTTCTATTTGAATATGTTTTTGTCTAGGACGCCTTTGGAGGTAATGCGAAAGCTGGAGTAATCGCTTGTATTCATCAGGATCAAAGGTTATCGTATCTTTTGATATTTGTACGGCCTTACATAATAATAATTACTCTACAGACATAACAGTGATAATAAGAATACATTGGATTTTGCTGCAAAATGTTCCACCATTAAGAATAGGGTTAATTTTGTTTTTTAATCATCATCCCCAAATTAAGACTCAATATATTTTATATTGTTTTTCTAATACTGTTTTCGATTATAGGCCGAAAAAAATGAATCTGAAAGTTTGGACGCTGCTAAATTGCAATATTTACTTTTGGAATCAAAAGCCAAAATCAAACAATTGGAAGCTAAATTAAAAAATGGTTAAATACATATACATATAAATATATTAGAATATATATATATATAAAATATATATATATATACCCTATATACGTAAGATCAATCTATTAACAGTTTTAATATTCGTAACAGCTAACATAGAAGCTGCAGCTGAAGTGCAAGATAATAAGTATAATACGTCTTCATTACACAATGACGATACAGAGAAATTTCTTCGTGCCATGAGGTTATTGAAGCAATCTCATCAATATATTCAGGTTACTAATATAAATAATATTTATTATACTATTGAAGTGCCTAATATTAATTACTTATCTATTTTTTCTAATCAAAAAGGTGTTAGATGAACTAAATCAAATGCATAAATTGAATAACGACGATTTAAAAAAGTCGTTTGATGATTTACAAGATCAAATTGAAAATAAGAAAAATGATTCAAACGAAAAACATGAAAGTACAAGACTTCAATTAATGTTGAAAATGCGAAAGAATGACGATGTTATACGTAAATTAAGATTAAGAATTGAAGAGTTAGTAGAAATATCATTATTTATTTATTTTTTTATTATATATATATTCAATTTTATTCAATATATTTAGAGTGAACGCTGAATTAAATCGTTTCAAAGCCATAGATCCGTATCGTGAGGCAAGAGATGAAGCGGATTTCCAAGAATTGAAGAAATACTATGGAGAGTTTGAGTGTAAGTCTATTTGAGAAATATTTGTATATCAGTATTTTATTACTGATATTCTTTTTCGTAACTTTACTGTATTAAAAAACAAAAAAGGAAAAAAAAGCCATTACTTAAAACCAAATTTACGTACAGCTCTCGATATACCGCAAAGTATACTAAATGATTACGAAGAGTTGAAGACGAACGTAAGTTATAAAATCAAAAAAAAAAAGAAAATTACATTACTGATTTCCATTTAATTAAGTAATAATATTTGTCATATCGTTTCTTGTAATTAGGCTGAAAACCTATTAGCTCAAACCGTTGGAGAGTATTCTGCAAAAATTGATGAAAAAAACAAAATTATTGAAAAGCTAACGCAGCATCGTGATATGATGTCGGGCATATTACGTAAAAGTACTGATGTTCATAGGAAATATGTACATTCATTCGGACCGAATAGTCCATATCGTATTACGAAAGTAAATTTGGGCTCTAGCCCTTCGTGCTTTGACGAAGAATTAGAAATCGCCAACGATTTAGTCACATGGCAGAAAACTATCGATGAATTACACGAACAACTACAACAGCTCATGCTTAAAAACGTAGAACTTGAAGATAATCTTGAAGCCGAACGAAAGCTATTCCAAACGGATCGTTCTGTGAGTTTTCAATTTCGTAATTGAAAAGCATATATATATATATATATATAAAAACAGCCTATTAATATTTTTTTCCAATTTTCAACAAGAATTACGAAACTAAAATCAAAAAAATTGAAGAAGAAAAGTCTAGTTTAGAGAATATAGAAAAAGGTTCCTTACTAAAATTTTTAATAGACTATCGTTTAGTTTTTATTTTCTTATTGACAATTTATTTCTTATAATTGATAGACTGTCGAAAAACTCTTACGGAACTTCAGAATCATTTCAATTCTTTGGAACAAGAGAAGAATTCTGTTATCGAAAAGGTTTTTATTTCGATCAATATTATTTTATTCATTCTACTTTGTAAAATGCAAAGAGATTGAATCTTTTTTTCCTTTTTTTTTTTATTATTATCTATTTTCTCTTTTCACTTTGTCAGTTTACAAACAAAAATAATGAACTATTAGGAGAAATTAATTCATTAGACGAGAAAATCGACAATCAAATGGTAATTATATATTTTTCAATTTTTACTTTTTATTTGTAAAACTCTTTTCATTTCTTAAACAGATTGAAGTGAAAGAACTTAGAAATAATATTATAGAAGAGACTCGTTTAAAGGAAGAAGCATTTGTTGAATGCGATAAACTTAAGCGAAATCATATGGTATACGAATGAATATTATACATTTTTTTTTTTCATAAGTAGGCTTATTCAATAATTTTATTATTTGATGGAATTAGGAGGTTGTTGGAAAATTGGATCAACAAAGAAAGGATTACGAAAATATGAAAAATATGTATATGGGAAATGGGGATTTATTGGTAAAAATTTTTATTGTATTTTTAGAAATTATATTTGTTTATTTGTCAATAGCAGGCGCAACTTACTGATGTAAAGTCTCAGGTTACGAATCTTGAGAAGGAGAGGGAACGCTTGTACGAAGAATTGAAGAAAAAGGAGGATTTATGCTGGGAATACGAGAATAAAATTTCCGATTTGAAATTATCTCTGGAGGAAATGCACAATGACATTGAAATCACAAAGGTTCTTATTGCTTAGGAGACTTTTAAAGAAGTTTCTTTTATCCCTCTCCCTGTCCCTTTTTTTTTTCCCTCCTCCTCCTAAATCTTTCAACTTTTCTATTTATCATAATTATTCTATTTTTTTCTCTTTTAATTAGAAACAATTGAGTGTTGCTGATGATGAGAAATCTTGCTTAATCGATGAGAATTCGCATTTACAGGAGAAGTTGGATAATTTTGAAAAGGAAACTAAGGTACATAAAATAGAGTAGGATAATAAAAAAAGGAAAATAAAATGAGGAAAGAAACGTTAAAGAGTCTTGATATCTTCTTAGAGTGTGATTTTAATGATCTGTTTTTTAATTAAGACTTTTAAGGAAACCGTAGAGAGATTGGTGAATCAGCTGGAAGATTCCAAGGCAGATTCGAAGTTTCTATTTGAGGAGGTAAATTATTTTTTTTTTAATTAGCTTCATGAGAGTTGTTTAATAGTGGATAATTAAAATACATGTTAAACAGATGGCTAATCGTGTCCAAAGAGAGGCGGCGATTATCGAAGAGAAAAATCAAAAAATCGACAGTCTGAAATCATCTAACGCAATGCAAGAGCAAACGGTAAGTGAAACAATATTGTATATAATATAATAACAGAATATAATAGATGATCTTATATCGCTATTGTTTTTATTCTTTGTAGATCGAATTGAAAGAAGACCGTATTCTGGAATTGGAAGAGGTAATGAGAAGAAGAAAACATTTTTTTTTTTTTCTAAT
This sequence comes from Dimorphilus gyrociliatus, assembly GCA_904063045.1. NCBI lineage: Eukaryota > Metazoa > Annelida > Polychaeta > Dinophilidae > Dimorphilus > Dimorphilus gyrociliatus. The sequence goes on along the minus strand of CAJFCJ010000013.1, from coordinate 210,540 downwards.
ATAATTGTTACGAAAGAAATGGTGTTTTAAGCAAAGGAAGATTGGGTGAAATCATTTATTCATGTTCGTTTCAATAGATGTTAAGAAACAGCGAACGTCGCAATAAACAACTACTCAGCGATAGGGACGCACTCTCGGAGGCCAATAGGACTACGTTGCACAACTTATCCGATATAAGAGAAGATAATCGTATTCGTGAGGTGAAGAAACGTCGTAGTGTAGATTCAGTAGTACCTGTTGTTGGTTCTGCAGACTTCGCTTTAGCTGTAGACGAGTCGAGAGCTGGAAAGTTCAGACCATATAACCCAGATATATTTCAAAGTAGACTCACTCTTAACCGTGTGCTTGGTAAAAAATTGTTTGATTCTGATGATGCGTAAATTTAGATTGATCTCTTTGGGTCTGTCATTCCTAATTCTTGCTTTTAGTTAATTGCCGCCTTTATGCTAATTAATTCATTTTCGGAATATAGAGCAGTTAATTACTTTTCCATTTTTTTTTTATTATTCTGCAATCTCATTGTTCCCGTAACAACGTTTTTACAGCTACTTGAGATGCAAAGTCGAAGAAGATAAGAGAAGTTTACCTCTCGTCACTATGACCGATGGAGTTGTATATTTGGCAGTTAATAACAAAAAGACTCTCCCGATTCCCTGCCCTATCCACTCCATCTTTTGTTTCTTCTTTTTAAACAATTAATTTAAAATTTTCACTTAAGAAAATGATAAAAAAATTGCTTTTCTTGCAAAAATAAAACAAAAAGCATATAAAATAAGAAACGAACCCCAATAATTGTAGACTCTGGAGGTGATGGAAGGTTAAAGATAAATATTAATAATATGTTTATGTTATAACAGTGTGATTACACTTTCCCCAATGCGATATTTAATCCTATACCCGTTTTTCAAATGATGAGTATTATGTATGCAAATTCATAAAACTTATCCCCGACTTATTCTAATAAACACGCCTCCGCCATCTGACGACCGCTAAATCGCATACGCTGATGAGGCGTAGAATTATTGAAGGTAGAAATATTATTCTAAACGAATATTTCCTTTATTTAATTCAATTATTTTGTTTCTGAACCAATTTAGTTATGATAAAGCTATTTATTTTGATTGCCGTATTTCTACCCTCCTTCGCTTTCGGTAGGTAAGTTTCTTTCATCTTTCTCATTTTTTACAAATTTCATTCTAATTAAAGAAATATCTAATTAAACCCGTCTCTTTCATTAGTTATCAGACAATCCCTCGATAAGAATTCTCGTATAATTTAATATACCAATTTTCTAATTTAGTAGTTGAGAGCTTCTCTCTGTTTCTCCTCCTTACTAACCTTTCCGCCTTAAATTAAAAACCAATAGATTCAATTACGAAGTTTACAACAAAAGATCGGAATGTTCGGCGTTTCCGTGTTTACTGAGTCATATCGGTTCATCCGCTGGTCGGGCGTACTTGAATAGGTTAAAGATGAATATGGTTAGAAATTGTTTAAGCGATCCTATGTGTTTTTCACCCGGTAAGTAAGAACCTTAAACGTTTTTATATAGTTTAGTAGACAAACTGTATCGTTAGTAGAAAGGAACGTAGAAGAATTTAATGGGTTTAATTAATAAGACAAAATAGAACTGAGAAGAGAGAAGCGAAGATAAAAAAAATTAAAAATAAAAATGCTCATTTTTACGGACAGCTTCTCTTTTATAAATCTTTATAGTTGTATTATGATTAATATAGCCCGTCGCGTAAAAGACAATGAATCTCGACAAGGGGCTTTTAACATCTGAGCACTTTCTTTCTATTTTCTCTCCTTTCTCTTTTTCTCCCTCTCTCTCCCTCTCTTTTTTTAACAGATAAAAAGCGTACGGTTTTCTTTTTATATCAATTTTTTTTTGTTGTTTATTATTTTCATTATTATTACCATTATTACTGTTCTTGTTTCGTTTTCGATAATTGTTTCTTTTATTATTGATATTGTGTTTTCCTGTCGATTATACACTATTCTTCTCTCGGCCTCTCATCTCTATCTCTTTTGATCGGGTAATTTCGCCGAAATGTTTAGTCGTTATCTCTATCCTCTTTTTACGGCCGCCCTTATGATTTATCTACTATTTTTTGTTTTTAAAAGACACTATAGAAAGAGCCATTAGTAAATTAGTTCCAGTTAAAATATATTGACAGATTTCATCAGTACAATACGAATGTCTGATAATAATAAAAAATAATAAACGGTCGACGTCGATATAGAAGTATATACAGTATAGATATATAATTGTATTTTAATAGATATAATGATGGAAAACGTTGTTGATATACTTTATTATTCTTTTTCTATTCTCATACCCTCCTCCTTCAATATCTTTAGGTAAGCGTAAGAAAAGGACTAGAGAGACTGATATCGGATGGAAAAATATTTGGGATAAATTAGACGCCGACTAGCTAAAATAAAAAGATTGTATAAAAAAAAAAAAACATTTTAGAAAAAACTTTAACGAAAAATAAAAAGAAAAGAAAAAGATTTGAAATATTCAAATTAGTTTTTTTTTTCTTTTTTGTTTTTTTTCTTAAACATTTTGTTGTAAAGAAAGAGAAAAGAAAACCGTTTCGAAATGATGATTGACAGTAGAAATACAGCGACAGGTCTCGAAGTAATAAAGACACCTTTTTCAATTAACTATTAGTTTTAAAAATAAGTTTTTTTTTTATGTTTACGCCCCTTTCATTTTTAGAAAAATACGTATGTACGTATACGTTTAATACGTATATAGTAAGTTGATTGATATTAGCCGAAATTACTTTAACACCTACAAAAGCGACACTTTCCTTAACTTATTTCCGATTTCTGGCGAGACGGTGATAGCTAGGCCCAATTAGTTGCGTGATTACAACGACAGGTGGCAGGAATGGATTATTGCTTTCTTAAAACGTCCTCATTCATTGTTAAGAAAAATAAAAGGAAAAAATAACTAACCGATCGAAGCCGACATAAAATCGATTACTGAACACGTATACAAGAAAAAAAATACCTAGTTTAGCTCGGATATGAGAATTCTAGTGGTTGATAAAGTCAGTTTAAGTAGGAGGCTCGTTCGTCATATCTTAACGGTAAATGGGCCTCGATTGGCGTTTGTTTATAAAACTTACTTGGATGGCTACGACAGTGAGTTTAATAATTTATAACATAGATATAAGGTATAAAACGTTATGAACTTGATAGATTTCTATAAACAAAATGAAATTTTATAGATATATATATACATACATACATACATACATACAGTATATATATATATATATATATATATATATATATATATATATATATATATATATATATATATATACAGTATATTTAAACAATGAAGTTTGTTGTTAGGACGTAGAAGGGATCTAAGCTGTATTGATATTAAATATAATAGAGTAGTGCCATAAATTGTTTCTGATCGGATAATAAATAGGCAAATTGTCTATCCTGGGATTTGGGATAGTGAAAGACCAATCAGATGAAGATGATATGCAGGTATTCATTTTCGATTTGAAAAAATCACCTGGTATTCTACACAACGGTGAATTATGGCGTCTATTGTCAACGGACGGTATCGAAAAGGTATGTACTTAAAGCGAAAATTCCCTTTAGATTGTTTTCTAAAAGTATTACGTTAGTTTGTAAAAGTTATTTCCAGTAAGAGAATGGAAAATGCAGAAAAAATAAACTGCAAAAAGAAAATAAGCTAATTAATCTTCTCCATTCATATGTTTTTTTTTTAAATACGTTTTAAAACCTGTAGCTTTGTCATGACGTTGACAAATTGAAAAAGATCCTTGCTGTTTATGACGCCCGGTTAGAAAGAGAATGCGATTTCCAAGTAAGATAAGCATACTGGTTTGCCTTGCCTTTTTTAGGAATATGTAAGCCTATACAGGAAATCTACCGGTCTTATATGGCAGACAACGGTCTACCGGATAGAAGTATCTCGTTACAAAATCTCTTTGGAAAATATTTTCCAAATAAGAGGGACGAGTTTGTAAAGTTATCCTCACTATCTCAAATAAATCTTGATTGGGCTAAGAGACCCCTTTTGAATGGTTTATTGCAAGATGTTTATCACGAAATGGCATGTTTAATCGAATTAGATCCATTAATCAAAAGGTAAATTAGACGAAATTATAATTACTTACGGAAAATTGAAGACCAAAAACTATATACAGTGTATACTGTATCAATATATATTTATATGTTATGGTGCCAAATATATCTCATTACAGATCACCCCCTGAGCACTCTGGTTTACGTTTAAACAACTCGTTAGAACCTGTTAAACTACCTGCCAGACGGCGAAAGTTAAGAAAGAAGCAATGGAACATATTGGAACTGACGTATAGACGTTAACTAAAGTAGAAATTTTCCATAGCATGTGACTAATACATGGAGTATGAATATTCTTATAAGTTAGTGAGTCTTGCGCCGTAAGTGGCTGTATCACGTAGCTGACCAACGCCGCAGTTTAGCGTTTACTTTCCCAATGGACGGACGAACTTTTATTGACGATCCTACTCAAACTGACGATAATTACAGGTAAGACGAAATTAAACACTTTAAAAAAACACATACAAACACACAATATCCCAATTCCCTCCCCAAAACATCACATGAAAATTGGAAACAAACAAAAAGAGGAGACTTTCTCTTTTTTTTTTTATATTTTCTTTCCAATAATTACGTTACATAAATTTCGTTTTTGTATAGAAATAATTATAAAATAACATTCTAACTATAGCCAAGTGGTTTTTTTTTCTTCATCCTCCGTCCTATCTTTAGATAGAGTAACCGAATTTCATTTTATTTCTTTATCTATAAGCTAAGATGGAGAGAGAGAGAGAGAGAGAGAGTCGATTTTCCTAGTCGGCTATCTATTATCAAAACAGTTTTATACCTAAAAATTTCCACTAGTACTTCATTGAAATTCAGTTAAGTAACTCGTATATTATCGGTTACCATAGAGATGTTAGAACTTTGTTGTTCTAGACACCTTTTTATTTTACCCCAAATGTAGTTTTACTAATAAGCTTTTTAAACTAAAAGGTTCCTTCTAAAACTTTTCCTTAGTCAAAGGGTTAAAAGTAGAATTTTTCTATTTTCTATTACGGTAATTAACATGCGACAATTTCCTACAATTCCTACCATTTTTAGATATCAGTTATCACGCCATGTTGCAAGAGAAGGAATATTAAACCGTTTCATACCTCAAGCCAAATAACTGATTGTGATAATGAGAGGCTTTTTATTTTTTTCGAAAAGACTAACAAAACAAGAAATTGTATACGTAGTCCTTTTTTTTTTAAAGAAAAAAGCGCTACCTATCGGCTTTTGAGGCGTCACTTTTTTTTGACGTCTATCGCCTGATGCAATGGCCGAAAGCGGATCAACGGCTACTAGCATCGTCAACAAAGCAATAGGTCACGTTCATAAGCTCGAACGGTACGTTGTTGGCTCCAAAAGAGAAGTTTTAATTATTTTTCTTTCTTCATAATCTTTATTTTTTATCGTTTATATTATTAGTATTATTATTACGGTAATCATTGATAGATAGCTAATTATAAGGCTAGTGTTAGAAAAACTCAAGAAAAATTAGGAAAAGAATAAGAGGAAATATGAAGAATATAGGGAGAAAAAATCTAGGCTTCTGTAATAAGCTGTGTGCAAGCGCATTTTCGTCACTGACATTTTATTAATAGACTGCAAAATGTTAGTCGGACTATATACACGGAGATCGAGAGGATCTCCGAATAAGCCTATAATTAAATATTCCTTACCCAAGTAGAGTGCACGCGTTGCCTTGCCAACTGTACCGGAAACTTTGATGTACATTTGGTGGGAGACAGTTAACCATTTAAACCCGATCAATATATAATTTGGCAACGTGTTGGACGCATTAACACGGAAAAAAATAGCTTTGCGACATTCCAATTTATAGTATTATAAAATCCCCAATAAATCAGCAAATTATTCCCGCTTAGCCAATATCCACGTGCGTCGATAGATAAGCGATATAAAAAAAGTAGGCTGAAGAGTTATTTTATACAATACCTTTTTCTTTTTAAAATGAAATTTTAAGTATATTACTGGGTTAAAAAATAAAAGGTAAACAGGAAAGAAACAAGGTCGTTTTCTTTTATTTTTTTTCTTCGCATTTCTCCCTTATTCCTCTACTCTACTTTCTATTTACCTTATTTTAATCTCTCCTCTTTTCGTCCTTTTTTCCCTATCCATCTTCTCACAAACATACATACACACTCTATCTCTATCTCTCTCTCTCTCTCTCTCTGTCTCTCTCTCGCTTCTGTCTCTCAATCGCACGTTTACTCGCCGTCTTTTCTGCAATCCTCATCTTCAATGAAAAATAGGAAACATTCGAGTGGTGATCTACACAGTCGTTTGAAGACGAGAAAATTACTTGGAGTAGGGGAAACTGACGACGGAGATGTCCATAGGTCAAAGGTGAGACGATTAAAGGCATGGAAAGAGTAATTTGCTTTCAGTCGAAAAAATATTTCTTTTCCTTATATTAGCTTTTTTTCCTATTATATTATTGCTTTTCTTCCCCTTTTCACGACAGCTTTCTCAAATCCTTGGCCATAGTGAACAATTGTACATTAAACTACCGAAAGGATTAATTTCCTGGTTGTACACCCTATCAGTGGCTTTTATCCTGCTAGGAATATGGGTTCTAGTCGCTCCGCTTCATTTCTTTCGTCATTCATATGGTAGTTATCCAAAAGATGATAGCGGCGATACTGCACTTGTTCTACGGACTTTTGCTGGTGCTTTTTTCGGTATGTTTTCCTTTATCCCTTCCTCATTTTCTTGTGTCATATCAAATGAGATTTGAGTATCTCTATCTCATCTTCTCTTCCTTTTTTCCCTACAAGGGCTTTTTTTGTGTCATCTCTTTTTTTCTTTTTTTTTTCTTTCTTTCTCCCTTCTATCCCTCCTTTCTCTTCAACTTACTTTTTTTTTTATGTTATAAAACATCAAGAGTATAAACTTTCTACACACATATATATATATATACTGTATGTATAAAGTTTTGTCTAACGGCCCATTTTCGGGCGTTCCTTTACAGCTGGCTTCTCATTCTTTTTCTTCGCGGCATCAAGATCTCAAGATAGGGATTTTATAAAAAGAATTTTGATTATGGCCATTGTAGTCTTCTTCTATCTACTTTTCAGTAAGTTTGTATATCTGTTTTTATTCGGTCGCTTTTGTTTGTCGTTGAACGTGAATTGATGAGGTGTTTACGCTCAATGTCGCCTCTGCTTTTACGTATATTTATACAGTACTTATGTAATCAATTGTTATTGCAGTGTCTGTCTACCCTAATCCTAGATTGGTTTGCACCGTTCCAGTTTTATTCGGTTGTATCGTTATTGTCACGTTATTTTTCTTCGTTTACGAATAGGTTAGACAAGTCAATTGCCTATAAATAGACTATTATTTTTTCCCTTTTTTTTAAATTAATTCTTCTTTATTCCTGTTATACAGTGCCAGGCCTATATCTCCTACAAACAACGAAATCGTTTAAGGCCGCCGGCGTGGTTCTACCTTGTTTAGCGTTTGTCATGACTCTTTATTTTTATCACGTTCTTAACGAAAAAACTGGTGGTTGTTCGGCTAAACTAAAACATTCGTCGTCGACAAACGATCTAGCTCAGACATCAGAATAATGGAAACACACTACTTTCGGGGCGATGATGTGTTTGTTGTGTATTTTTCGTTGTTTCTCAATCAAAAATATATTAAACTAGTCCTCGTATAATCAATTGTTCGCCCAATTAAAGGCTGACCGCCTACCGGAAGTTCTTAAATACTTTCGGAAACCTCGTATAAATGTCTATTGTAATTTGATTACTCTTTTTCAAATAATATGTAAAATATTCATTATATTTTTCAAAAAAAACCAATTATTAATGACAATCTTGAATAAAAACTTGGTCAAAACAACATGAACAGCTTGTTATTTAAATATTTTGTGACAACCTTAACCTGGCCCGCGAAGCAGACGACAAAATGGCTCTACAGGAAATTTTGACAAAATCAAATCAGAAAAAGTTCTTATAAACTATCTATTTAATTCGATGTAGAAGCTTGTAATGATTTAGTTTGGGCATAAATTTATCATATTCCCACAATATCCGGTAAGTAATTCAGTTAAAGCTGAAACTGTCCACAAAAACCATCAGTTACAGGTTTTATCTGTATATATAAACATATATATATATATATATATATATTTATATATACTGTATATATTTATATATATATATATTGTCATTCCCTGATTTAGGCGAAATACCGCAAACTAATATAGTTTGGTATATTTTTATTGCATTTAAGGCGCCTTTATAAATCTCTTCACGTATTAGGTGACAAATAAATCTGTCCGTTGTGTAAGAGAGAGAAATAAGAAGAATAGGAATTAAATTTGAGGAAGTGAAAGCCAACTAAGTGCATATTCATTTTCTAAGGGAAAAACGTTCTTTTTGTCTTTTTGAAGAAGATGGTATCGTATTTTAAGAATTTTATTTTTAATAACTATTTTTTATTTTTGTCCCAATAACTGCCTGAAACGCTACACAAAAAGATACAAAACCTTCTTTTTTACTGTAAAGAGTGTATTATTTAAAATTTGTTCTATTTTTTTTTTCACATACATATACTCTATGTGGAGAATAAGTGTACTTAGCAGAAAATTTATCTTTTAACTCAATTAATTATACCATTTTTTTTTGTTCTCAACAAAGAATCTTTTTCTTTTTTCATGTTTTAGAGTAGTACCGCTTCCCTAAAGGGAAACGACTTACTCTCTTGTTCGAGAAAACAACGTATGCAACGTCCTGGATATTATAACGGAGACGTAGACGTCAAATGTCTGACGAAACGCTTTGAAAGCGGTGTAAATTTACAAGCAAGGAGTAAGTTATTTTTCACAATTTCTTATTTATTTTTAGTTTAACGACTTAATAAGATATAGTTAATAGCTGTGATTTTCGTATCACACTTTAACATCGACTAATTTGTTATCTGCACTTTAATGAAGGCCACAGTTTCACATAGATTTTACATTCTGATGACAAAATATGAATATAAATCTATAAATATACAGTATATAACTGTTAGTATTTATACATTTACTGTATATATGGAAAATCGTTTATGAATAGTGATTTTATATTAATATTATATGTATATACTGTATATTTTACTATTTTTGATTGTTTCCCTCTGTTCTTAGAAAAATCAGATCCGATGGATCTTAATCGGATGCCAAGCTTAAAGGTCGCTAAGAAAATTTGTTTGTCGGAAAGGCGTAAAATATTTGAAAATTCTGATGAAAATTCTGACTATAAGATTAAATTCACTCGTGAAGTAAGGGACGGAAATATATTGTTCAGTAGGAAAAGTCCAGTCTTTCGACGACGATCTGTTAATGTTAAAGAGACCATAAAATCTTACGAATTCGACAAATCGACCGACGAAGAGCGTGTACCTAGAAGACATTCGGAACTTCCTCCTTTCGCAGAAGAATTAACGATGGAGGACAATCCACTATACGATCAAACTTTCGACGATGACCATTTAAAAGAAGACGGTGCTGAAGAGGTTTGCAATTTTTTTTTCCTAATGGAGAGAAGAATAAAATTGTTCTCCTATTGCCTTCTACTTTTCTTCTTTTTTCATTTAATTTTATTCCATTAGGTTAATTGCCCAGTAATAGAGCAAGTTGACAATGCTTATGCCAATGTGAACATTATTAAGTTAGTACGAATACCTTTTTAAAACTAAAATAAACAATTCGTTCTTTTCCATTTCCGTTTTTTTCTCCTATCTCGTATTGTCTATCTTTTTTTTTTATTCTTTTTTTATGCTTATTTTAGACCTATATATGATAAGAACAAAAATCTTAAAAGCAGTACTGGAGGAATTTTCGAGAAGAAATCAGGTTAATTTCTTTTTTATATTAATTAATCTTCCTTCGCTTAGATCATTTATCGAATTTATATATATATATATATATAGTCTATATATGCAGATGTATTAGATATATGCATATATATAGATTTTTTTATCTTTTTTTTTTTTTACAAAAAAACAAATTACATTAAATTATAATTGAATTAAAGAATTTTTTATGTGTTTTTTCTTTTTTCTTTTTATTTTTTAACAAGTATCTGTTGTTGTTTTATCGTAGGTAAGAAAAAAGAAAAAGCTAAAGTAAACTCTTGCGAATTACCTTCGACAAGCGAAGAAGACGACAGTGAAGATGAAGAACCGTCTGCTTATCATAAAAGATGTAAAGCTAAACTCCAGAGAACCAAAAGTATAAAACAGGTTTGTACTCTTTTGTTTAAATTGTCAAAAATATAATTATTATATACAACGATAGACTTTTGCATTTTTCTTCTCTATTTTTTATTCCATATAAAAAGAAAATAATAATAATATTACAGTTAATATTGTATGTATATCATTAGCATATGTCGTTTCTGTTGAGTACTTGTGCTGTAAAGTATATGTGTAGAATAATTTCCTGTCCCTTCTATTTTAACTAGCCGGTCTTGTTGATATATTTTATTGTTATTGATTTTTTTAATAATTTACAACTCTCATCAGGATCCAAATGTGATAAAGAATGAAGGGGTTTACGAATTCGTTAAACTGAAATCGACGAGAATCAGTGAATTATGTGTTATATTAACGGTTGATGAAATAAACAATGAACCAGTTGTAAACCTTGAATTCTGTTGTCCCGAAAAATCCGATATTACTGCATTAAAGATACTTGCATTGCCTGATTTAGAAAAGTTGGAAAAGGATTCTTTTGGCTACGTTCAAATTCTAACAAGTGCTGAAGGGGCCTATACTTATTTGTACTGCCGTCGAATATATTTTAAAAATGAGAATAAAATGGAAATTTATGCCATATTAACTAATTTCCAATGCGATAAGATATATGATAAATTGCTACTCTTCGTTGAAACTTTAAGGACAGCCAATAAAATTGACGATATAAGATCTCTATTACGTAAGTGTACAAGAGAGAAAATTCCTGAAGAAAATGAGACTACGAAACTGTCAGAAAACAATAGCTATGCCTTAAATTTAACATACGTCGACTGTAGGAAGGAAGTTGATTATGCCTTTCTTTTGGAGCGTACAGATGTTGAGGGTTTGACTAAAATATTCTCTGCTGCTCTATTGGAATCGAAGCTCATCTTCGTGAGTGAAAATCTGCATGTCCTTACCAAATTTTCAACGACCTTCATGGAATTATTATATCCTTTTAAATGGCCTCATTTCATTTTGCCGGCAACACCGTCCAGCATGAAAATTACCATGGAAAAGCCAGGACCGGCTATAAACGGATTTCTACTATATTTTTATGAGAAAATAGAAAGTGTTTATGGCCCTCCGGATGTAAGACGTTTATAACCTTCAGACGTTCTTTTATAAATGTTTTATAATCTAAATTTCTACTTCTATCATTATAAAATATTTTTATTAATATTTTTTTTTTATTTTATTAGGACGTAATGATTGTTAACTTGGATTCTGGTAGCATCGAAGAAAATGATACAGTACTTCTACCGAAGAAATTGAAAAAACCACTTGTAGCGTCGTTATCCAACATTTCCTGCCGTAAATTTCCGTTTTCTTCTTCAATTTTATTCATTTAATATCAAAAAGCGTAGCCTTTCTTATTTTATATCCTTTATTATTTTTTTTTAGATAAAAGAGAGCAAGCTTCGGACTTAATTAGGGAGAGCTTCCAACGGCTATTAGCTACCCTTTTTCAAGATTATAGTGATTATTTATATAAATCAGACATGTATTATGATTTCAAGGTAAAGGAAGGGATTCTTTGAACACAAGAAATTGCCTTTAATTTATTTTATCAAATCCATATAAGATATTTTTTATATTTCTTTCTTTTTTTTTTTCTCACACTAGAGGGACGAATTTATAGAAAGCTTACGCCCAAAGAGTGTCCAAAGTTTTACTAATAATTTAGTGAGAACAGCTCATTTCGATCTGTTCGTTCAATGGTATGATCCCATGAAACCGCCATATAGTTAGTTTTTAATTATTCACACTTTTAACTATTCTTAAGCTAATAATGCAAATTATATACATATATAATACAGTATATTTTTACTGTATGCAAATATATATATATATATATATACATTTTGTATACAGATAATATATATTATTAAAGAAACTAAACATTACTTTAAACTTTGTTTTTATTACAGATAGCTTCAATGATGCAATACAGAAAATTCTTAACAAAAAAATTGGCACCTCACGCTTTCAGCCCATAAAAAATTTTTTCAGAGTAAAAATGAACAATTTCTTTAAGGGTAGGTCCCGTTTCTCTAAATATTTACACAATTTAATATAAATTTCATACATCTATGTATCTATGTATATAAATATATACTAGACAATTTATATGCGTACAGTACATATATAAATATATATAATCTTTGAACATATATGTAGTATATATTTGCATATATACATAAACATATTATTATGGATTTATTGTTTATCTTTATATAAATATACAAATATATACAAATATATATATATATATATATATATATATATATATATATATTTATATATTAATATATAGTGTTTATGAATAGATTTCTTTATTTTCTATCTGTATATATATATATATATATATATATATTTTTGTAAACTACTAACAGGAGAAAAATTGATAGAAAATCAAAAAAAAAAAAAGCAAAAGTCTGCTTAACAAAAAGTATCTAAAAAAAAATGAGAAAGAAACAAAAAAAAGACATAAAAATATTAATGATAAACAAAACGAAAATTATATAAAAAACAATAATAGAATAATGGAACTTTTTTTTTTATAAACCTGCTTTTAATATTAACTGTTGAAAGTATTTTGTGCTTCATTACACTATTATTTATGATATGTTTATGTTCAATACGCTTGAATAGTTGGCTGAATGCTTTTTTATTCTGCGTGCGTCTTTTTTGAGGTCGAAGGATTAGTTGAAGTAAAAAAAAAAAAAAGGAGAAAGTAGGCCAAATTCCTATTTATAATTTATGAAGATCGAATAGGAATAGTCAATGGCAACTGCGCGGTTGCAGTTGAGAGCTTTAGAATGTTTTAGAAGGTTATGACTACTGCAATTTACAGCGATTCGCCCCAGACGGTCGCCGGAACACCGAGCGCGTTGATTAATAGGAATAATGAAGTAAATAGACAGTTCATAGAAGGGTAAGGGCTAAAATAACAAACCACATAATGAGAGAGTAACTCTTTGTCCTCCTCCTCATTTTGCTGATATCTCACCTTATCTCGTTACTCATTAAAACAAAACTTTTACATTACAGTACGCAATTAACTCTACCAAAATTAACGGACCGTGATCCAATTACCGGAAAGAAATCTGGACGACGTTATAAAAATGTCAACCCGCCGGTACATAGGAGAAGCGTCTTCACAACGACCGGATATTTCAGATCCTCTTTCGTGGTTCATCCAGAATGGTTATCCGAACATTTTCAAAAGCCAATAACGCCAAGAGTCTACGACCGTATCGATTCGATTGATTTGCGCTTGCCTAAAGTTTCAGCCGAGAAAAGGAGACTATTTAAGGATGTCGAAAGGAAATTAGGGGAGAGAACATTGTACGGGGAACAATATGTTAATTATCCGGTATCGAACTACACAAGAATTATTCAACATAAGAATGCGCCGAAAATACAGTATTAAAATGGGTGTCTGTTCCTTTTAAAAAATATTAATAAATGAAAAATGAATTAGAGCGGATAGTAGTAGCGCCATCTCTTGTCACCTCCGATAACCACGTTGGGGGAATCTCTTCCTAACCGGTGTTGGACGGCTGGAACGGATAAAAGTAATCGTATTCCGCCTTCCCTTGATAACTTCGATTTCTTGCTTATTCGCACTGATAATGCCACTAAATTCCGGATCGATAACGTCCAATCTTCCCTGATTGACGTCTTCGGCGCTTGGCATCTTATACGACGGCTTTCTCTTAACGACATTTCTTAACCTCTCTACTTCCCGACTAAGATCGACTAGATGCCTTCGAACAGAATTGATTGGACGTTTCGGCTCGTGAATTTTTACATCCTTCCCAAAAACATTATCTACAGCATCATTTATTCCCCTAGTCACTTCGTCCTCTTTCGGATAGAAGGACCAATTAGACATAGGTCGCCTAATAGATTCTCTAAACATATTTACAAACATACGGCAATCGGTCGCACTCTGGCACTTGAATATAGTTAATTCATATTTAGCGTTCGTTAACCTCACCGCTATTAGAAGCAAATTCGATAAGCCATCGTCCGAATCTAGGCATTCAACATCGCAAGATCTATAGTAGTTTGTTCCTAGAACGGTTCTCGTCTTAATATTACCGTCTTCTAGTAAAGTTATAGTTGACTTCCGACCATTCTGCAGTTGGCCAAATGCTCGTAGTTTATCAATTTGAACGCATGTCGGAGGCCAAACCGATAAATATATCTCGGCCATTAAAAAAGCGTCTATCCTATGAGAGTTTGCCATCTTCGAGTTCCTCTTTCCCATCGATTCCTTTAATAGTAGTAGTTGCCTTTTACGTTCGGTATGTAAATTAATATGTATTTATATGTATAATATAGCGTTTAGTACTGGAGTAGTGCTGTAAAGCGAACACATTGCGAGGCGGCAGCTTGATCGATACAAACAATCAATTTTTTAAGCGGTCTGCGCAAGGGGAGGGAGGGGGGAGGGGCGGGTATCCGATAAAAAGTTGTTTTTTTTTTACAAGAAACCGCCGCCGCTCTTTGAATGTATTCGAAGAAAATAGTTACAAATAGAAATATTAGGTAGATATCTAAAGAGAGAGAGAGAGAGAGGGCAGGGATTGAGGAAGAGACAAAGTAGGCGTGGAGGGGGTAAAACGACAGAAGGATAAGGCAAGCGACAAAAGAAAATAGAATAAAAAATTGGCCTTAAAAATCTATTGAAGCGTAACGGGGCGCGGTTTTTATTTCGTTTCGTATTGCAAATTGAGAATTATGTCGTCGTTATCCAGTAGGAAATCAAGTAAAAAGTTCTACGTTCAGTACCTAGGATGGATGGAATCCTCCGGATTATGGGGAAGGGAGTTTACGGAGCCAATCGTACGAGAATTAGTTTTGAGACGGCATAATGATGAGCTACCGAAATTAACGATTGATATATCTAAGAAGGAAGTGAAAATTATTCAGATGGGAGATAAGAAGAAGATCAAATACCCGTTTCAACCATCTAAAGACGTCACTTACGCTACACAAGCTCTCTCTCCCGATGAAGATGTTGTCGCCTGCATTTTCCTTGGATATAATCCCAACACAAAAAGGGCGGTTCATGTTCACGCTTATCGCTGTGATTCGGCCGACACTGCTCAAGCTCTTGTCGACACCTTCAATTCGCTCTGCGTGCAATTAGAGGAGAACGAGAAGAGAGTAAGGCGAATCGAAGAGGAATTGGTCAGCATGGGTAAAATTATGGCAAGAGCTTCAACAAATATCAGGCAGAGAAAAACTCCCACCATTGCCTCCGACGACGTTAGCTCTGTTACTAGCGCAAGAACTCACGAAACTTTGGAATCGAACGAAGAGTACAAGCCTGTTTCTCAGGTTTCCTACATACAGGACAAAGTCATTGCCGATCCCAATGTTATGGACGAGGAGTTGCCCTATCATCGATTGGCTGCCGAGCTGCGAGAAAAGTTGGGAAGTAAGCAAAGACCCGCTCAAAAAACAGGACCGCTCGTCTATCCGCCAAAAGATTACGACTTGTCGGCAGACGACGATGATGACGACGATGACGAGTATGGACCGCAAAATTCGAACGAAAACGACGAAGGTAGGCAATCGTCCACCTACTCAGATCGTTCATCTAGTCAGGATGGAGGAAGGGAAGTGGAAAAATCGAAAGATAAAGCGGCAGCAAAAGTCCTACCTCTATTTACTAATCAAGCTAGATTAGTGTTCTCGAACGAAGATTTAACTGCAGAACAATCAAAAAACTATAAACGAGAAGAAATGACCCCAAAATTTCGAAAAGTTGCCAGCCCTACAAATCATAAGGATTTCAACCAACCCTTCAACCGACGCTATAGTCCTAGCGCTTTAGGACTTAAACCACGATCTAACGGTAAAGCCGAGAAAAAGCACCAGAAGAATCATTGGTCGTTCGATAGATAATCTTTCAACTAGAACATATTTGCGTACCAACTGTTTAAATAATTTATAATTCACAAAACGGTTTAAAACACATTTAATGCGGTCCGTTCCAATTCTCTTTCCCATGTACGTTAGCCATGTGGTCCGCGAAGCTGAATAAAGGAAACGAAAATATTAAAATCTAACTATTTTATCTCTTCTTATTACTTTTTTCAAGTCCATTTATACTATGGCAAAATATATATGGAAAAATGAATAAACTCTCTCTCTCTCTCTTCATGGAGAGAAGGAATACAAAAAAATATAGAATAATTAAGATAACCTAGAATAATAAAAAAAAAATCATATTATATACAAACCTTTTGTGACATTCAGCCGCCAAGTCTCTCTTACAATCATTTGTATGAGCGATCTTATACAGTACAAGGAATACAAGCATATGCAGCAATAGAGTATAGAAGAAGGTTACAGTACGAGCAACGGAATTTCCCATTATAAAACGTCCCATGCTCAACGTGATCCTTTCATAGGGTTTTAGGTTCATATACTTTCTCATTTTTTCCTTTTTACTAAAGGAGGAAAATGGATCCAATTTCGCTTCATATTGAACTTGATATTTCGAAACAGTTTCGTCAACGGTATTTCTCTTCTGACAATTATTTGAAGAATTCAATGATTATTAACAAAAAAGAAAAGCATCCTCTCTCTCTCTCTCTCTCTCTCTATCTATCTTTCTACGTACTATTGAATAAAAGAGGAAAGAGAAACAAGAAGGAAGAAACTCAAAAAGAAAGAATAAAAGATAGAGACAGAGCTAGATTTTTAATTGATTTTAAATTCTACCCTTGTCATCTCTTTCATTTCCCCGAACTTACCTCAGCCGGATAACTTTGAAGGAACTTAATTTTCTCGTACAATTTCAGATTATCCGATCTCAACTTGTCAGTTTCGTTTTGAGCTGCTTGAGCTTGCTGTTGGAGTGCTATATTTTGCTGTAGGTTTTTAATAAAAAAAAAAAGGGGGAGAAAAAAAAGAAATTAATTAATCAATCAATCAATCAATCACAAGCCAGCCAAAAAATCTATTGGTTATACTAACAACTTCCAATTCTTGAGCTCTCAACCGGAATCTCTCTCTTTGCGATTGGACTATGTACATTAACGAATCAGATGCCGATGATTTCAAATCTAAATCTTTATCAGTCAAAGCGCTGTTAGAAACGTCCACTATAACGTCCGTATTAGGGGCAGGTGCAGAAGAGCCTTCAGCGTCTCCTCTAAACATCGAAGACATAGCATTTACTGATCTGAGATCATCCTCCAATTGACCAATTAGATGTTTCTGCTCTTGGCAAGTGCTCGATATGTCTCGATAATCATTCTCTAACTGAGACAGTTTGCCTGTTTTTTGTTTTATTTTTCAGATTAGATAGTTTGTTTGTTTTTTGTTTTTGGTGATTGTTTGTTACTTTATCATTGTTCTTAGAAAATTAATTATAATATACATGATGGAAAGTGTGGGTGGAGTGGGGGCGGGAAGGAAATAGGAGAGATTCTACAAAGCTTAAACTACATATATATTAGTTTACTTCTCACCTAACTCTGGTTATAGAAATAAGCAAAAGAGCAAAAGAAATAAAAACCAGCCTACAGTCAGCATCAATATATATATTTATTTATAATTGTTTATTTGTTTGTATCATAATGAATGACTCTATAAAAAGAATTGTAGACAGGAGCGTTGGTGGGAGAATAGTAAATTCTTATTAATTTCTTTATTCCTACTATAGAATAATTGAACTAGATAAATTTTTATTATCGTATATCAACACATCCCTTTAAATTTTTTTAAGGCATAAATAATGCACTTTTATATTCAATTGAAATTTTACACCCATCAAATAAACATGAAAAAAAAAAATACTGAAGAAAAGCGACAAAACAATCGCTATTACATATCCATTGCGCTCACGATTCAATCAAAAAAAGAAAAAAAACGAATAATAAAAAAAAACCCGCCTTTTTTCCGATCGTTTACTCTTTTTATTTATACATTTTTCTTATTATTATTATTATTATTTTCTTCTCTCCTCTCTTTTTTGTTTTGTTTTTTTTTTTGGAGACGCAGACAAACAAGAAGCGACGACACATCACTTCTCTGTTTTTTAAGAGAGACACTTTAAAACGTTCAAACGATTAAAAAGTGAACAGATATTTTTTTCTTTTTTTCTTTTGAAAAACATAAACAAGAGTGAAGACGTTGGTGGGAGGGGAGATAGAGGGAGGTTTCGGTATAGTGACGGGAGGGAGAGAGAGAGATAGAACAAGGACAAAGGGTGACTAGACGTCGACCGTTTAAGGCGTCACTTTTTTTTATACACACATAATTTGTATCATCATGAAACGCTTTAAAAAACTTTTTCTTACGTTTGAACGAAAAAAACGTATGCAGCTGTTGGTTTACGATTAAGAACTAATTTGTTTTTTTTGTTTTTTTGAACACAAGCGCGTTATTTACAAAAATAAAACACTAAGACGCGAGCAAACATAGTTTTTTTTATCTTTTAAATGTATACATATATATCAACTATGTACACGATTTCTACTTTTACAATCTAATAATACTTATAGAGAAAAAATGCAAAGTAAAAAGCTGAACATGGGTGAAAAGGTTTCTTTTTGAAAAGGCAAAAATAGACAAAATATATCTGGATAGAGAACGAGAGCGGTCCGTAAGTGAGAGAAGGGAGAGGATAGAGGGGGGAGGGGAATTATTTAAAAGGCAAAAGTGATAGGTTTTAGTGAAGGATAGTATGTGGCAAATACAGTTAGATTAAAAGGCGAGTAACATACAAGTTCAGAAATGGATAGATAAAAGAAAAAAAAGGGATAAAATGGCGATACAATAATTATAATAAAATATTTTAACAAATAAAAAAAAAGTAAACAAAAAAAAAAATAAAACAAAAAAAAAATCAAAAATAGGTTTTCATATTTGTTTTTGAACACTGGATGACTCGGGTAAAGGAGGCAAAAAGGAAAAAGACAGATAGCTAAAGGATAATATTAATAGCCGAATAGCTAATTCATATATATCTTTATAAAAAAGATAAGGCCGGGATAGAAAATAAAAGATTTTAGAGAAAACAAAATATAAAAACAAATAATAATAGTAAAATGACTACCACAGAAAAAAGATTTTTTACTATTTTTCTTTTTCGTAAAGAAAAATAAAAAAAAATAAATGCCAAACATATAAGTTAAAAAAACAAAAACAAATGTAGAACATCGGAGTAAATTGAACAAAAGTGATTAATAAGAAAGAAAAAGAGAGATCATTATCTATTCTGTTATATATATATATATATATATATATATATATACTCCATATCTCTCTTTTTTCTTTTCTTCCATCCATCAACTTATATGCACGTATAAAAAACTTGAAGGATTAAACAAATGAACAATTAAAAGTATATATATATATATATACTAATATATATAATTTTCTTTTAAGATTTATCTTTACCTTATTATAAGTAGAGAGATAAAAATGAACATTTTTTCCTTTATAAGCTGTAAAAGCGTAAAATGAACAGCAAATCGTAAACGACAAAAAAGCAATTCATTTTTTCATTTCAAAAATTTTTTACAAACATTATAATTTTGTTCATATATATATATATATATATATATATGAACCATTGCATTAACATGTATACAGTATATATACATATATACATCCTAATGCAATTAAGAGAAAAAGAAATATAATATAGTCAAAAAAAAACTGGCGCTGACTGAATGGAGCGTTTCTTAAAAATAAGTTTTTTTGCCACTTATTGGTTTTTTTTTTCATCGACATTCACACTTCACCATTAAAAACTAAATAGCACCACACCTACTCGACACATCATCACTTATTAGAGTGGTCAAAGAAATACACAGTAGGTATATATGTATACCATGCACTTTAACAGTTATGTCAAAAAAGAACATAAGACTATTATTGGTTTTGTCGTTTCAAGAATAAGACAGAAACTATTGAATATTAAAGCAAAAATGAAGTAAGCAGTAATGTTACAAGTAGATATTTAAAATAAACAAAAATATTAATAAAATGAAAATAGAAAATATGCATTTGTTGTCATTTTTCTATTTATACAAAAAGAAAAAACGAACACTGTAAAGAGAGCTTAAAAATAAAGAGACATCACAACACAATAATATTGTATGAACATTTCTTTTTAGAAAGTCCAATATACATATATAAATACTGGTTTACTCATATATAAAAAATATATGATAAATACAATTTACATCATCACAACAATAGGATAAAACGACAAGCAGTTTTTTTTTCAAGAAACAAAGAAAAAAAACAAAAATAAACAAAGAAAATTATTTCTGAACGCCAAAATAAAAATCTATCGTCATTTACTGAAGTATTAAATGATATAAGAGAAAAATCTTCCTTTTTTTGTTTTTGTTTTGTACATTCAGAAATGATTAAAACAAAAGCCAAACATTAAAAAAAAAAAATTACAATTCCGATTTTTTTCTTTCTTTTTTTTCGTTTAAAAAAAATCGGGAAACAAAAAAATTAATATTCAATTAAAAAATTTTAAATTTTTTGTGAACGCCGTCTGGTACAATCATTTTAAAAAATAATTCATTTTTTCTCTTTTTTTTTTTAAATGGCAATATAAATTTACAAAAAAAAAGAAGAAAAAAATAATAACATTTTCCTTTCTAAAATAAAAATAAAAAGAAAAAATAATATGCAACTTTTTTCTTTTTTACAAAAAAACTTAAAAAAAAAAGAAAGAGAGAAAGCGTGAAAGAGAGAGAGAGAAAGAGAGAGAGAGAGAGAGAAATGAATAACTAATTATTATTTTCTCTCCCCCTCTCCCTGTCTGTCCGTCCGTCTCTCTCCCTTTTTCACTCACTTTTTTCCCATCCCTTTCTTTCAATTAATAGCACCATAAAGCAACAACACGTGCGTTGAATAGTAGAAAAATACGAGGAGGCACCGATTGAACACAACACTTATGTCGAATTTTATCAAGATTTCACTTTTACAAAGATATTTAAGTTACATGTTTTTAAAGCGAATAATAATAATAACAATAATAATTAAGAAGAAAGCAATTGCAAAATACTAAGATAAAACATCTATATGCTGTATATTACGAATGAATGAATGGATATATATATCATGTGTGTGTGTGTGTGTGTGTGTGTGTTTGTATGTAGGCTATTTGCGTGCGTGGATGTTCGATGAATTGTTACAATTTTTAAGTGTTAAAAATGACTACATAATAGGACAATTAAAAACAAATTAAAAACCGGCGGACAATCGTTATATCAGTTTTAAAACTATTGGAATATTAACCAGACTATTTATTGTTAGACTGTTGATAAGCTGTTTCTTTGAAAACCCTACTCTAATAATCTTTTGTTTCATTTTTAGATACATTTTATATTCCATCCTTCCTGCTTTACTCGTATTTTGTATATACGTCTTTCTTTTTTTTTTTTTATAGCTTCGAAAGACGAATCTAATTAATTTAACATAGGCCAAAGTTAATATTCCAATACGTCTACAACAATTCAATAATTTAAATTATTTTCTATACCAAAAAAAAAACAGAAGAGATGATCTTACAAGACAAAAGTTAAAAAGAAAAAGATAAATATTTCATCCTAACCCTGTCTACATAGTTGCGATCCTTTCAACCATCATCGTCCTTTAGCTTTTCTTTTTTTGTTTTTTTTTATAAGGCCATCGTCATTTCCTTTCGGTCTTCTTCTCTCCCAGGAGGTGAAAAGAACACCCCAAAAAAGAAAATAAATTTTAAATAATTAAACAGTTGTGTTCGTGATCCCAAAAAACCGTTCGTTTCTTGTTTTCGTCCGCCTTGTGCTCAAAAATTGGGAATCAAAGCGAGAGAGGTTTAAGTGTTTTACAGTTTTACAGTTAAAATATTCAAAAATAATTAAAAAAAACCCACAAAATGTGAAGAGGCACAAGTGAAAATACGATACATACATATTCGTATACACATATATGTACATATCATAAAACCTACAATAGTAGAAAACGTTTCAGTACAGAAGAAGGAGAATATTTTTCCTTTCTAATAAATCTTTCTCACTTTGCTCATTTTGTTTCCTTTATATGTAAATCTATTTTTTTTAACTATTCAACTAATTCAAAAACTGAATAATTTGCAATATATCAACTTCTGCCTTTTATCATTTAAATCTGGTCCCAAAAAGAGAGATAATTATCTTTATTGTCGTAATGATTGCTTTTTCTTCTTTTTTTTTTTAAATAGCTGTTGCCCTTTCTGTTTGTAAGAAATCATCAACTTCGACATCGTTTTAACCTTCAAAAATATCTGAAACGTTTGTTACATTTGTTTTGTTTGTTTTTTTTGGCTATAAAAAACGTTCAAAGGAAAATAAATGGTTTGTTACGAATAAATTATATAAATACATAATATATATGTAACGTGTAACGTTTTATCTGTTTAACAACAATTAAGAAGGCACGCATACTTTAAAACAGCAGACGTACACCAGCAGTGTAAAAAGGAGAACATTGTTCCATCCATTCGTAGAGCAAATATGAAATATTTTCAGCGCCAGCTCAATATATATATATATAATATGTAAATTTTTAAAATATAAACGCATGTTTATACGTTTAAAATATAACCTTTTTTAAAACTTTCTTTTAATATAAACATATGTATAAGGTTTTTTTTTCTATACGCGTTCTATACGCATAAATTATACATATGAATATATCAATTATCCTGTACGTGTATATATATACCTTTTTGTAAACTTTATGTCACAAATTGACGTCGTAAAGAGTAAACATATATACATATATACATATATATATATATATATATATATATATATATATAAACGGGAGGAAAAATACCGGTAATACTGACACAAATAATGAAAAAAATTACATAGCAATCCCAAAGAAGAAATTAAATCATTAATAAACATCGCGAAGTATTTTCTTTAAAAAAAAATAAGAATAAGCCAAGAATAATATTTTTTCGCGACCCAACTTTTCTGTTTTTCCAAAACTTTTCAAGGATAAATGTTTTCTAAAACTGATTAAAACAGTTTTATGGGGTTGGGTATTTAAGTTGGGGGCGGTTTATAAAAGTGGGCAGGGGATTTTGTTTGTTGGGGGCGGGGGGGCGGGTTCCTAGTAAGCTGGGAAACACCGTCCAAAATTCCAATTTTATCAAAAAAGCCAAAAAAATATCTTGATTAGAACAACACTTTCTTGAACGATATCGTACAAGGCGCCACAACGATGAGCTTCATCAGTGCATTTCTTTTTCCTTTGTGTTTTGAACGACTACGATTGACTTTAAAAAAATACGAATAATGCCTTCTCTTTTTCCTCCCCTCCGTTTTTGGGGTCTTGAAAATAGAACGCCATTTTTTTTTAAACCGTTACTCCTTAATAAGTAAATGCATGAGTTGAAATATTCGGTTTTATCATTTGTGGTTCACATTTCTCCCTCCAGTTCTCCTAAAACAACTTTTACTTAACCTCCTCTTCTTATGTCTTGTCCATAATTATCATTACTTCTTCCTCTCCTCCTCTCCTCCTCCTCCGCTCTTTCTTACATTTCATATTTTTAGCATGCAGCAACAACGGTGAGACCAGATGTGGAGCCCACGTCGTCTTCATCATCCCAACTCTCACCATTTCTTTCTGGCTCTGCTCGCTCGTAGACACGCTTGGGCTTTGCAGCCTTTCTCTTGTTGGATTTTGTAACGGTGACGTTCATATTTGAAGATTCTTCGTCAATTTCCTCCTCCTCTTCAGCTTTTTCTGCTTTTACGGGCATGAAATCTGGAAATAGCCATTGAGCTGCGTCATTTAAAGGCCTTGTAAGAGCACCAGCCGACGAACTAGCAGTTGAGGCTGGGCTTGGAGCGTCGTCACTATCGACGGCAGCTGTTCTAGCTGATGAAGACACAGATGACGCGGGACTAGATACTGAGTGTTGCTGTTGTTTAGCTCTCATTCTATGATTGTGGAACCAATTAACGATAGTCTTTTGACCCACGTTTAATTGATTTGCCAGATTTTCGATAACATTTTGACTTGGATAAGGATCGGAAGCGTAAGCATTGCGCAAAGTTTCCTTTTGTTGTTCAGTAAAGAATACTCTCGGTCTTTTCTGATTATCAGAAGATGAAGCGCTATTGTCACAGCAGTTGCTATTCGATGAGATGATCGCAGATTGATGTTTACGCTTTCGACTATTTTTGCCCGCTGGGGTTTCCGACTGATAGAGGCGAAGTCGGTCAAATTTTGCAGGATCTTGAAGCCACATATGCATCTTTATAAATGGTTCTCTCCCTTTGTGACTCAACATTGACCACGGTTTTGGTTTCGATAGTAGTTCGCTAACTGAACCTTGTGACAAGCCTAAAATAGCTTCACCAAATAGTTTCTGACCTAAATTGTTGGCCGTTAATACCTCTTTCACCTTCGAAGTAATGGCTAAAGTATCCAATTCACTATCGGCAACCGAAGAGGACGACTGTCTGTAATCGGATTCTGCAGGGGACGAGGTACTCTGGGGAGGGGGTGGTGGCGGTGGCGGTGGTGGTGGTTCGTCACCCATTGACCCTCTCAATAGTTTCTCAGGCGGAACTCTATACTGGCTGGCTACCAACTTTGATATGGATTCTGTGTCCTCTAAGAACATCTGCATTCTGATAAATGGCTCTCGTCCTTTTTGTGTTAGCATATGCCAAGGTTTCGGTCTTGCTAACAAATCCGAAACGGATCCTTGAGATAAGCCGAGTATGTTTTCACCAAAAAGTCTTTGGCTGATCGAGAATTGACTAAGAGTCTCTTTGACGCACTTTACTAACTCGTCCGTACCGATATGCGAGTACTTATCGAACTGTTCCTGAGTTATTGGTGGCAGTACGGCTTTTAAGGGTCGCCCTCCAGTACCGCCTTGGTTTGGGCCTTTATTCATCAGTGAATTGGCAATATTTTGCATTCTCTGTAAAGGAGACATGGCGTTGTGAGAAGATGAATCGTTGCTTTGGCAGCTCTCCGGACGTACTATTGAAAAAGCTGACTGACGTTCAGCTGGAGAAGAATCGGCGAGAGTTTCCTCCTTCTTTTTGATACTCAGATCAGTTGGTTCATCTTTTGTATCCGTTAAATTCTCTTTATTATCCTCGTGAGGACTGTTGCCTTTCGCGTGAACTTGTTGGGCTACTTTTAGTAATTCTGCTTGGTACATATTCAATTGGGCCACATTTCCACTCTTTCGAGCGTGAGCTATCATCTTTTCTAATTGTTCCTGATAAATTCTTTGGACAAGTTGCTCTGTAAATTCACCAGCGTCGTATTGCTGGCCGGATAACGAGTTAACACCATTTGTTATTTTCCCATTCTCGCCCAATTTGGCTAATTCTTGTTCGTATATAGAACTAACTATTGAACGATTCCATTGTTCTTTCTCCTGCGAATGCTTCGCCTGCATTGCATGATGCGCCTCAGACAAAATTTTTTGAATTCTCTCCTCTGTTGCAGCATCTTCGCTCCGATAGTTCGACATCATAGGTGAGGAACCTGCCGGAACTACAGTATTAGAAGAGAACGATAAGGAATTGCAACTGATTGTTTTTCCAATACCTTTCTTTGGAGAAATAGCCTTCAGTTCTACAACGTTTTTCTCACTAGCAGCCCAAGCGTGCATCTTTCTATAACTTTCCCTGCCCTTTTCTGTCAATTTGTCCCAGTGCTTCGGCTTCGACAGCAATTCACTAACCGTACCCTGAGACAGTCCTAGTACGTGCTTAGCGAATAACCTCTGGCCGATATTGTGTGTAGAGAGTATTTCTCTAATTTTTTGCGCCACGTCGGCCGTATCGAGGGCGTCATTAGGAGGCGATTGGGACGGCGGTGGAGCCGTCGACGGCACGGAGGTTGGCGGAGTTGGAGGCCGTAGTAAATGATCGTGCAGTAGAGCTGGTGCAATCGATCCGAAATGAGTAGGCGGCAAGAGCGGAGGTAGGTGAGGGGAAAAAAATAGGGCTGCCGCTGGATGGTGAGCGGGCGGAACTAGGGCGGCTGGCGCCAGAGATGAGACCGGAGGGGGGAAGAAGCCGTTTAGCTGAGAGACGACCGCTTGCGGTGCAACAGCGGCCGGAGGTGTTTGGTGTTGACTTGTCGATGACTCTTTCTTTACTCCTGAATTCATTAGGAAGGCTGCCGAAGAAGAGGACGCTGTTGAAGAGTTGGATGGTGGCCGTTCGGCTTTGATTTGTGCCGTCGAGGACGAGGGGTCTGTGAATGGCGCGCGACCGTCAAAAATATATATTTATAACGCCCGAGCATAGATTAGAAACGTAAACAAATCACGGATTACGTCGCTACCTCAAATTGATTTAAAAACAACTGTTATCCGCACGAACGAGTTTTAATCGCCACTAATTTATCTACCGTATGAAAGAAAATCACTACTTTATTTATAAAGTACACAAACATATTCTTTTTTATCTTTCTGTTAATATACATACTATTTATACAGTATATTCCTTATTTTATATATATATATATATATATAAATTGTTTAAATTTTATCAAGTTCAGAATAAAATATATGCTTGTGTAAATTTAATATTTAACTATCATCTTATTAAATTTTAGTAGAAAAGTACGTTATTATTATTACTTTTAGTCTATAAAAAAGCACGCTCGTACTGATAATAAAAAAAACAACAGCAACGGCGACGACGATGGAAAATATAACATCACCACAAGCGTTTATACCCATAGACATATACATTATGATGTATATATTAATGTTTATAAACGAGGAAAAAGGAAAAAAAACAGCCAATAAAAGCACACAATAATACGCCTACTACATGCCGCGCGCCATAACCCGCCCTCCCCATGATGTACACCGATATTGCACCGACACAAATATATCCTCTTCTTTTCGAACGGAATGTAAGGAATTGGACGGGGAGAGAAAGGACTTGTATCTTCATAAATTCAATTGATTTTTGTCATTTTTATGGCTTTTTTGTTTTGTTTTCGGAATAAATAATATGAATACCAATATGAATATAAATATAATATATATATAATATAAATAAAATACGTCGAGAACTGCAAACCAAAGAGAGAAGAAAAAATATTCTTAGAAAACGCTAATAACGATGATTTTTGTCGCTTCCGTTCGATATAGCACGAAAATTGCCTATTACGTGATTGGTTCATTCCGGGATGTGCTGACTAAATATATCTCACTATAGAGTGACACCAATTTCTTTTGCTTATTTCTAAAGAATTTTTACATGGAGAAAAAAATAAAGAGAAAGAGAGCAAAATAAAAAACCATGAAAAAGTGGTATATACACAAGTACGAATAAATATACATTTATATAAATCTGTTTAAAATATATATATATATGTATATGCAATAATAGTTAAGATAATAGAGAAATAGTTGATTAGCAGTAAGCAATTTTAATTCTTATATTTTCCAAAGAATAATTATTAATCGTTTATTAATTTTAAAATTGTCTATAATTATTAAGTTTATAATTGTATTTCGGAGAATTTAATTATTTGCTTGTATTGAATACTTTTGTTCAAATGCGCATTCAAATTGTTAAGCGTTTTCTTTTAGAGTAGTTAATTAAGCCTGAATGGTAGTATTAAATATAAATATATACTTTTAGATATATATACATATAGATGATACATGTAAATAGAATCTTATGACATCTGAATATATATGCATATATATATAAATATTAAGATATTAAATAAATGTATAAATATTAATAATTTAATTTAATAGCCCCTTTTCTTATA
Organism: Dimorphilus gyrociliatus; assembly: GCA_904063045.1. Taxonomy (NCBI): domain Eukaryota; kingdom Metazoa; phylum Annelida; class Polychaeta; family Dinophilidae; genus Dimorphilus; species Dimorphilus gyrociliatus. The sequence goes on along the minus strand of CAJFCJ010000013.1, from coordinate 182,346 downwards.
GTTTTAAAGGAATAGTATATAAAGGGAAAGAAAATGATAATTGGTGTAGCTTTGTTGTTAGATGCAAGTAAACTTTTAAGAAGTCTTTTCAATGCGCGGGCAGGTAGTAGCAAAATATAAATATATATATATATATATACAGATATATATATATATATATACAGATATATATATATATATATACAGATATATATATATATATACAGATATATATTTATTTAAATAAACATAAATCTTATACGTTCGTACTAGTTTCCTGATTTTTGTAAATAAATCAAATATATAAATTAATGACGTATCATGCTTTTTCAGTCAAAATAACTGGCTTATGAAATTATACATAAATCTATATATATATATATATATATATATAGCAAATCTAAAGGATCAAATCGAGTTGGAAGAACTTAAATTATTTACATAAAATAGTAATCTATTACGTAATAGCAAAATTAATTTTAATACAATTAATTTATTCTATTCCAACCCGGTACTTCGATCCTAAATATATTCACTATATGAAGTGCTGAAAGGCTAAACGGCCTTGGAAGGCGATTTTTCTTGTTAACAAGTACGAGCTTTGATTTTTAAAACAACGGTCTGTATAATAAATACAAATAAAATAGGGAGTGGTGAATGGTTAAAAGATGCGGGCAATAAAAGGTAAATAGTATTTACTACCACTAATACTACCACTAGTGCTAATATTTACTAAATAAAAATAACTATTACTGATTAAATTAGTGGGAATGGAAGCGTGCCAATAAACGAGAAGTATATACGATAATGTATATATAATCAATTATTTGAAGCTGAATTTGAGTTCCTTTAAGTAATAATTCATTTAAATAGGGACAAGAAAAGGTAGAAAAAAAACAAGTAAAATTACAGAAAATACGAAGGGAAAGGATGGAAAATTTTTTAAAGCAACTCAAATTCAGCGTGAAGGAGGCGATAAAGCAGAAGAGCAAAAGCAGGAAAAAAATAACGACATAAAAAGACTAGTCACTCACCTGCCAATTCAGCGTTGGCATTCTTCTGCTGCGTCAATTCCGACTGCAGTTGCTTGTTCTTCTCGAGAACGAGTACCTCTAACGGTTTAGCTCTCTCGGAAGCTGCACCCAATTGTATAGATTTGATCACAGCCAATTCTCTCTTCAGCTCTTCGTAGTCGGCCTGTTCCGACAATCTCTTTTCTAATTGGTCGATCTTCTCTTTAGCACTCTCCAATTCTTCTTCGAGACGATTAATACGGCTATTGTCCTCTTCCTTAGATCGAGTGTGCGTCCTTTGCAGACGCTGATATTCCTCGATTAACTGCTGATATTCCCGATCTTTCGATGCCAATTCAACTTCAAGCGAAGAATTTTTTAAATTGTTCATAGCCTGATCCACATTAGGTGCTGTATTCTTTTGTTCGGCTTGGGACAAATTCTGAGTAAGAGTCTCCAGCTGAGCTTTTAGTTGTTCCACTTCTTTCTCACCAGCAGCGGCTTTCTATTTTGGAAAAAATGATCGATAAATGAGAAAAACATTTCAAAGCAAATGGAAAATAAAGTAATGTAAATAAGACAGTAACGTACCTCTGTTGCCCTGTCGACTTCCGCCAAGAGCATTTCGATCTCGTCAGACCTGCAGAAAGAGAAAAAGGGTAGGATGGAATTCATCTAGACTCCATAAAATATAAGACGAACGCCAAAGGCGACAACTTCGCAGTACAATCGGACAATAGAAGGCGTCAAATCGGCGCCGAGCGTATGAAGACGGGCGATGGATTGACGAAAGATGATGGCGACGACTACGCCCGCTAGTTAAAATACTATCAATACCTAATAGCACAACCGCAGGTATCACTACTACCAGTACCGGTAGAAGGTCGGTCCGCAACAAATACAAAACAGCCACTTAACGACAGGCGGTGCGAGTCGCGCCAGTTTGTCAGCGCGATCATTCACGCGTAACACCGTCAATTGAACGAGTCGCTTGGTAAACTGCAACAGACGCGAGGCGTCAGCCGTCTGCTCACGGAGCGCCGTCTCTTATGCGACTATCACCATTAGGACGCGTACGCGCGCCAATCGATCAATACTTAACGCCATCATGCAACAGTGCCCAGGCACAGGCTCGCCATCGGCTCTTTTGTCCCTACCGAAAGTAAATTAAAAAGGGTGGGGATTGACGGTGGAAAAAAGTTATAGAAGAGGAAGAGATTAAAATTTTTTTCAATATAATGCACATTTTACGATTAAGGGCAGTTGGTTGGGGCTACAAAGTGATTACACTCGTTATAAATAACCTTGTTAATACATCATTCGAATCGAGAAGGAAAGAGAGGAGGTAAGGGAATGATTTCCTCTCTTTTATCCCACCTATTAAGACAGATAATTTTTCTTACTTCGTTTTAAAAATATGTTTCATATCAGTTTCGTATATAAATATAGAGGATACACTGAATATAAAGTATATTTTCGTATATACCATACACAAGTTGTATATATATATATATACAGTATATACTGTGTACAGTATATAGAATATTATGTACACGCAATTGCATACGCATTTATTGGCGTTTGCTAAATTATTGTTAATAAAAAGTGATAGGAGACTTTTAAGAATCATAAAGTTTTTAAGTCAACCAATATGAAAGATTCCTATTACGATTAATTAATTAACAGAGAAGACATTAAATTCATAGTGATAAATAAAATGTTCTCTTTCTAAATAAGCATCTATTGACTTATGCTTTATATTTCTTTTCTTTTATAATTATATAAATTCTTCAAAAAAAATACAAACCAATTTAAGATAGCTTAAGTAAACACAAAAATGTATCAATAGCCCTAATAATTATAACAATAATAATAATATCAATTGTTGTTATTATAATCATTACTATTATTATTGTTATTATTATTAATATTATTATTATTATTGTAATTGTTATTATTATTAATATTATTATATTATCAGCATAATATTGATTAAAAAAAACGAAGAAAAGAAACATTTAATAATAATCTTATTGTTAAAAAAAAACTCATTTTAATCAATGGCTATGATTAAATTTTGTGAGTGGTGAAAAAAAATTAATATTGTGTTATTATATTACAAGGTTCTAAGAACTTTTTATGATAAAAAAAATTTACCCGTCACCTGCATCTCCGATTGCCTACATCTAAACATCTAAAAAAAAATTCTTTCAGAAACCAATATATTGGGAACTTTGTGAATTGTAAACCAAGGTAAAAAAATTGTTTTCCCTGATGAACCTTATCATGTTCTAATATCATATAGAATTTCTTAAATCTGCAATTCACTTTTTTTTTTGTTTTAGTTGAAAGATGATTATCCGTTAACTAAATTTATGATTACTATTATTTACTATGTGTTAACAAAAGGCTTATTTAAAATTACGATTTAGTAGATAAATTACAAAACAAAACTGTATGGCTATAATACAAACATACAAATTTTTTTGCATAATTTTTTTTCTCTTGCAATGTTATAGTTTTTATTCTATTTATCTTTTCTTTCGATTCTATGTCTACTTTTTAAACATCAGGAAACATTCTCTTCGGAATCAAGACTTTTCAATCGATTTTTTTTCTTCACTCTAGACGTAATATGACTAAGGAAAAAAGTCTAAATTTAAAACCTAACCTAAATCTTCCTCTTTTATTAATATATATTATCTATTTTCTCTTGTTTTTATGTTTTCTTTCTTACATAAATCTTAATCGAAGACAAACGTTAAATATATCTAAGAGACAAACAAAACATTAATTAACATAGCACCAAATACGCGATCGACAGTAATAGTTAATCAATAAGTAATTCTGACAAATTGAAAAATTTTCGGTGCTGCATCATTGATTCGACCGTATTTCCAGAATGAGTTAATAGATAACAGAAAAAGAAGAGGCGAGGGGCAGGAAAGAAAACATATTGAAGAGAAGAATGATTTATATTATATTATTCGTTGCAAAAACATTTAGCATTATTTCTATTTTAAAATATAATTATTCCAACTGTTATTAATTGTTGTATATTAATAGTACCATTCTGTACTTGGTTTTTTTCTCATTATTTATTTTTTTCTCATTTTGTACGGTAGAATCGCAAAGCATGTGTCTTGTGTCCAATGCAACAGTCAATTAATAAAAGTAATCATTGTATCCGTTCAAAGACAATAAGCCGCTTATGAGGCTTGTGACGGTCAACGAAAAAAAGAAAAAGTAGAGTAGAGGAGAGAGAGATTTGAGTATGTGTGTTTGAGCAAGTATTACTGACTTACTGGGTACAAAAAATAGGCTAGGAGTTTAGTATTGCACACTCGGAATGATCGAATTCGGTGAAAGAATACTAAACGATCTTAATTAAATTTACACCTGCCTACTATCAACTGCAGATGTCAGTAAAAGAGATGGTATTTCTATATCGTAAATTTTTCGTTCAATTCCCACAAGAATTTACCAATCGTCTAAAGTTCGTAGCTTCTTAAATAAACTGGCTAGTAAGAGTCTTCAACCGAATTTTTACGTCAATCATCTCTAGTTTAATTCACCTAGAAATCGAACGCGATCGTATAAAATTGCATTAAATTACAAGCAATTTCTGTCAAATTTCAGGTAATTTGTATGAGACGGTAAACATTCGAACGGACCCAAAGAGAAGGTAAGAAGCCGCACCAAAAATTTTAATAGTTGAATTTGCGGATTTTAAATAGAATAAGGTACTAACTTGGCATTTGCACGTTCGTCGTATTTACTCTTGACGTCGAATAGCTCAGATTGAGCCTGACTAAGAGCGGATCGAAGCGTTTCTATCGTCCTTTCAGCTTCGCCCAATCTTCGTGCCACGTCTAAATTACTGTCTTGTATCTCACGCTCTTTCTCAGCAAACGAACGCTCCAGCTGCCGTTCTCTCTCCTTTAATTGGTTACAGACTTTCGATTCCATTTCCTCCTCTAGAGAACGAACCTTTTCTTTCAACGATTTGATCGTAACCTCTGTGGAAAGCGGAATTGTTTACTTAGTTTCAACGAGGATTAACTGTTACAAGGGTGGTTGACTACCACTCCTAAGCAATTGTGTCAGACTGCAACCGTTAACTCTATTAATACCCAATTTATACTGTTACGCTGCCGCTGACTAGGTATTACGCGCTAAATTTCAATTAATAAGTCTTCTCGTAAGAGTCGGTGATTAATTTTTGTAATTCTCCTAAGATGTTTACCTTTGATTCTCTCTAAATTCAAGTGAACGTCGAATAGAGATGCGACGTGTCAGTAGCATGTGATCGTAAATGGGGCTAGTTAAAAATTGCGAGCGTCATTTACGATAATTGCTAGACATGCCATGACTTGGTTCCTAAAGATAACCTACTACTTTGGGTAAGGAGAAATTATAAATATATTATATATGTATATATACTTTATGTATTGTTTACATATGCTCCTTTGCCACTATAATCAATATCAAAACTACTTTACTTTAATCAAAAAAAGCTTTTGTTTAGTAAATTCAAATAAATTGATTAGATTATTTACCCTTTGGCCCTATCATATCATTTACAAATCAATTTAATTTCGAAGAGTAAGAGAAACAATGAAATGTAAATGCATTCACCTTATATAAATAATATCTTTCGAACATTGATCTCATTAGTCATACTATAATTTTGATATAATACAATCTGTCTTACCTTGATTTTTCACTTGCGCGAATTCATTATTATATTCATTCAATGTGTCTCTGAGTTGATTATTTTCAAGTTCCAATTCACTAGATCGTTGCGCACGTCTTTGTAATTGTTGAACATGTTCAAGAACTTCTACGGGGTCTGTATAATAAATTTATAAATTACAAGAAAGTCAATAAAATATTTAGTAAAGATGAAAAAAAACGAACGCTGGATGAACATACAACGTTGAAATATAAACAAAGAAGGGCACCGATGCGACAAACGCATACACCGACAAATCACGCTCATCAATCGATGACGACTACACAATGAGCGGTGTGACGTCACAGCAAAACGCGCAACACGTATTTCCCAGCGTTTCATCATCGACTAGACCCTATTTATGCGTAAATATACAGAACAAATATGATATTATTGTCTGTCATTTTAACTGAAAAGATAGTCACTGATAATGATCACAGTAGTAATAATAGTAATAATAATAACAATGTTATTACATCGAATATAAAATGCCTGGAACACCACGCGGGTGCACGAAAGATTCGGAAGTAGACGCGCTTCTTCCGATAATTACTGCTGTTTACAAACTAGTTTGTCGTCATATTTACACAGGGTACGTTCAACAAGTCATCAGCGGCAGCACCATTCGAAGCGCATCAGCACCGCTAATGGCGACCGCATCGATTTCTGATGGATCATTTACACACGTCAAGGTCTTGTTTGTCGCAGCCCGGGGCACATATATTGTCAATGTTTGCGCGATTCCATAACACATATATCGAACTTTTGCCAATCTTTTAGAACAAACACTAATTGATGCGTAATGGTACAAAATACAGAAAGATAAAAGGATAGAGGTGTGAAAGGGAGACCGTAGTCGTAATAATAACTATAATAATAATAGAGAAATATATATGGTGGCCAGATAGTAAAGGAAAAAGGAACAAATCATTCGTGCTCACGCAGGCACTTTTTCCCCAGTATAATATCAACCATATACATCCTTATATAAGACAAATATATGTATGTATATTATTAGTATTTATATGTATATATAAATACTGTACACATAAATCATATTTGTTTGTTTCCTTATTTCTATATAAATTATGCGTATTAGCTAAAAAAAAAAACTATACACGTATAAACCCCAAAATACGTAGGTGTTTGATTTTATGAATGTTGTTTTGTTACTTCCATGTATGGATTTGCGCATATACCATACGTCTTTTCATATTACAGCGCATTTATAAATTTCGTATTGACACAAGAAAACAGTGTATGATTATATATGACACAACAAAAAATACATATATACATATTTGGTATGTGTGGTTGTGTGAATGTAAAAATATTGAGTCAATTTACCTGGTAAATCAATCACTTTTTTATAAACGTTCAAAAAGGCCGTTTCGGCATACTTAAAGCGCCTTAATAATTGGTCGATTTCAGTTTGCAGACTTTTCAAAAGAGGAGCGCTTACTTTACGTAGTTCCTGTTTGAGAAAAAATAAATCAAACTCATTATATTCTTATAGAGAATGAAACTTTATAATGATTAAGAGGGAACAAAGCGACGGGAGGTAATATCATACATAGACGAATATCGATTATGAGCGGATAATCGAGGTGGGTGGGGAAAAGGAAAGACATATAGAATTAGAGAGACAGATAGATAGAGAGGTAGATGAGTAGAGAGGGAGGATAGGAGGGAAGTGGAGTAGATAGAGGGAAATTAGAGCTTCAAGCTCTCTAGCATATCAAGAAAGTATGACATTTTCGGTGGCGTTCTCTGCAGCCTCGAGGAGACCGAACGTCGAGAAGACGACAGGGCAGCCAAGCACGACGCCAATTGATATTTACGCCGCCCCATAATGACGATGACATTTTCTATTTTTTCGCTAGAACCAATACCCTTATTGTTTAAGCGTTTTCCAAATACTCGTTAATTGGACAACCCCCCCCCCCTTATTGACTGCAGCGATCTTAACCGAGAAAGACGTTCTTACCGTTCATTTAGCATTATTATTTTTAGGGACATCCATCTCGAATATTAAAGTAGATCGGAGCCAGTTACCCCTCCCGGATCATAGACGGGGCGTCATCATCAATATCAATCAACCGGGCGTCTATCATCGTAACAATAATAAAAATAAACGCAAATGTGAGCTCCATTAAACAATTACGAATCCAAGAGTAAATAATGCAAAAATCGATATAGAAATTGATAGACGGGCAAAACTCAGCCCCAGATTAAAGGAGGAACATATAGAAAAATGAGGCAGTTTTCATTAAACGCTCGACCGTTCGGTAAACAACTGAAAAAACGATATTTGGTACGGATGGGGGATGAAAAATGAATCAACTAGGAGGGGCGGAAAAGCGAACAATTGACTCGTGTACTGATCCAAATTATCTCCAATAGAGAAAAATAACGTATTTAATCGGCATTCATTCATTCATTCAATTCTTGAAAATCATCAGAAGAGAAGACAGAAAAAAAACTAATTCCAACTAAAATGGTTGTTATAGAAACAGATTGTGAAGCCAAATAGAACCTGAAGCTTAATGCAATGTTAAACATATGAAACAAGCCTATTCTTACGTGACACGCGCGCACCCGTTTATAAAAGTTCTCTTCACAATTTCCCCCCTTCCTCAATAGCGTACACGTTTATATGCAGATACGAAATTGTACACGTACTGGAAATAAATTTCTTTTTGATTTTAACATAATTAAAAACTACATATATACAGTTCGAAGTAAAGAAGAAAAAATATTATATTTATACAACCTAGCACCTATATCATATATACAATATAAATAAGTAGATGTTACTTTTTTTTTAATTGTGAAAAAAGATCAGAATTATAAGCTAGGAATAAATAAAAGAAAGAAATTTACATATATATATATTTCATGTTACATTAAAAAGATTTTGCATATTTTGAAGTCGTTGCTTTTTTTATTAGTACTTTCTATTCTCGTTTTGTTTATACCTTGAAAAGAGAATTAAATAAAGAAAAAAGTTTCCTTAACTCATTGAAATGACTAGAGAAAATTAGTGGCGTAAAATAAATACGAAACAAAGAGCATGACGAAAGAGAGATGGAGAGAAAAAGATAGATGAAAATCAGCGATTACCCTGAGTCCGAACAGTTCGACTGGTGGGGGGCTCATGAGTCATGAAAAATTTACAAAGGCACCATCAACTTTACTCGGCTCTGTAGCGAACCCTTCCAATTACGTCAACACGATAAAAGCCGTTCGCAAACGCCAAATAACTACTATTATTTACTTTCTTATAACTAACATTCGTACTTTGATACAGTCCTTTATTACTGCCTATCATCAGTCAATAAGCAATTTTTTTCGCGCGGTTACGATTCTTTTTTTTATTATTATCTTTCTTTTTAAAACTTACTTCAGCAGTACTCCGCCTGAAATCGCGGCTTTGCTCAACGAGTCTCTTTTTGGCCGCTTCCGATTCGTCCTCTTTGGTTGCAAGTTCTGTGGCTGTCTTATCTAATTCTTGCTATAAAACGAAAAATAGAGAAAAACGTTAGTATTGAAAATAAATTTATATATAATATATGTAGCCGTTTAAAAAGACGAGAAATGTTTGTTACTGTTTCTTTTCATTAATCTATCGAGTATATCTGTTTTTCGCATTAAAAATATTCGTCGCTGACGACTTATCTTGAGGAGGGCGGTGGCAGCGACCCCAAGAGCATTTCTATCCATATCTACCCCTTTACTCGGGCATAATAAATAGTAAATAATTCGACAGGGCTAGCAACCAATACATCATTCCATCAATCGTTTTATTAGCAACTAATAGATGGCACTAGTTTTATTTTATATTCCCGTCGACTCATTTTTCGGGTCAGCGATCGCGTGGCGCCTAATTACACTAAACTAATAATCGCTTAAATGGCAAACTAATAACGTACGTAACCTATTTACTCGGCGGGCTTTGGGAGAAAGGGAGGGAAAGCGAAGAAAAAGGACACGGGAGGGGGGTTAAGTGCAGCAACGAACAAAGAACAGATAGGAGAAAGCGGCGGGCGGACGGCCGCTATCAATCACAACTAGCAGTTCGATCACGTCAAAAATCGTTTCCTTAATGATGCGCAAGAACAAAGGGAAAAAATCGCTATCTGACTCACTCTGATTATCACCTATACCATTAGCATTGTTAAGGGCGTGTTCATTGTACGCTGAGCGCGTTTTATTTTTTTCCCTCCCTTTTTCTTTTAAAAAATCTTATATTGCTTTTGCCTACAGACGCCAATTTTGACCTTTTCACCCTGGTTAGTTGCTTTTAATTGGGTGAAGCGAAAAGATGCGAGAGCGTAGATTGGAAAAAAACTAACAGGCGCCGAAACGCCTTGACGAAAGAGAGGTGGGAACGTCGGATCAATAGAATTCGGCACTGTTAGCCGCCAAAATAGTTGTGCATTATTTAAAAGCCGGCGCCAACCGTCAGTCGGTACCGAGGCGCCTATGTTTTATTAAGCAACGCGCTACGCCTATCAAACCGTACCAATAATCAATCAAAATCGCCAAATAAACAGGAGGGGATAGCGAAACTACCGATCTGTAATCTGAAGGGGAGGGGAAGATACAGATAGGGGTTCTAGCTGGGGTGCTTGTTGAGTTAAGAAACAAGTAAAGAAAACTTTTTGTTCAACGTCCCACCTAGTATCTTATAATCCCGCTGCCATCACCCTCACCCCCATCTCTTTCCCCCCCTGCTAGGGAAAGTACCACTAACAGGTGGTGCAACAACTCAAACTCCTTGTGTAACACGATCGCGTCGCTATCAAGCTACATTTAGAAGGCTCGCTGCAGCACCATCACCGACGCTAGTGCGGCTCTTCGGCGCCAGCTAAAACGAACTATGCCAAACAGCGATCAGTTTCTTAACAAATCGCCTCTAGCCCATAGTCGAACACTGTTCGAAAGAGAGATAGGGAAACGAGAGAGAGAGCAAGATGATGGCGGGGGGAGAGGGTTAAGTGAAATAGAAGATTTTACAAAATAAAAAAAATTGGGGTACGGTGTAGGGAACGCCGATCGCCAGACGGTATCAATCCATCACCCCCTCGCTTTTCGGCCTTGCCGTTTTAGGCCAACCTGCATGCATCTGCTAGTGTGTACACACACTCACTGCGGCCGCATATGTTTTTCAAGAAATCCATAACCGATTATCGATTCGTTGGCTCGTCCGTCATCTGCTGTTGTTTCTCAAAACGCATTAAGAACGACGCGGAACGCCCGCGCAAATCAATCGCCCCTTTCAACGAATCGATAAGATGGGTGATAAGAGATCGAAAACTAGGGCGGCTTGGTATGTAAAACAGGAGGAGGCTTGGCTAACACTTTGACGTTACCATCTGTCTTTTTTCATCAATCGATTACTGATCGTAGCCCCGGACGCGCAAACAACGCCGTCAATTAGAATATAGCCGAGTCAACAAGTCGCTTTCAACCGAATCGATATCGAAGATCGATGAACGACAATGCATTGTTCGGTGAAAGACAAAGAGATGAGTAGATTCAGTTCCATTAGTGATTTGTTTGAGAGACCAATCGCGGCTATCGATTTCTGTATCATATCGAACAGGCCACAAACAGGCGCACCAAACGTACAAATACGTTCGACAAACAGCACGCAGCAACAAGTCATAAAAGCAACGTTACTCATTAATCAAAAGCCGAGAAATTTTCCCACTTTTTATGCTCGCCGTCATCATCATAATCATAATGATCGATAGATAATCGTCGTCGCCCTACGCCGCACCATATGGCGAATTAATACTCCACTCGCTCCAACTTCTACTTCTTATCAATTATATTAGTGGTAGGAAGAAAAATCGCGTTTTCTCGTCAATTTTCGATTATTAGTGATAAGAAAAAAACAAGTGCGCGTTTTCTTATTTTTTATATTACGAAGCGTTCCCAACAGCTAGAATTACTCCGGCGATCGGAATCGACTCTCGTTTTGCAAACCCATTAAATATTTACGGCCATCGTTTCACCTCAAAACGTTGTATTGCACGCAAATCTATCAGTTAAATATGTTCAAAAAAAAAAGGAAAAAAACACAGCTTACTCTTATTTACCAGGGTAAGAGACGTCCGAGTCGAGCAACAAGTGATACTCAACTCAGCAACTCTGCTGAATTTGTCGTTGAAAAGTACTTAAATGGTACCAATCTAACCGTCTCTGTTAAATAACAGTAGACTCAACCGTATTTATATTCTACAAACTGATCATTGGCGCCTAAATGCAATCGTTTCACCGCCATATTGATTACTTTTCTGATCGCTTCAGAGCGAACATCTTGTCTCAGCGTTTTCCCTATACCTCACTCGACCTAATCTATCCGCTTTTACCATTGCCAGTCGAGTAACAACGCAGTATTGGTAAGAATATATCAAAAAACTGTTGTAACATACACGATCCACTCACCTGAAGCTGCCTTAAATTAAAATCTTTCCAACATTGAAGAACTTGTGAGGCGGCCATATTTGATCTTCTCGGGCGATTTTAGCTAATCAATCGGTCATATCGAATACAAATCGATAGTACTATTCGAACAGTTCACTTTCTTAGCGACGAAAACAATATTCTTAGGCTTTGACGATTGCGAATGGATAGACTGGCTATCGGCCATCAAGTGATGCATCAATTCGCTCGATTCGGCCTTTTATTCGAGAAAATCACCGATCAATTGTTTTGAAGGAAGCCTCCGTCAATCAACGAGAAACGGCGCGATTTCGATCGATATTCTGCTCTCTTTGCAAACGTTCTCTACGTCTAAGATGATAAACTAATCCGGTCCTAAAAAGATGAAAATGGATTTTTATCACATTAACAAATTGGTTAATTTTTAAAAAATATATCTACACCGCAATCTTACCATGAAATTCGTGTTTTTATAATTATTTATATTCTTAATCCATTTTCAAACTAATAAGAAAATGACTATAATCGACCACCGAACCAGACTATTAAATGGCGCAATAGTAAACTTGTATCTTGATTATTTACCATAAAATTACAATAAAGCCGTCCTTGTCTATAAATTTCTCGTCATGATATGTTGATGAAAAGTCCATATGTTTGATCGATATATTAGAAAGTGTGTGTATTTTTTAAAAAGTGGGTCGGAAGGAAAAAGTTTTTTCCTTTTATAAATCAACAATCCTTAACAAAAAAAAATAAAAAAAAAAGTGAAAGAGAGATAGAGAGAGAGAGAGAGAGAGAGAGTAGGTGAGTGATTGAATGATTGAGAAAAAGAAAAGGAAACTTTTTGTCTTTGTGATAATTGTTTTCGAATTTTGCTTCCAGTCTTATCGGCTTTTATTGAGAGAAAATTTGCCGAAGGGATCGACGACGTTTTAAGGATATTGACCACAGAATCGGCTTCTATTGTATTATCCGAAGAGCCGAACTCACTAATATAATTTGTAGGCGTTTTTATAAACGTAAAAACGATATTCAGTAACATTAATTATTAAACGCTTTTTGTATCGAACGTTATGCCAGACACATTAACGTCAACATTGTTGTTATCGAATAATTTAAAAATTCTACATGTAAAAGCTTTCGAATTCGTCTGGAAGATGAAAAGAATGTCTAGTCTTTACGAAACAATACAAGGAAGCAGAATAGTATCAAGCGAAAAGTTTCAACTGTTAATTCTCTTATTTCAACTATATACCTTGTTTTATTGAACTACTTGAAACCTAGAACTTTAAGGTTGCTTAAATTTCTATACTCTTAGAAAGAAGAAGAAAAAAAGTGACCTTTCCATGAAGTTTGAGTTATATGGCCACAGATTGTTATTTCGAATAAGTCAATAGATGCATACAGCAAGATATTCGATTAACTATATCGGTCGATATAATGGCGTATATAAAATCAATTGGTTGGCTTTTTGAGCGTGGCTATCATTCAATTTAAGTTCGATCGACGCATTGAACACGTGTTGAGTTTGTCAGTGCTCGGGAGTGTTCAATAATCTACTGAATTATGAACATTGAAATTAAAAGTAATAATGAAATCACACAGTTAAGTCATTCTAAAGGCAAACACAATAAAATTGAACATTAACCGGAACAATTCAATAAAGTCAAATAATGTTTCCTTTAAGTATTCCGTACAAAAAGTATAGCACATGTTTAATATGTTTTAGATGAATATTAATAACAGAACATTCCATAATTTGTATATAGTAAGATGTTATAAATAGCTCTTTATATACATATGTATAGTATATACTATAAATATATATATATATATATTTATGTACGGGATAATATCGCTACCCTTATTGATCTTGAACATGTCCTAAATGTATTTCTCATCGTTCGAATTGCGTTTGTCATGCGTTTGTCGATAAGACGTCAATAGTTGACTTTGCTTTCTGTTCATGCTTTCGCCTGTTGCCATTTGTCAATAAGTTTCGACCGATTTACAATATATACATATATATATGTTATATATATTTTATATATATATATATATATATGTATATTATAATTGATATTTTGTATATATTGAATACATTTATATATATATATATATATATAAAATAAAAATTGATTTAATATACATGAAGAAAATTCATCATTGCTGCTTAATATCTTTAGAATTTGTGATTTACTCAGTCAGTTAGCTTATATAGTGAAATAATAATCATATTAATAATTAATCACAGATTGTTTTCCATGATTTCCTTCTTTCTGTTATTTAAAAATATATGCACATGCATATATATTTATTACTTACTCTCACTTTCTATATATATATATATTTTAATCTCATTTAAATATATTTACATAAAATTATCTCGCGTCTTATGTACTTTTCTTTTCTATGTATTCATCTGTAGATAATAATATTTACTCTAAATGACTATTTAAAATACAATTTAAACTTATTTGTTAGATGGCAGCACGTTGACATTATTAATTTATTTATATTATCAAATAAGATTTGTTATAAGATAAGAAATATCTGTTTAAATTTATCAAATAAATCAATTGGTTTCTACAGATTATTGATAATTTTTAACTTTTTCTTCTTTGTCGCTCGTTCGCTCGCTCGATCGTTCTCTCTATCTATCTATCTATTCCTTTCTCTCTTTCTACCTTTATATCGATATCTTAATTTTGTTATTTTTGGAAATTAGATAATAAATCTGTTGATATTCAACAAACAAACATTGTTTCTTTTTTCAAAGAGGATGGCATCTTCTTCTAGTAACCTTGATTTGAGCGAAAGGGAACATGAAATTCTAATACAAGCAAGTTCTTTTGTTAATTTTTCAGTACTTTTCGCAGATTATCTTTTTTATTTCTCTTTTTTTTTATTATTCTAGTTTCGTCAATCTTTAAACGATGTTCTACAATCTCATCACGATGATTTTTATCTGTTAAAATGGCTGAAAGGTGGTATTACATTCTTTATTGATTATGATTTTTACGTTTTGTTTGTCAATATAAAACAAGCCATTATAATTAGTATATTTATAAAACAGCAAGAAATTTCAATATTTCAAAAGCACAAATAATGATCAGAAAGAGTTTATTATGGAGAAAAGAATTCGAAATCGATGACCTTGTCGAAAAGTTTAAACCTTCCGAAGTTCTTTTGAATTATATACCTGGAGGTACTACTGGATTTGACAGGAACAACAGACCTATTTATTTATTGACAGCAAAGGATTTAGATTTGGAAGGAATTTTTCAATCCGTTACTAAGACGGAATTGCAAAAGTTTTTCCTATTAAAAATGGAGCAATTTCGTCAGATTTGCGTTGAAGAATCGGAAAGAGTAAGAAGAGAAACAAAAAACAAAACAAACATTATATATTATAAACTATTTTTTTATCCTTTTTCCTCTTTATCCTCCTACTATCATTTTTGGTCATCTTCCCACTCCATCCGCGACGCACCTCCTCTCTTCTACAATATTCTTAATAACATAAAAAATAAAAAAAAAGCTAAATGTTAGAATTGATCAAGCCGTTGGAATTGCCGATTTAAACGGACTAACGCTTAAGCAGTTCTTCGTTCCAGGTTTTAATATAATATTTAATTAATAATTTATCGATCTATATTTAAATAATTCTTGGTAGGAATTAATCAAGTTTACGATATATTGAAGTTGTACGAAGCTAATTATCCGGAATTTTTAGGAGCATTTTATGTTGTAAACGGTAATAAAAATGATGAAATATTGGTGATGGATGGTACAAACTTTCTTATAATATACTTTTTTCAATTGGAATAATAGCACCACGAATATTTCCGATTATCTTTAATGTTGTCAAGCCTATTATGAGCGAAGATACTAAACAAAAAATTCATATTTATGGCCGTAAGTGTTTAACCTTCAACTCTATTGCTGTATTAATGATAGTCCTAAGTTTAAAAGAAGCTTGTAGTGATAATGTAACCCAGTAGTATAGCTCTTGCCTTCTTATCCGTACAGATCTCTCAGTATATAGATACAACTGATAAGAAAATGAAAATGTAGTCCTACGTTCGCTTAAACACTAGCTATCGAAGAATAAATAAAGGGGTGGAGGTGGGGAGGGGAAGAAAAGTTTTTTCTCCATATATATTTTCCCATATCCTTCTTATATCTTCGCGTTCCTCTTTTGATAGCGACTATTCCTTTTTTTTATTAGGTTTCCCTTCTTTTTCTCTGTATACGATCTTTTTTATTATTCTTACCAAATAGGAGATTGGAAGGAAAAGATTATAGGTGTTCATATTAACGAAGATCAATTACCTCTTGGCTGGGGAGGAACCCAAATCGATAGGGATGGTGACGAATGGTGCAGATCTAAGGTGGTCTATGGCTCTACAGTGCCGAGATCTTTTTACTTAAAAGATCAGGGACTGCTAAATCAAGATAAAGCTTTAAAGCTAAAGGTTAAACGCGGATCTGTTAAAAAAGTAGGATTTGAGGCACAGAAAGATAATTCGTGTCTCAGATATGTCTTTCAAACGGATCATTACGATATTGGATATGGGATTTTCAAAGCGAATTCTCCAGATGATTCCATTAAAGATATGACGCCCTTAATAAAATCGAAGAGAGTCGATTGTCATTTAGTGCCGGAATCAGGATCTATCAGTTTAAGGGACTCCGGACTATGTAAGAACATGTTATCGTATAGGATAAAAAAACGCTCATTTTCGTTTTCCTAGCAGATTTCTTAGCTTTCGATAATAGTTTCAGTTGGACGAAAGGAAAGACAATCTACTACGAAGCCGAAATAATTGAACCGGATACGGAAAGAACCTATGACGTTGAAAATTTGGAAGATGTCGAAGAAGCATTAGGAGAAAATGGAAAAAATACTTTGGAAGCTGATTGTTTCAAGGGTAAAGAGGACGACGGTTCTAGTGACGACGAATTTGAAAATATTATATAAAAGTTTATATTGTAAATATAATGATAAAGAAAGGAGAAAAGAAAGATATATAGATTGAGGATGAAGCTAAGAATGATAATAACAATAAGAAGAAGAAAAAGAAGAAAACTAATCTCCAATTTTAATCAAGTATCTTACTATAATACTATGCTATTGGAAAATATAAATTAATAGTCGTTTTAAATAGTGTTAATTATTTATATACAGTATATATATATATATATATATTATATAGGCAGTATGTAATTCGCAATAAAAAAGGGGAAGAAAAGTCCTAAGACTCTTACGGGTTGGAAGAATTGAAAGATAGAAAGAAAGTAAAAAATATGAGAGACAGAGAGAGAGAGAGACAAAGGTGCGTAAAAACAGATAGATAGATAGATAGATAGAACTGTGAGCAAGCTGGCAAATGCTTTTATGAAGAGTTCAATACAGAAAGAGAAAAAAAAAGAGGTCTGTATTCAATAAACGTATTGCTCGAATGTTTTGAGTAGAATATTAAAAATCTTTCACTTAAGAGAACGACGACATCTATAAGGAATCTTCCAAAAACAAATGTATTGATGGAGAAAATATAGACGTCTACGAACAAAACAACATAAAGAAGAAATAACATTACCCTATAAGGAAGGAAGAAAGATTTCATCGTTAATAGGTTTATGAATATTAATAAACAAAAATAAAGTACGAGAAAAAGGAACTAGTTGATTATTTCAATTTTTTTTAAGAACAAAAAACAAATAAGATTAAAGAAGAAGAGTACATTTCCAGAGAATATCGTGGTTAGTACCGTTTAAATATCCATAGAATTAATACATATTTAAACGGTACCGTACCTTGACACATAAAAAATAGAAATAGGCCACTGTAATTTTATCATTTTATTTTTTTTTTCTGACCAAAATAGGCTTGTTCTCTTTTTTTTTTTATACATTTTAGTATAAATTTTTACTCGACACCAGATAGCAAGAAAAGACAGATATGGCTTCTCTAGAACTAACTGCTCAGGAATTAGGAATAACCGATAAACAATGGAATATATTAGCTAAGGTAGTATGATATTTAAAATTTGGCTTGGACTATTACTAACTCTTTTATATTCTTACTACTAGTTTAAAGAAGTAATTAAGGATGAAATTCGGCCTACACACACCGACTATTATCTTGTAAAGTGGCTTAAAGGTAAAAATGTATATACATATAATATATATATATAGTATATATGATTTTAACCATATTTAGCTCGCAACTATGACATTTCGAAAGCTGAATCGATGTTTCGAAATAGTATGAAGTGGAGGGATGAATTTGGTACTGATAGCCTGTTGACGGAATTTAAGGATCCTGAGGTATTGGAGAAGCATTGGACAGGTGGGACAACCGGCTTTGATACGGATGGTAGACCTTTGTTTCTTATGGCTTGTAGAGGAATGGATTTTAAAGGAATATTTAGATCGGTAAATAAGTCTGATTTACATAAATTTCATATAAAACGAATGATGAGATTGTTGGAAATAGGAAAGGAACAAACTGCTAAGGTTTTTATATGCTATATAATATGCTATAATCCAGTATAAAACATATACGCCTATCTCATCCCATAGACGGGAAAGCAGATCGATCAAACAACTGTAGTAGCCGATATGGATGGTCTTACTTTAAAGCAATTCTTCGTTCCAGGTTTGTTTTTTAATAATATGTTTGTTTAGACGATAAAAGTATAATAAAAAAAGAGGAAGAGAAAGAGAAGGAAGAAGAAGAAGAAGAGATAAAGAAAACTAATAATATAAATCGATTTCATTTTTTTTCTTTAGGAATGGATCAAATGTACGAAGTATTAAGGATATACGAATCGAATTTTCCAGAGTTCTTAGGTGCTGCCTACGTTATCAATGGTATGAAATAATTCCCTCCATCTTCTATTCAATAAATAGTACCTACTCCTATTGGGAAGAGATTATACTATATTCAAATATATATATATATATATATACACGAATAGTATAGGAAATAGTTTTCCCTTATTAAATTTCTCACTAATAATAAGTAATTAAGAGAGAAAACAATTATACTTTTTCTAGCGCCAAGGATATTCCCTCTTGTATTCAACGTGTTAAAACCATTTATGAGTGATGATACTAAAAGGAAAATTCATATTTTTGGAAGTAAGCATCTTTTCTTTCTCTATTTCCTCCTTTCTTCTTTTTCCACTTTACTTTCTCATTTTTCTAATCTAACCAATTAGGTGATTGGAAGAGTAAAGTTCTTGGCAAGTTTATTGAAGCTGATCAATTACCCGTCAGTTGGGGTGGAACGCAGATAGATGAAAATGGCGACGAATTTTGTAAAACGAAGGTCATTTATGGGACGGAAGTGCCAAAGTCATATTTTTTGAAGGATAAAGGTTTATTGAATGAGAAGAATACAGTAAAGATTAATGTTAAGAGGGGAAGTGCTAAGAGGATTGAATTTAACGTTGACGAAGAGAATTCAGCACTGAAATACGCTTTTCAAACGGATAATCATGATGTTGGATTTGGAATATTTAAGGCTAAAAATCCAAAAGATTCTGTTAAAGATATGCAACCGTTAATTCAACCAAAAAGATTGAACTGCCATCTCGTACCAGAATCAGGATCTATACGCCTACAGGAGAAGGGACTTTGTAAGCATTATAAATTCATATCTAATTAATATTCATAGAGTTATATAATAATAATAATAATAATAATAATTAGACTGAAATTTACATTTTTAAATTCTTTTAGATTTGGTTATTTTTGATAATTCGTATAGTTGGGCAAGGAGTAAAACCGTATATTACGATATCGAGATATTGAAACCAGATAAGACATCTGATATGAAAGTCGAAGAATTAAAAGAGGGCGAAGAGGAAGAAGAGGAAATTGATGAAAATTGGAAAACCCAATTAGAAGACAAGTTAACTGATAATGAACGTTGTTAATCAACTATCAACTATCGAAAAATAATAATAATAAAAAAAAGGAATAGAAAGGAATGATTCATAATAAATATCGACCTCGATTTATGCCATGATTTGCGAAGAATTATTGATTTTTTTAATGCGAAAAAAAACTCTTTTTATTAATTCTTCCGTACTGTAATGGAAAATCCGATTTACTTGTATTATCATGACGTCATTAATGCTCAGTATATACTCTGTACATGCACTCCTGATTATGACGTGTCGATGCATATACATGTATAGTGTATAAATACTGTTGTACTTTCATAAACATTGTACGTATAATTGTGTCTGTTAATTAATATATATATATATATATATATATATATATATATATATATGTTCTATGTATACTTCATATATATTACTTTAACAGGAGAAGAGATTTAAAGAGTTCAAACATAATATACTGTATATAAAGAATAAATACATTATCATTCATGTTTATTTTGAATTTTGTCTTTCTCTCTCTCTCTCTCTCTCTCTCTCTCTCTCTAGTATTCAATATAGTTAATATTATTTCTTATAACTTTTTTCAGCCTATTAGCTCTACTATATTTTTAACAAGGTCATTGTCAAAGGTTACCATTTGTGAAGAGTTGTTTAAACACTATATATATATGATTCATAGATAGGCTCTTGTCCAAGACCATTTTAAAGGTTAAAGAAATTAGGAAATACTAAGAAATGAATCAATTTGATTTGGACGATAACAAATTGGAGATATTAAATAAGGTTTGTACAAAAATAAAGAATAGAAAGAATCTATACAGATTGTTTACGATTGAAAAGATAAGAATAATAATTTTAATGATAAGGCGACTTAATGAGCTGATTCTTGATTATCTATAATTTTTCCACGCTGAATAGATAATAGTTTTATAAATATACAGTATAGATATATAACCCTCTCTCCCCACCTCTTTTTTTATATATTGACAGTTTAAGGATAGAATTTCCGATCTAGAACTTCCGTATAATGAGGATTATTACGTAATAAAATGGTTGAAAGGTATAAAAAATAAAACAGATAATAATAAGAAAGCATTTAGACTATTAACATTGATTATTAAGTTAATAGAGTAATTATTTTTTCCAGCTAGATGCTTCGATATTGATAAAGCAGAGAAGATGATAAGAAATGTATGTTTCTTTTAAAAATTATCTAATTTATTCCATTACTTTCCTCTTTTCTTCATCTCGCTTTCTCTCTTTCTCTCTCTCTTCGTCGTATATGTTTTTTTCTCTCGCTTCCATACCCCGCCCCTCCCTCCTCTTCCCTAATAATATTTATCTATAATATTCTTAGAGTATGGAATATCGGGCTCAGAACGATATGATAAATATTGATAAATACGATCCGCCCGAGGTAAAAATGATACGATTCTGTTTTTCTTAATATCGTAATTGATCCATAAGATTGTTTATTTGTTTCATTTTTTTTGTCTTTATCTATTAAACAATGACGACAACTATGATGATGATGATGATGTTGATGGTTATCGTTACTATTATGATAATATTAATAATAATAATAAAAGGTGATCAAACGATACTCGGCAACTGGTCTCTTTCCAACAAGTAAAGATGGATACCCATTTCAATGGGAATTATTCGGAAGATTAGATATGAAGGGTTTAATGTACTCTTGTAAAAAGTCTGATTTGGAAATGAATACAATATCTCAAGCATACAAAATGGAAAAATATTGCAGACAGCAAACTGTAAAGGTATATACCATTCATTTTATTTCGTTTATCTCTTCTTTACTCTTCTTAATTTGTTTGCTCAAATCAAGATGAACAAACTAATCGATGGTATTATAGTAATTTTCGATATGGAAAAATGCGGTACGAGCCACCTTTGGCGTTCAGGTATTCAAATGTACATGTACTTGGTACAGCTATTGGAAGACAATTATCCGGAAATGGTAAAATATCTCTACGTTATCAATGGTAATAAACATGAAAGTGTTGTTATCTTTATAATTTTCTAATATTCTTTTCTTTTCTTCCTCCTCCTCCTCCTCCTCGTTCTTTTGTTCCCGTTAAGCACCGGCTTTTCTACCTATACTATACAGAATTGCTAAACCTTTGTTAAGCGACGATATGAGAAATAAGATACAATTTTTGGGATCTGATTTTCGGCAGAGACTCATTGATAAAATAGGCGCCGAATATCTTCCACAGTGCCTTGGAGGAACTCTTACCGGCCCGAACGGAGATGCAAGGTGTTGTCATCTTGCCACTCAAGGAGGAAAAATACCCGAGTCGTATTACCTTAAGAATGTCAACTTTCTAGATCATCTGGAAAAAGTTACCGTACCGAGAGCTGATAAGCTGGTTATCAAATTTCAAGTGGAAGAAAAGGATTCTATACTTAAGTAAACTAATAGATAATGATTTAATTACTCCTAGTTTAATTATCTAATTAATATAGATGGGAATTTCAAACTAATGATAAGGATATCGGTTTCGGTATTTCTTTTCGAGGTAACGAAAAGGAAAAGAAAATTTTACCAATAACGAGAATTAATAGTCATATTGTTCCCGAATATGGCTCATTAGTATGCGAAAATCTGGGACTATGTAAGTAATAAAAGTATATTTATCATATTTTATACCTGTACTGTCTATAGGAGAGATAAAAGTAGGCATTTATATTCCAACCAGGAAAAAAATATGTTTTATACTCTTAGTTACTTTTAAACAATTAACTACCTCTCTGTCTATCATCCGTCTTGTCTATTCTCTTTTTCTCTCTCTCTCTCTGTCTCTCTCTTCGTCCCACCATGTTTCTTTACAATAATCATTCCTTATTACGTAATAGTAGCAAAAAGAAAACACCTCTTACTTTCTGCTTTTATATATGACAATACTTTGAGCTAGACTCTTTAGAATAGTTCAATAGGTCAATGTTATAACTCTATAAATAAATCCTTAATTCCCGTATTGGATTATTTAATGTAATAAACGATTAAACTTGTTAAATATTCATAAACAGTTATATAAGTATTCAATATTCTATTTAATTGTTAAACAATTGCAATTAATGTATATACGTATATATGGATTATTATATATTACTGTACATACATGTATATATATATATATATATATATATATATATATATTTGTTTATTTAAATAGATAAAGTCATCTTTGATAACTCGTTCAGTTGGACAAAAAGTAAGGTTTTATTCTACAACATCGAACTATGCGTTAAAGGTGAACTAGAAGATTTGCAAGAAGATCTAAAGAAAAATGATTCCTAAATAGATCTTTGATTTGTTTTATATATAGTTTTTGTTTTTTCTACGTAGATTTTATAATCGATTTCTACAATCATAGAATATGGAAAATATAGAAAAAATTAAGGAAAGAGAGAGAGAGAGAGAGAGAGAGAGAGAGAGTAAACGAAGGAAAATAAGGAAGAAGAGAAAGAAATTTTTATTAAATAAATGTGTGAGAGATTAGCTAT
The DNA here is from genome assembly GCA_904063045.1 of Dimorphilus gyrociliatus. Taxonomy (NCBI): domain Eukaryota; kingdom Metazoa; phylum Annelida; class Polychaeta; family Dinophilidae; genus Dimorphilus; species Dimorphilus gyrociliatus. The sequence goes on along the minus strand of CAJFCJ010000013.1, from coordinate 158,713 downwards.
TTTAGCACGAACAACAATAAAAACCCTAATTATAAATATTTCCATTGTTCCCCACTATAAATGTCTATAAATGAACTGTTATCGTTTCTTTTTTAATTTCTACTTTATCTATTAGAATAAAAATGTATATGTTTGCTCTCTTCCGATTGACATAATTTACTGATTTTGTTAAATTATTATAGAATGTTTTCGTTCTTCTCACTCTTTGAATACCAATCTTCCTAGCCCTAATCTACAGATGATCTTTAGAGGTATACAATTTTTTCCGATATACAGTGATTCTCATACTGCGTATTGTTTCATAGTACGCGTAGTATATCTCTTGTATACCTGAGATTGAAGGGAAGAACACGCTGTTTATTATAATCATCTATTGATTAATCTCGATGCACCAAGTCAACCTTTTGTCGATATTCTTCCAAGAATGACATTATATTTTACTAATATTTATATACCAGTTTAGTTAAATAATTTAAAAGAAATTTTCATTTATAATATTTGATATACATTTAATTCATTTTATAGACGCATTTTTCATTATATTAATTAAATAGGAAAAATAAGGTTTCTCAACAGCCTGATAAAAGCTGACATAAACGCCGCCCTCTTCATCCTTGTTCACTCGGGCATACATGTACCAAGCGTATAGTTACAAGACTTCCTGTAAATTAGCTCCAAATTGATGCCATCTCCAACTCTATAGGCCGTTGAAATTACGAAAGATTGTTCTTAAAGGAGGGAACATGATGGAAAGAAAAGGGATGAACAAATCAAAAGAGACAGGGACGAGTAAATAGAAAGATAAAGAGGAGAAGAAAGTAAAAGAAAAGCAACTATAAAATAATAGAAGAAATATGGGAAGAAAAAAGAAAAACCTCTTTCAGGGGAGAAGGATAAAAAGAAAAGGCGGGAGTTGAATTTCTGTTAAATATAGATTTAAAAAAGAAACTATGCACTTCTAAATATAAAAAATGGATTTTTTTCTTAATAAAGTCAATTCGGATTTATTAAATAATCAGTCTGAAAGGATTAAGGATTAAATAGAGATATTTATCAAATGTAGATTGATAGATAGATAGATAGATATAAGAAATAGTATATAAGGTATAAATAAATAAATAAATATATTAGTATATACTGTATACTGTACATTTACTGTATATATATATATATATATATATATATATATATATATAAGTACAGTATATATATTCCATAATTGAATGCATTGAAATAGATCTAACGAAAAATGTAAGGAAAAAGACAGTAATTATACTCTCTTCGACACTATTAAAATATAAAATATTCTGTAATTACAAAGGTGTTACTCAGGACAACTTTGGAATCAAAAAAAAAGAAAATATTTCTTCATTGTCTTCTATTTAAATATATAAAAATATTAACGCATATAAATATTATTAATATACTTTAATTAATATGTGATTAAACACCTGGTAATTAAATATTGTTATTCTTTATTCTTTCAATATTTTAGTATTAATTACAATCTAGTATGACACTTGTGTTTAAGATTAATATTTCTACTCTATTTTCTTTTTATCGTATATACCCTTTATTTACATACAGTCTATAGTATTCCTAATGTTATTTTTTTTTTTTTTTTTGACTTTCGACCTCATTTTCCTCATTGCCAATAATTACTCAAATGAAGAGTGAAGAAAAATCACACGTATCATCCTTTTAATGCCGATTTTAAACTCTCGATAATATATAACGCATACAAAAACAACAAAAACCCTAAACAGTCAGACGCCCTAATTACCTCCTAGACAAAAGGAAACTCCTGGGCAATTGTAGACTGCTAGCGTAGCTCAAGCGTAGAAGAAATATGCGCACCCCACCAACCTTCCACCTTATAGTATTTCAGTGGTGGAGAAGATCCCCTTTTTATTTGATTCCCGCTGTTTTTCTTGTCTAGTATTATTTGTTTTGTTCGTTTATTTATTAGTTTGTTTTTAATTGAAATGTTTGCCTTCTATTATATTTACGTAGTAATTAAACACCTCATACTGTACATAATTTATTAAACTCAGTCCTAATTGTAGTATATATAACTGAACCTAATAAAAGTCATTACTAAAGAAAATAAGATAAAAAAGAACAGGGTTCTAATGAAGATATTCTCTCGTTATCTTTCTCTCTCTCTCTCTCTCTCTCTCTCTCTCTCGTTCTTTCTCTCTATCTCTCTCTCTCGTTTTTTTCCTCTACTTTTCCGGTCATTGTTAGAAAAATACCGGACTCTTTTCCACAACCCATTAACATCCAGGGTTGATCTGTTCTTTTCAACGCAGTCGCCCCATACTCTAGTTCCTACAAATTTCCTTTTACTGTGTCCATTCTTTTCCTATAAAACACAACTCTATGCCACCTCTTCTCTATTTTTTCGGTCAAATGAACAATTTACTATCCTATCGTTTCCGTAAAAATATCTCTATAGCCAAGCGTAACAACTAATAGCGACATCTCCAGACCGGATATAGTCATAATTAGCTCTAAGGTTACGCTCTTTTATCAAAATGATTCTTAAAAAACAAAGTGTTAATTTCCTCATTATAGGTCTTTATTGTACAAAGATACTCTATAACAAGAAAAATTTCAATTGCAATTACTGAAAGAGTTCTCGATAGAAATAATATCTTTTCGACCAGAAACGTATCATTTTTTTAAAGGATCTAACAACGGTAAAGCCAGTCAGTTGCATCGATGTATATACAACAACTAACCCACTATGTAGATAGTGTATATAGCATTCGCTGTGTATATTGCTGTATACTATATATACAGTAAATTTTTACTATACCAGATACAAGTAAAATACTGTATAATAAAAATAATAATCGTTAATCTTTTTGGCTTTTGAAAGTAAAAATATAATCAAAGAACTTTTGGTAATTTAATTCCAAAGAAAGAGGTTAATCGAATGAAAATTTTAAAGGTTAATTATACGCTACTTTCATATTTTACATACATTTTCATTCAACCGCTTCTCAGGCACTGTCTTTTTTCACACACGCACTCACACACATATATATATATATATAAATACGCACTCCTCTCCCTCTCTCTTTTACTTTTGAGATAAGCTTTCTAACAAACCAGTTAACCTATTCTCCTCGATTGAAGTACTCTTGGCAATTCGCTGCTTTGTATAATCTTAATCGTTTAATATCCTGCCACAAACGTTCAATATTGTTGACTGAAACTAATGATGCTGTAATAGAAACAGCATTTGAAGGATGCTTTCTGTCATGTATCAATTAAAGCTATACTATTTAAATACTACTTTATCCATTTGATTTAATAATCTAAACTAATCTTTGCATGTTGACCTTAAATTTACCGACAAAAAAAATGGATTACAAAATGATTCTTGTACACTCAATAAGATATTAATATAAGAGATTTGCAGATAAATATAATAAAAAGAATTATTCTCCAAGGTATATCCTTCGGTTGACAGTAAAACAAAACTACTATCCTTGATTCATTACTTAGTATTTTTCGAATGGCAATTCTCTCTCTCTCTGTCGAAAAAGAATCATTATAGAATGTTCTTAAAAAAGAAACGTTCGATATATTTTCGTAATTTTAAAGTCTATTTTTTTTTATTCTTTAATCTTGTAAAGAGAGACAGAAAAACCGTAAAAAAAAGTTTGCAGTTTTCTTATTTGATAAGAAAGATAAAACAAAGCCGAATTTATAACATTTCCCTTTTAAGTTGGAAAGAAATAAATCTTTTGCAATATTAAAAAGAGTTAAGAAAATATATAACACAAATAGTAAAATGAATACTATATACATTCCATAAAAAAAGAACATTCTGTGGAACATTCTGTGGAACATTCTTTACTGAATGAGGTTAATTTTTGCAACAAAAACTCTTCGATAAAGGTAAGTTACATCGTTTCTAAATTAATTTTTTATGTATGATTAAATAAAGGGGAAAGCAACAAGCTATAATTAAAAAGCAATAGAAAAAAAAATCACATTGCCTGATTAATTGCTATGGGTAACGCCCTCTATTTTATATTTTCTAATGTCACTCGCACACTGACAATAATCGATAAATCAATTATTTAGTTAAAAATATCATCAAATGTTTTTAGGTCACCGAGTAGAGAAGGATATTAAAGGAAAAATCCTAGGACAATGTTAGAATAGAACAAGAACGTAATAAGAGAAAAACTTTCTTCTACACTCGTAAAAAAGAATGGTTTACACTCGAAAAGATGATAATAGTGATTAATATACCGACAGCTTTACGAGCGTCAGCTGGAAAAAAGAACTCTAGGGTGTAGAGATAAAAAAAAAAATTAGAAATAATTCCAATTTGTTCATTTACAATTGCACGCATCCATCTATCCAAAGTAACCAAACCTGCTTGCCAAGCCAGTCAGTCAGTCAGCCAACAAACCAACCAACCATCCGTCCATCCATTCATTCATTCATCTATCTATCTATCCATCTATCTCTTTATCAATTAAAAACTAAACTAGAATTACAAAATCTTTATTTTATGGTTTCGAATTAGTATTATTAGAGTATAATTAAAACAATAAATCAAAATTATTAGACAATCGTATCCAATAAAAAAAAAATAATAATTCGATTGAAATTCAATTAAACGATAAATTCGATCCATCTAGGTTTTTAGGTTTTAAAACATTTAACATTCTTGTTTGTTGTTTAGCGACCTTAAGGCTTTTATATTAATTATATATTTGAAGAAAAAAAAAAGCCTCTTTTTTTATCTTTTATCTTGTAGGAAAGCGAAAGATAAGGATAAAAAAAATTTCCTAGAATTTCAAGAATTTTTTCGGCTTCTTGTGTTGTTATAAATTATAAATGAAAATTTAGGAGATTCTCCTCTTCTTAAATGATTCAATATCCCAATACCCTGGTACAAAATAGTAAAATTGGCTATCTTACTGTAGAGAGAATCAAATTGATAGAACGTATTTAGCTTTCCCCAAGATCCTTTTAATCAGAGCAATTGACTATATATATATATATATATCAAATCCATATGCCATACTCTACGCAACTGCAACTAAATGGTCGAGCCATCTATCGGACAAAGTGAAAACTACCGCAAAAAAAATTGTTACAAAGTCTTAAATGCGTTTTACATGATAACTTATTTATTATTTTTCTTCATGAATAAACACAAAAAATACACCAATTAATTCGTAATAAGCAGAAAATTGAATCATAACGCGAAATATGAGTATGACCGTAACCAAAATCAAAAATATAAGCAAAGCAAAAAGATGTAACATTTTTCGTAAATCTTAATCGCATAATAAATTGTATACATCCATCTTAAACACTTCGTTCAATAAACTCTGGTGGAAAATTTTTTCTCTTACAGTTCAAATACTCTTGGTAAGCCTTTGTTATTATTTCTGGAATTATACTCTTTACATCGCCGTCCTCTAACTGCAAAAATGCCGTCTGTAACATAGCAATTCGCCTGTCTAACGTGAGTAAATATTGAACAATCGAAATTGGGGGACGTTCATTATATTTTTCAACGCTTACATCAACAAGCTCCGACGATTTTAGAAATTGTTCAAAATGCTGTCGGGTCATTGTGGTGAATGGTTTCCAAACGCACTTGTAATCTGGTAAATTATATTGTCCCATCTTCCAGGCCGCCCACTCGGAATACGTTGGAACATAGGGTATCAACGGTAGTGGGTGACCTTCAAAATATGTTTCGAATCGTTGCATTATCTGCTCACGAGTTAACCTCGTGTTAACCAGTACGTTCTTTCTACATCGGGAAATACCTACAATTCGAGGTTTATTAGGCTCCATAATAATTTGAACGATGACAGACTCATCGTCATCCGAATCCGGCGGTATCTCCAATTGAACTTCCGTTGAATCGGAAAGTATTTGGCTGAGATTCTCACCCGGTTCAACTAAAGTTCCAGATTCGGCTTTCTTTGCAGTTCTCTCAAGTTCGGCCTGTAAATTGTCTGATTGATCCTTAAAAATTTTTTCGGCTACCTCAGCTTGAATTTGAACAGGTTGACATCTATCAACAGAAGTATTTTGCTTTCCTATTACTCTAGCTACGATATTTGAACTCTGTTGGCTTAATAGCGCGCGAATAGTCGCAAATTTCTCTCCTATAGTTTTTTTCGGTTGACCATCTTGTTGCTCACTAGCCTGTGGCGACTGACCATCGGAAATTAAGTCACTAGGACGATATTGCAAAACAACGGTAGGACTCTTCTCAACAACTGGTTTATCGGACATGGGCGAAATAGTAGCTTTCGGCTCATCCGACAAATAGTACTCTTTTAATCTCTTCCTTGCCAATTCACCATGGAATGGTGAACAAATACTTCTAACATAAGAATTATTTTGGCATGAATTAGTTAATTTAGGCTTGCAAGATAATCGAATTGGATCACGATTCTCTGTTCTAATAACGGACGGTTGAACTCGACTAACAGGAACATCAACAACAACGTTATTTACACACGGTTTCTTTGCAATATTGACATTATATTCTTCAGCTAAATCGTCCAAAGACCTCTTATTATTAACAGATCCCAATTCTTTCATACTGCAATCGTTCCCCGACACCGACATAATTGGACTCAGAGCGAAATAATCAACCGGAGCTTGACAATCCAAAGGTGACAATGGTAGCGAAGTCGGTCGATCAACAGCTTCCGTCCTACAGAACTGATTCATAAAGTTTTTCGGGGTTGAAAGTAAATCTGTTAAAGAGTCGAGGTCCGAAATAAGATCCAAATCTGATGATATCTCATTATTACAAGACTTTTCCGGTACACTATCAACTTTTAACTTTTCGTTGGGATAATCCCTCGTCAATTCTTCTTCCGTTAAGCCAAAAAGCGATGTATCTAAATCGGGAAGGAAATTATTGCCGTTCATAACAGTAACAATATCTTCTAAAATCGTTTCTAGCTGCTTGAAATCATCCATGGTCAATTACTTATCGTTAAGATTATCAAATAGAATTCTTTCACAAATCTCTCAAGGACTAACAAATTAATAAGATTATTAACTGATTTCTGTATTGTATAGAGAAATATGAATGAGTGAAATGAAGATATATATATATATTTATTTTTGTTTCTTTGCATTGTTTCAAAGCTATCGAATGATTACGCTGAATAAAAGCATCGCTTTTTAATAGAAAAGCATATTAGTTAGACTTTACTGGCAGGAACAATTGAAAAAAAAAGAGGTCAAATTTCATACTTTACTTAATTATAGAAATTAATAAACACATCTCTACCTATATAACTATATATAGGATTATTTAATATATATACATTTTACAGTATATATATAAATATATGTCTATTTTTATAAATGAGGAAAAAGCCTCTTAAAAGATTTAATGAAATAAAATTTAATAACTCAAAAAATTTTCAATCGTTTATAAAAGAAATAAAAGAAAACAGACAACTATTATAGATTCTGTACTCTTCCTGATTATGGCTCAAAGATTTAGCCTCCGACCATTGGATCAATAATTGGAAAAAAAATTCAATATATTGTTATTGAAAACATTGTAGGTATTATGTGGTTCCTTCTAGGCTTGCCGGGAGAGGGGCTGGGGTTTGGGAAGGAGAGCTAAATGAGAAATGTCTACTCACCCTTTAATAATTTATCAAACTAATTTATTCTTTAAACCGTCAAGGATCTATGCCTTCTCTTATTGAAAGTCTTAACGTTAGGCTACTATCTTTGACCTTAAATAGAAAAAAGAGAGAAATGAAATTAAACATAATTGTCATAACATTGTAACACATATAATCATTGTCCAATAAGGATGACAGTTCTTTTATTCTCAAAATTTGCCTATTTCTATTATATAATATTCTCTTCCATTAAACTATTCTAATAGAGCTGTTTATATAGTTTAATTTCATGATAGATATGCCTTTTTAAGTAATACATGAAAAAAATTAAACAATTTTCAACAGTGACTTGCAGTCATGGCCGACTCGTTGTTGATTACTGAACAGTAAAAGTAGCATTTTTAGTCTTAAAATTAACAATTTTTTTTGGCAAAAAGGTTTAAAATGTTCTTTGAATATATGTTAACACTTTCCATACAAAATAAATACTTAAAAATAAAATAATACCTCTAAATTGAACGTTTTATAAAAAAACAGTTCAAAATATGGCAGTGCAACCAAGCTCGGCTCCGAAAGGACGCAGAATAGCATGGTTCTCGCTATTTATTTCCTCTTATTGTGACGTAATCATTGGTCAATTTTTTTCTCAACTTTTGAATTCGTAAAAATATAATATTAATATTTCAACAGTTTCATTTTTTTTTAAATATTCCTACATTAAAAAAACTTACTTTAGTAACTTTTTACGACACGTTTTGCTGCAAAATCCCTCAATTTGACGTCATCAACTTGTGGCGAATTCAATTTTTTTTTGCCTGCCTTTGAGTTGAGATCGAAAACTGTTCAAACATTTATTTCTTTTATATTCAAGTTAACAACGTAAATAAATTTTCAAACATATTTTACTTTGTTTTTACATTAAATCCTTCACTCAGCTGTAATTGCAAAGGTTGCTTATGTTGTTGTATTGATTACTATGACAGACTTTTCACAATTAAATCATATTCTATTTGTCCCCACATCAAATGTTACTAATGAAATGCCTAGTCAACGAAATAAAATTGCGCTAGAATATCTTACATCTCGATTACAATATTGTCATGCAATAGCTCAGCTAGAATCATTTTATCGCAAGTGTTTATTTCATAAAAGGAAATTATTTCAGATTCTCATCGCGTTTAATTTTATAATCAGTAAAATACTTGAACTTTGTTTTCCAGACAAAAGAATAACTTTAAGCGACATAACAAAAGAAATTTAATAATCTATAATTCAAACAAAATCTTTAAAAATAATTTTCTTGACTTCAGCTTTACAAAAGAAAACAATCATTGTCATCAAGCTAAAAAGTAGTCATTTTTTACACTGTATGAATATTGAATTTTCATTATCTTGTAAACTGCTCTTCAATACATTATCCATCTTTATATCCTAATCGCGTTTTTGGGCTCTGGCTCTTTCATACCGGTAAAGCCCAAAAACGCGATGAAGTAAATTCTTTTCAAACTTGAACAATTTTCTGAAGAAAACAGACGAACAAATTACAAGAAAATGTCTTTTAAAAAAAGACAAATACTTTAATACAGCCAGGACTCATCTCTAAATTCTTTAACACGCGATTTTCTTTTCAAGTATGCCATCTGGGTTAAACAATTTTAAAGAGTGACTTCTTTTATTACGTATAGCTCTCAACTTTATCAGATAAATTCTTCGTTTAGTGATATAATTAGTTTTATCTCTGCTTTCGGAATCCTGAGATGGGTGTTTCAGGAAGATGTCTTTTAAAAAATCATACCTGCCTGGAGGCTTTTTCCGTGATCCAGAACAATCTAAATCTCTTTCAGCATCACTTGTAATGGAAAAATTACTGGAACTGCCAATCAGGTGCGCTGCGGAATTATTATCATTTACGGGACTAGTTATCTTTTTCACTAAGATTACCTACATCACTTACAATTTATTGCGGATAAAATTCAAGATTTTCTCCATCTACTTCAGAATCAGAGTTTTCATTCATAGATAGCAAAGTCGCACTTCTTTTAAAGAAATCGTCAAAATTGTCAATATTCGCAAACATGTTCGAACCATCAGAATCTGAAGCAGCACGTGATTCATTATTCGAACAAGTATTATCAGTGATGGGATCTTTTCTTTTTAAGTCTTTTTCTTTTGCTATACTTTCATGTCGCTGAGAATGATACTCATAACTCTCAAAATTTGATCCAGCCAAAGGAAAATTAATATTACTGGGTAGAACAGAGCTGTTATCATCAGACAAAAGAGAAATCATTTTAACATGTTTTAAATACGATTCCGAGTTACTTCCTTCTGTCACATCATTTGTGTCTGTCATATTTATAATTTCTTGAGAACAAGAACCTAAGTCAGAACATGAGAGATTTTCTTCTACTACGTTAACTGGGAAATTTGTAGTTGAGAATGTTGGGAACTACCCGAAGATGAGTTCTTTTCAGCTTTATCTGGTATACTTGTTTTCTTTTCACAAGAAGATTCAGCACCGTTAGAGTCTGAGCCTGAATCCAACCGGAACCTGAGTTATTTTCTTCTGATATACTAGCTGTTACTGTCAAATTTATAAATTCTTGATAATGAGATTTAGTACTGTTCGAGTCTGAGCCTGACCCAGAGCCAGAACTCGAGCCTGGACCCGAGCCCAAAATCGAAGCAGAACCTGAGTTATTGTCTTTTGTCACGCCACCTTTAGCTGCCATACTTGTTTCCTATTCACAAGAAGATTCAGCACCTTCTGACTTAGAACCTGAGTTAGAACCTGAATTTGAACCGGAATCCGAATTATTTTCTTCTGTTACGCCAGTTGTTACAATATTTATAGAATCTTGAGAGTGAGATTCAGTACCATTCGAACCCGAACCTAAACTATTTTCTTCTGCCCCATTAGCTGTATGTGTCATATTTGTATCTTTTTGAGAATAAGATTCAACACCAGCTGAGTTTCGGAGGGTTGTCACTAAAGGACTGCTCTCTAAATTATTGCTTGGGCTAACAGATGAGTTTAAAAAAATTATTCTCAAATTAAGATTATCAATATGTTTTTCTTTTGAAACCTTTCCCAGGCTTTTGGTTAGACTACGCTTCGTACTGAAAGAATCTTTTGATGGGACTGAATCACTAACCAGTAAGCTATCGCACGTATTAATAGGTGGGTCTGAATAAATTATTTTCACTGAATTAGGATCAGAGTTTTCGCTCCTAGTATGGTTTCTTTGTCCTTCAGATATCATAAACTCTGTGTTACCGCAATATATTTTGGGTACCGAATTACTGTCGACTAAATTGTCTTGTTTGCTATCAGTTGGTGGCGGATACAGTAGTTTCACGGTAATAGTATTTAAGTTTTCTTCTGTAGAAATATCATTGTTTGTAACATCAGTATTCATAAGAGTATCAACAACCCTTCCTTGATCAGAAACTACTGCTTCAGATGAAAAATGCATACTATTAGCGTTTTCAACCTCAATTAAATGATCGTGCTCAGCTATTTTGTTCTCTACATCAGTTAGTCTCTTACGGCTTTTGTTATTAAAATTCTCCATTAAGTTGTAAAATGTTTCGCTGTCATCTATTGGAGGAAAAATACTTCTAACATGTTATATGTGAAATTGGTTTAAAGATTAATAAAAATATTTAAAGTAGTCGTGTATACCTTGAGTGAGGATCCTGTTGACTTCAGTAATCAAAAAGTAAGTGTAAAGGCTGATGCCAGCAAAGTTAAATGTCTTAATTGTTCCACCATTATGAACATTCATACTCTTTTGAATATTATTCATTCTTTCAAGTATTGAGCTAAAAATCTTTTCAATATATTCATTCAGACTCTTAAAATTCTCAAATTTCACAGGTATGCCCCAAAACATTCCACCGGGTAAATCAAACTTTTTATAAACCAACTTTTTCGATCCTTCTGCTTTACCAATTACAACTCCATTGTAATCAATAAGCAATGAAAGTCCGTATTTATTCATTGCATCTTCCATTGACTGTTTTATCGAATATAACGGCGAGATATAACATATCTGATCTGATAATGTTACTCCAATAAGCATTTTGACTGCTTTACCTGATACGAGCAACTTAAATTCCTTTACCAAGACCACGACGTCTGTTTTGCATATGTCGTGAATTCTCTCTATTATCTTAGAAGATTTTTTCGTGCTTAAAATTTGCAATACTACTTCTAAATTTCTTCTTATCAAACACAACCAAAATTGAGAGAGATGTGGCAATGGGCTTGCGCTTAAACCATCAATATGACCTTTCGTAATGAAATGACAAACATAAGTTAAAGACAATAACACTTGTTCGTAAGCTGTCTGATTAAAAAATTGAACTGGAGAAATATCTCTTATTAATCGCCGAAGGAAGAAGCGCATTTTCCCGACATTGGGAAATCCAAATGTGGATGATACGGCGGATTCATAACTTCTGAAATTTTGACGAATAAATAATATTCCAGAAGGTGTTTCTCTTAACATAATAGCTTTCGTATTAGCTAGAATTAATTCTCTATCGAAAAATTTGGACATGATCTTAACAGTCAGTGGAGGCACAAATATACTAGGGGCCCAATCAGTATCATCAACGTCGTGCGGCGAAGCAGGTTTACCTACAATAAATATTTCGAAAATATTTTAAAAGATTAATTGTTTGAAACTGACCACTTTGAAAATGTAAAGAGCATATATGATCTCCCAAAGTAGGGCTTTTCACAAAACTGCCTTCTTGTAAAACTTTAATCCAGGCAGCACGCCTACTAAATTCCAAAGGAGTGAAGAAGCCAGGCACAGGAAATGAAGAAGTCAATTCTTTTTTCCAATTGCTTCGACAATGGCGAATTGCACAAGCCCGTGGCATTTCGAAGTGATAGGATACTTGTCAATAGCAAAGCGAAAGAGATATTGATATCTAAACACAAAAATAAACTAAAATATAAGTTTTATTTTTGGTCATAAAAACCAAAAAAGTTCCCAAATGCAAATTCATTATATGTTTCTTTTAACAAAAGCTAGTAGCTTATTTCTTGAGATATTTAAACTTATTGCAGTACTAATAATTAGAATGTGAATAATCAACTAAAAAAAAAGTCGTCCATTTTGACTTTTTCAAGGCACGTAATTACTTATGACTTATAATTTCATTATTTCTCGCTAATTATTTAAAATATTTTTACGCGAAATATTAAATATATGTTAAATTCATAACTTAAATGCGTTTTTGAGAATATTACTGAAAAAAATAATTTAAAAAACTAACTTTTTCCTCTTGAACGAGTTTAATTATAGCACCAATAAAGGCATGGACAAAAAGGGCGGAAACAGGTAAAAATAGGCAAAAAATTAATTATAATATTTACTATTCAATATTAATAAAAAAACATTGGTATTAAAAAGTAAAATAAAAAATATTTTGCATATTTTATAATTTATAATTTAATGAATAATAGGCCCGTATTTAATCACAACCGGTAAATAATAGGCCACAAAACTATAGGCCAATAAAGTTTTTTCTAGGCTAAATTGTCAAAAAAGCTGACAAGCGGCTATAACAAACCTTATACAATAATGTAATTGATTTAAGGTGTTGAAATTAAACACTTTGGCGCATTTTCTAATTCTTAGCGAGACCATAGGTCTAAAAGAGCTAAGTGGAATTGTTTTACCGGTCGGAAAGAGTCGGATCCTGGTTTCTATATTTATACGGTATATTCATACTATTGTTACTATTGACAAACTTGAAATATATCTAACAACATTTAGGTTTCGGAAAGGTCAAACGCCTTGTAATACTTCTGACCATCACCACCCGCCGTTCCCCCCTCCCAGGATAATATCAGGCCTTCAACGAGTTGTTTCATCAAGAAAAGGTAAATGAAAACGTTGCTCCAAGCATGTGACTAACATCTGTAAATTTAACACTCTTACTGTAAATTATTAGGCGAATGTCTCTTTTTTAATCTTTTAGTTTTTATTTTATGTTTTTTATGGTTGAAAAAAGAATATTTTTTATCTTATAGCCGAGCTACAAAATGTTCTGTTACTTTCAATTAAAGATTAACATTACGAAATAAAGAATAGTTTGATTCTTATCATTCTTAATTAGCATTTTAACAAGAACACTAACAAAAGCTTATATATGTTGCGAGGTAAAAAGAAAAACGTAATAAAACGTAATTAATAGAACTATTTCTTAAAGAATATTGTAATTATTCACAGTCAGGGTAAGTATCAACTAATGAATATTAATTAATAAATAGATATTTTTTACCAGTTCTAAACGCTGAGCTTGCAGGAGTAATAAGATTAGTAATTTATAATTATTATTTCGCCTCCAACATCAGAGAGAGCATTTTATAAAAAAAATATTTTCTCTCTACTTCCTATACAAGCCAGTACTATCTCGAAAATACTGTGAATAATAACTATTTCGGCGGCAATTTATAAATTATAATACTATTTCTGTTTTTTTTACAGGACAAAGCATATCGTCAATAGCTGTTTGAGAAAAAAAGATGGATTCCCAATGTGAAACTTGTACGTATCTCATAGAGAGTTTTGATAAGTTGATCAGGAAAGCAGAAAGTGAGATGCAGCAGTTAGATCAGTCAATAGCTAGTCTACAGAGCAAGCTGTAAGTCAATTTATCATACAAAAATATGTATTTCATATTGATGACTGATAATTTTTAGCGATGAATTTAACGAAGACCCCGATTTGTCGGAAATCACTAGTGATTCGGTTGACGACCCTTCTGAAACTCCTTTCGATATCGATAATTTTGACAGTAATATACACTTTAATTAACTTCTTTTTTATTTTGTTAATTTTTTATTATAATACTGTCAGATCTAATGAAAGATTTCGAGTCAATGTTGGAAAAGCTGAAGGAAATGCGTAAGATTTTAAGAACTAAAAGAGATCAGTTCTTTGAATTAAAGAGTTCATTGGTTAAAAGATGCGAGGAAAGAGCTCAGACTTATTCTTCAGAGAACAAACATCAAGAACAGAGAGAGCAGGAGAAGGATGAAGAAGGGAAGAAAAAACAGACAGAAGGTGACTACGAATCCACGATGGATGATATTGAAAATGAGGCTGAGGAGTTATATTCATGCGATTCAGAAAGTGAAGACAAGGGAGCAACACAATATAATGGAATTTCATCTTCCGATCTTTTATCTACTTATGAGCAAGATAAAGCTGATAAACTTGAAAAAGACAGTGAAGAATCTGAAGAATGCTCATCAACATCTGTAACAGCAAATGGTGAGCAGTGGAACGAAAATAATCATAGTGGCAGTAACGTGAGTTCAGAATGGACCCTAGGATACGTCCTTTTAGGTTCCCACGGACCAACGCATCACCCAACTAATCCATTCGATGACAAATACGTTCCACAAATTGACTACAAAAGTGGTGACAAAAATACAGAAAATGTCCCTCTGAAAGCGAGCCTAATAGAGCAGAGCCGAAAAGTGTTCACCCAGAACGACTGCCGCGATCTTGGGACCTTAGATCTTCTATTGACTAAAGATAATTATAACGATGACCCGGTATGGCCGTCGCTGAAGAGTCTACATCACAGATCTAGGAAAATATTCCATCCTTACACTTCAAGAAGATCTCACAAAGAATCAAACACTTCCCACCAAAAATCCATTGATCTGGAACCATTTAACAATCAAATTTGGAAATACTTTGACATATGGTTTCCTAACAAAAATCTAAAAGGGTTCGTACTTTCAAAATCAGTCTTAACTAATGTATAAAATATGTAGATGTTTTTTTCTTTTTTTGCAATAATATCTAATTTTTCCTTAGCTTCTTAACTCTTAAACCGATTGAATTAAGTAAAATCAATCCTTTTAATTTTTTTCACAGAAGGCCAGCAGAGAATAATTTAGAATTAACACTAATAATTTCCTAATGTTTGGTTTAGGTCAGAAGAAGATTCCCATGCTTCCTGGGGAGTTCAAACCGACGAAATTATAAACAATGTTCTAGATGAATTGTCAAGAGTATATGAAGAAGCTTGCGACAGCTGCTTTGATGAGATCAAATCGAATATGAAAGTAACTGAATCTCAAACTGTAATTAAATATTGAAGTCATAAAATTGTTTTATAAGAGATACATTTTTGTTTAACTTTTCTAGGATCCAGAGATCGAAGAGGACAAGAAAAAGGAAAAGAAGGAAAATGATAAAGATGACGAAGATAACGAATAAATTATTACTTTCGCTTTTTTCCTCTTTTCTTCAACCGTCTCTCGAAAAGCTCATGCTTTTGTAATGATAATAAAGATTTCAACATTAAATGTCTTATCAACTGTATATAACTATGTAATACGTTTTCCAGACTTATCACGAAAAAAACTATTTTTTTATATGTTAATTGAAAAACAGTATTTGTTACAGAAAACTCAGCTTTTCAGGCTTATTTATAGAAAATGTATATTCATGTCACAAGACAAACGGATAATGCTAAAAAAAAAGAAAAAACAAACACTGCTTTATATTCGTTATTTTCATTTGTATATTACTAGCTCCTACTAATCAGCGTGCTACTCCTTTCATACAAGAACTTATTAATTCCCATTTGTGCAACATTATTCATCTCGTGCATTTTTAGTATTTTTTTTCCTCGAACTTATCTAAATGAACAAGGAAACAAAAAGTAAAGAATACAATTCTCATTATCATAAACATCTAAAAAAAATGTCTTTTTTTTGTCTTCAGTAATTATAATTTTGTTTGTTTAGCTTATTTATATAAATAACCTTCCTTTTTGTTTGTTTAGCTGCAATCTAATTGTATTTTGTACAAATCAGATTGTTATATTTAAAAAGAAATCAAGGAAAAGTCCTCTTAATTAATTCGCAAGTAATCTCATCCTGAGCTGACATGCTGGAGGTTAAATAGGTTGCTAGATAAGCTTTTTAATTATGCCTTATTGGCTATGCACTGCATAAATATTATACGAAAGAGCTTTCAGCCTAACTGCGAGAAGATTGCAATTATATATCAGTATATATTTACTTATCTTACAGATTCTTCTCCGGAAATGAAACTGTATACTTTTGAATTTCTTTTTTCCAGTTCCAACACCTCTTTGAAAAGAAAAACTATTCAAGTTAGTCAAATATTATTATATAACTTTTAAAACCCACTAGATGTTTCTTATATTTTTTAATTATTAGTTTTTTTTATGTGTCTGACTTGGGTGTCTGATGCAGAGATCTATCACAAGATGAAAAAAAAAGAACAAATAAAAAACAATTAAAAAAAACAGCCTTAGCACTGTTAGGATTAGGTAGCATTTGTATAATAATATAGAAAAGACAACTTTTACTGTGAAATCTATATTAAAAAACTGCTTGAGACATGCTTTTTTTAAGCGTATAAAAAAACTACCAGCTTTTACAATAAAAGTCGGCTGAGCATTTGCTTACCAACTGGTCTAAACTATCACTATCTTCTCTGAATGTGGAGCATAGACGTCCAAAGAATTGTGCAAGTTAATTCTTTTTTACTTTATTCTAAGAAAGACGACCGAGACAAAAATTTTTAAATTTTTTATAACTTTTCCAAAAAATAGGACTACCAATCATGCCTGAAATTTTCAAGAACAGTGGTTATAAAAAGAATAGGGATGATTGGTGTCCAGCTCACTATTATGCAATGTCGCTGAAGTGGGGAACAGTACTCGTCAGAAAGGATACAATATCAATGCCAAAGGAAGCTGATGTAGTAAATATACAGCCGTGTTTTAAAAAGAAAGCAGAAAATGATAACGGACGAAGCGATGACGGAAATCCAATTAAGGGAGAGATTAACAACAAATTAGATAGCGATTTTGAAAAACAAAAGGTTAATTTTGACAAATCAAACTCTCTGGAGAGGGAAGGCGAAGATAAATCTTCCCAAAATCATCAATTTGTACTACCGGTTCCAAGAGCTAACAGTTTGCATTTAGATAATTGTTTTGCGCATTATTTTAAAGAAATACCAATTCCTTCAGTTTTCGTTCCCCATTTTGAAACGTACATGGGCCCTTCTATGTCGATAAGAGGACTGATTATCTCTGAAATTGACAGACTCGGAACATTACCTTTAGTAGGCAATCGAGATGAAAGAAAAAGTAAATTTCTTAAATTTCAAAAGACAGAATAAATTACTAATTTAGCTAAAGTCAATCTTTGTAACAGATAACCAAGGAAAGCTACGAAGGAGAAAGAGCAGGTTAGTGTCATACTACTACTCCTTCATTTTCTCCCTTTTTTCCGTAACAACACTTTATATATAATTCAGACCAAGGAAATTCCAACGTTTGCAACTTGCCGAATAATTCCTCCATACTATTCGCTGTAAATTTTGTGATTATATTTATATTATATCTCTTAATATTGGCTAATGAACTACTTTTATGTCTATAAAACTTTTCCTTTTCATCCTTTCAATCATTTTTCGTGTTTATTGTGCATAAAAAATAGAAGAGACGCACCTACTAGACCTATGAACATATATATATATAGTAAACAAAACTTACATTATATTACTGTATAGATTAATAATTACTACTCAATAAAAAGTTTGTACATCTTAAGACGAACAATTTTTTTTCGTTTTCCAAAAAGATTACGAGATCAATGATAAAGGTCAACTTTTAACAAACGTTCAAAAAGATATATATAATAATTTTACTGATGAAGAAAAATTAACGGTTGGATATTGTTGTTGATACTGTAGTGAAGAAAAGTTCAGAATAATAAGAAATAAATTATTAATAAAGATTATTAAAGAGGGTTGACTTACACTAATAAGTGAATAATTTTTTAGCACATTAATCAATTTTGAACTTCTTCTTTAGGGATTCATTTTGAGGCCTTCAATTAGTTTGTCCAATTCTTTAATTTTTTTTACACCCACTTCTCTACGTAGCTGATAAACTTTTGGAAGTAAAGTGGCCAATTCTGTAATCACTCCGGAAAGAACTAGTAAACAATGATTCACCACTCTATCTTTATCTAAATAGCCATTCTCGTCCGTAGCGGCTGCCAAAGCTTCTTCTTCGGTCGGATATGGTTTATCACTCATTGGTTTGATAGGCTGCCTTCCCAATTGATCCGGTTTGACATAGTCCTCTGGAATTAAATTATCAGGTGCTAGATTACTTAAAGTTTTACCAGCCTTCTTACGAGCTACACTTATAGTCTTCAACGTCTGTACAGTCTTTAGAAATTGAATACGTTCTTTAGTTGGCTCTAACTCCCCGCTGAGAAAACTTCTTCTAAAGCGGTCCGAGCTTTTTTTAGGACTGTTGTCCAAGTAACTTTCTCTATTCGTCGACTCTGACATCTTTCTATTGACGTATATAATATTTTCGAATATCAGTTAATTATGTATGTATTACATAAATACCATGTGATTATAAAGCCACGTGACCTAGCATGAAAGTCTCGTACACTCCAAAAAAAAATTCTTAACGCAAAATTATTAAATACACATTCGAAAAGAACTGATAAAATAAAATTATCTCATTAATTATTTTTTAACAAATTAAAAAAAACGCTTGTACACAAAAAAAGAGACGTTAAAGCAAAATTTGAAAAAACCCTTTTTGACGCGACGTTCGCCATTTTTAATTTCTTGCAAAACACCCTAATATAATTAATTATATTTATACTAAGTTATATAGATATATAAAAGAACAATATTTAAATTTTCAAAGAAACTCCTTATTAGAAGAGTATTTTCAGCATATGCAAAGTAAAACTAATAACGAAGAATAAGTAACAATTATTTCGGAATGCGGTGGAAAGAGGCATTAAAAAATTAGTTTCTGTAACCATGGTAACAAGACTATGAATGTATTAGTTGAGTGAAGACCTAAAACTTTGTAATTGTTTTTTACTAATCAATAATAAATATCAGTATTCAATCATCAGTCATTTAACTTTTTATTTCAAGATTAACTTTTGTCAGAGTAACAAACTTTCAAAAAAAAATTGCGTAGCTATCATATTCAAAATGATAATAAAGTATCTATACACGTCAATTGAAAAACATTTAACCAGATGCTTTTTTTTAATCAGACATCTCAGGAATGAAGCCGTAAGGTGTTAGACGTTACATAGTAACAAAAAACAGTAAGGTTAATATTTAACAAGACATGCGCAGGAACAATTTAATGTCGAATCAAAAGTCGCGACAAATGGTCATCTGTATTGTTGAAACCATTAATAGTGGGATCGTACGAGTATCTGGAGAGATCGATAGAATAAATTCCAATCGACTCAGCACGTGATGCTGATGACTAAAATTGTTTCGCCAATAAGATGGCGGACAACTGAAAATATCAAAATATCAGAAAACAATACTTTAAAATTATTAGGTTACTTACAATATCTGCTGGAGAACCGCATCTTAGCGAAGCTTCCCTCAAGACGATATTTTGTCAATTAGTACAATTCACTTCAGTGAACCGACTTCAGAGAAAAGCTGTTACTCTCATCAGTTAACCAAGAAATGTAAAGTATAATTGACTGTTTTGGGACGGACGAAACTTTGGCTTGATGACTTATTGATAAAGATGAACCAAACAGATCCACGTGGGTAGATGGTCTGCCATTTTGAATGACTAAAAAGGATATAATTTTTAAATTATTTATTTAATGGATAAATAAAAAACTAATTACTACTTACATATTTCATATCAGAACTCACTCAGCACCTACAATAGTTCATCTTGCAGAAAGTTGTCCAATCTTGACCAAGTCAACAACAATTTACAATTTTCATCGAAATCGGTGGACCGGCCAAGTTTCCCAATTCAAAAGGACGTTTATTGGAAGAAATTTTATATATATGCTAAATTTCAACCAATCAGCTATTGTAAAAAGGACGCTATCTCCAAACGAGGCTATCCAATGAAAATTAAAGGTCAAATAAATTGGCGGGAAGAGTTTTTTTTAGTATAGGTTTATTAAAGAATTTTCCAGAAACTTTTTTCTCAAGGTCATTAAATAATAAAATGGCCGCCATTTTTTAAAATTAAACCAAAAATAAAATTATTAAACTTTTAATAATTCTTAGCCAAAGTTTATATTTTAAGTAAAAACGGTATTACATCATGACACTTATGATAAAGATACAATATTCCATAGCAAAAACTTGTCACATTCACAATTAAAGAAAGTGTTTTTTCCATTAACATTTCTTTAATAAACGTAAGAAAAATAACCAAAATTCGAATATGAACAATTTATTGAGAAACTAGTTTCATTAGAAAGTGAATAATTATAATACGACCAGCTAAAGGCGTCAATATGAAGCCTACAAGTTATGAATGACGACGAAGAAAGGAACGGTTTAAGGTCAACTGTGTAACCTTAATTTGATGCCTATAACATCAGAACAATGGTTAACGCTTTGACTATTGTTGTGGTGGGTTTCTTTGAAATGTTAAATAATTTAATTGACAAGCTCACAAGATCTATAGAGTCAAAACATATAAGCTTTGAAGTGTCGAGATTATGTCTTCATATTCTAAACATGGGTGGGCGTTCAACAGATTACTACTGGTATGACTGTGGAACATTTTGAAATTTTAATTATTCTTATCATTATAATAATATATTATCAATAATAATTAATATAATTAATAATAATATAAAGTTGAATATTTTATTATTTAATAAAGCATGCATTCATTTTAACACATTTGTCTCGATTTCGATTTGAAATTTTGTAGGTCAACTGAAAACTTGGCACCAGGATCAGGAGATTGGCGGGAAAAATCTTTATTAAAAGTATACAAAAAAAAATAATATCGGGTGATCCGTCCTGCACGTGACCGTCTAGCCTCGTTTACGAATGTAAAGTGCTTAAATACCAGATTGTAGTGTATATCATTCATTTTTACCTACAATCCAGCATGAGTTAATTCTCTGTCTGTGTCAGTTCGTCGTAAGAAGTTTTAGTTTGCTCCTTACCCACCCCAACTTTTCTTGATGAAGCCAGAATTTGGCAATTGATTGACGTCGCCTTTCTTGGCGAACACTTGTTACCGTTTGAAAATTCTTTCTCTCTTCTTCTTACATTTAACAGTAAGAGATGTCGATTTGATCCGACCCGATCATAACCCACTTATCTCTCTCTATCCCTCATCCAAAGCAGAAGTGATGATTCTTATCTAGATATAGATGAGAAAGTAATTAGTCGTTTTGATTATGGCTATTTACATCTGATCTGCTAATATATAAAAATTCATCAAGAATATAAAATACTAAGAAGTATCATGTAAACTTCGACTCTATCCTAATTCACTCGTTTGTTAGAGAGAACTTTTCTTTAGTCACACGCTGAGCTTGTTAAACATTATATTATATAAATTTGTCAGATTTTATTGTAATGTAAATTTATGCTATTTAATGTAAATATAAATCAAATAAACTTTAATAAAAAGAGATAATACTTACAACGTGAAAGAGTTGCGGACTGCGTCTTATCGCTCATCAGTAATGATCTAGGTTTCATATCGGTTTCTCATAGATTAATTATTTCGTAAACGAAATTATTAAGAAAACAGATTTAAGCGATTAGTTAAGTAGGTTGATTTATACTTTTTAATCATTATGAAGGCTTAAACTTATTTGATAAAATTGAAGAGTTGACTTTTTTGCCAGTATTTTTCAAAACGAGGCTCTTCCGGTAGAATATACCGGTAAAAGAGCATTACGACATCTCCCTTACAGTGTGCAACACGTGCGTGAGCTACCAGAAAAAGTTATCTTTCAAACATGACAAAAATGACGTAAGTTGAACTATTTTCCACTTAAGTAACTTGTAAAGCAGTTGTCTTACCAACAGGCTTAAAGTTATGGAACAATTTAATCCCGAAGATGGAAGTTGGTTTGAAGTTCCCATAAAAAATAAAGAGTCCGCGCCTGCTAAAGATTTCGTCCCTGAGACTAAAACATCCACTTCAGAAGAAAAGTTACCATCCATTCCTTGTCAGCCGCCCACTGAAATACCTCCTAAACCGTCCAACAACCTTATGTGCCACAAGAAATTCTCTAAAACAGTTCCTGACAAGCGTTTTGCTTGTGCGATGGAGATCGTTTTGGAAATAACTTCCAACGGGGAAGAGCATGAGCTAAAAGTTGTAAGGAAGTTTGGGGGCTGTACAATAAAGGATGGTGGTAAAGGCCCGTTTGATGACGCCATTTTGAGAAGTATACGCCGTCGGTGTAAAATTGATAAGGGTGATTTAAAATGCCCATTCAATCCCGCCCACGAGCGTATAAGATTTCTAAAATATTTGAAGTCGCTTGAAAACGTAAGTATTGTAGGTAAGGTTTTTTTGTTTTGTTATGAACAAAAATATACTCCAAATTAGAAAAAAAAGCGCGAAGCTGACAGAGAGAAGAAGGAACTTGAAGCCAAAGAAGATAATGCCACAAAAGATAAGCCCAAAGAAAATGAAGTCCAAGCTGAATCATCTCCTGACCCTGATGCTGAGAAAAAGTTATGTTTGCGAAGAATTATTGTCAAAAGACTTTTGGCGCCTTTTTTCAAGGAAGAAAAAGCTAGATCGAAAGGTGATAAAAATTCCCATTCAGCTGCGAAGAAGGAGGAACAAAGTCCAACTAATTCAAACGAAGTGGGACAGAATAGGTTAGCAACTAAAGCGCGTAAAAGAAGGCAAAGACGTTTGAAGAACGACAATATTATGGAAAAAACTTATAATAAAGATGGCGGCGAGAACCAATTTGAAAAGTTGAATGAAGATAATAACAAAGTTGAAGGTGATATTGCGGCGAAAACAATAGAAAAGACTGAGGATCAGGAGAAAATAAGTAGTTTTGTATTGGATAAAGAAAACATTGACGTAAATAAGGTTTGACAGTTTTAGTTGAATATCTATAGAGAAAAAATTAACAGTTTTATTATGTCAATAGGTAGAAGACAAGACGGCGAAGGAGAAGAAGAAAATTCGTAAGGAAAAGGCTGGCTTAAAGCTAGCGCTATAAATCTGTTGAAAACATTATCTACTCGATAATGAAAAGTAATTTATAAGTTTAATTATTATATAAGTATACATATATATATATATAATTTATTCGTTTTTGTATCATTTTGCTTACTTTATATTGATATCATCATCTATGCAAACTGTTTCGTAAACATTTTAATATCCTATAAATACAGTAGTTTCTCGTTCCATGGATATTCTACAATCTATTTGAATACAGCTTTGGTGTATCTTCACAACACCAATTGCTTATTCTCCGTTAAAGCTTAGGGGAATTAAATGAGCTTGATTTATACCTTGCACATTAGATAAAGTTGTAACATTTTGTATACAAATGGAAATTAGAGCATTCGACTAAGTCATACCGACTGCTGTTTTTATAATATATTCTAGGTTGGTTTATAAATGAACAAGCTGCATGAAGTATTATGACTTTGGAAGGGGAGAAATAAAGAAGATAAACAAAAATATCTCTATATAAAGAGGTAGGAAAGTTAAAAGATCAATAGGTAAAAACTAGAGATATTTCCATCTAATTTATATATTTATAGAAGAGAAGAATTTTCAACTTGTACATAAACGTTTGATCTCTACGAAGAACATTCTAAAATTATCAATGGAGGTGGGGAGAATAATACCGGAAAAGGTAAGTATCGTTGTGAAAAGGTAACAAGAATAGCGCAGACAATGAAAGGATGCGGTACAAAGTGAGATAGAATTATATGAGATCAACGATTCGTTTTGTCTTAGTTCCGATCGCGGAGACAAACAGTAGGTAAAGTATTACTACTTATTATTAATGCTATGCCATAATAAATTAATTAATTTTCTTAGCTTGAAAAGTATTAGATTTTATTTGCTCTTCTGTTCGCCACAAGGAGCCATCATTTGAACTCTGAGCGTCGTTGCAGGTATTCGTATTACGTTGTTTATTTGCATCCTGTGAGAGGCCAAAGAATCGAAATGAAAAAGATATTATTAAAGAGTCAAGCTCTTCTAAAGAAGGAAAACGCTAAGCTAGATAAAATCGCTCAACCTCCTGATTGCGTAAAAGCCGTCGAAGAGAGTTCTAAAGTGGTTTCTTTCAATAAAGAAACCCAATCTGAGGCCTTTTTTCATAAGGAAGAAGAAGAAAAGGTTTGTACTATGACTCTCCTCCTGGAATCAAAGTCGTACGTTCTAAAGCAACAAGATTCAAAGAATCAAAGTTCAATTCCCCCTACTCAACAACAGCTCCAGTTTACACATCATTTGCAGCAACAACAGCAGCAGCAACAACAACGACCACCTCCGCAGTTTCAATTAGACAGATCTTTCTTTCAAAAGGTCCCGCGTAGACAGCGCGTATCTCGTCACGGACCCGACTATTCAAGATCTGCTACAACAATGAGGTCTACTGATAATAGTCCCGCAAGTTTTCGTTGCTATTTTCCTACTTGCTATTGTCAGTATTCGTACAACAAGCACGTCAATCCGAATCTTAGACAGACTTATCGACAATCGTCCAATCCTCATATGAGATACAATGGACAGGCAAACTCTAACGCTAGTAGCACGAGTTTTTATCCTAATTCTAGCTATTCCTACTCGGGTGTAAATTTTGGTCAGTTTACACCAAATACGGCAATTTACAATGACTACTCTCCAACTTGTTTGGGCTATTCGCGTACCGCAAATCCAGTTGATCGTAGAAGTCAGAGATCGAAGCCACCCTACGAAGAACAAAAACCTGCTGATTTCAGTAATATTGGACCAATCGACTACTCAATGGATGCCAGAAAATCTATATAGATTACTACTAAACAATTACGTATGCAGTGCATTGAAGGTATATCAAAATAAAGCTGTTTTTCTGATATTTTCTCTCATTTTTCTTCATATTGGACAAAGGATAATTAGAAGTTACGTTGTCTCTCATTACCTATACACCATACTCCTAAACTTCCAAGAATTGTACAATAAAAACTCTGTGTATTGTTATTTCGTAGTAAACTACTTAACGCCATCTAACGTTCTTAAAAAGGCGTATTTAACTCCTACTTTTTAACTAGAAAGAACACTCTGTAGAATGGAACTTTTTGCTTAATAAAACTCACTTTTATCTTCGTGTTTGAATAATTTCTTATAGCATTTTATTAATAGTTGTATTACCAATTAAAAATGAATAAAATAGATAATACGGAGAGAGAGAGAGAGAGAGTAAGAAGAAAAAAAGGCGGATGGCGAAAGAAAGACAGAGGGAAAGAACAATAGATGGAAGTAAAACTCATCAAAAATTTTTATCATTTATATACTCCAACTGATGATTTAATTGGTTTGTCGTCGCTTCGAGGTACAAACTAGGAGATTTCTCGCGCTTCTTTTCCCGTTTCATACGAGATTTACTTATTAGGTATATTGTTAATATAGTTAGCCAAAGAATGATCATTATTAGTGAACTTCCGGCGCTTATTATCAATATTTTATGAAGATTCTTATTAGTACATTTGCCAGGCGGTCCTGGTGGACCTCGTTGACCGGGACGATTAGAAGGTCCGATTGGACCTACTGGACCCATTGGACCTATTGGACCAGAATTGCCCTTGTCGCCTTTGGAACCTGGCGTACCTTTCCAACCTCTCGCGCCTTTTTTTCCAGCTAAACCTTGAGAGCCTTTTGCGCCGGCCGGACCTTTCTCTCCACTAGGCCCAGTTAAGCCATGTTCACCCCTATCGCCTAACATCTTCAAATAATGAATAATACATTTCAAGCTCATTAATCTATTTACCTTTGTCCCCTTTCTTTCCCATCGGTCCTTGAAGACCAAGTTCTCCCTCAATTCCGGGTAAACCCCGCAGGCCCATTTTTCCTTCATCTCCTTTTCTTCCCATTATACCTGGTAAGCCTGGTGGACCGATATCGCCATAGTCTCCTTTCATTCCTTTTTCCCCCTTAAAACCGTGTTCTCCATCCATTCCCTTCTGCCCTTTCACACCTTTAATACCTTAGGAAAGGATTGATATGTAGCATGTTTAGACCTAGATATTATAGCTCTACAAATAGAATACAAAATAAAATCACCTCTTAGTCCAGTTTCTCCCTTTTCTCCTTTAAAACCTTTTAAATGAATTTTAATTTAGAAATTTTCTCTGTCTCTCTCTGTCTCTCAGATTTTAATTTCAATAAAAAGCTGATAGGATAGATTTACGATCTTGAAGAGAATTTTTACCTGAGGAAGAAGAAGATGAGATAAAACAAGCAAAAACAAGAATACTGATAGCATGATGAATATACTTGAAAATCATTTAGAATAGTAAAAAAAAAAATGATAGTAGAAGAGGTCATAGACTAAAAAATTTGCGCATGTATAATTACAGCAATTAAGCCACTCTGCATCGAATGATGATCATAAGCGACTTAACAGCCTATGATAATTACTTGTGTACGTTTTCATTAGTCTTTTTTTTCTATGGGTATTAGTAATCCTTCATTTTAATAAGACAAATCTATAGGATAAATTAGATGTTTTTATATGTCTATTCTGCTGTTTTCTATTGGGGAGTTTAGTGTGCACTCTGTGAATAAGAGGGGGGGGGGGGCGGGGTTTGGGAGGTGAAAGAGGAAAAGAGATAAGGTGAAGGACGAAATGTACAAGTTTTAAATAAGAAACCAAAAATATTCCTTATTAAAACCTTTAAAGGGTTTGAAAGTTTTTCCTTTCAAAAGGGAATGTTCTTTGACGATCCTCCATTTCTCTAAATACTATTAAAACGGCAATGTGTCCCTTTCAACGCTGACTCAACTCTTTACGAATATTAATAATGGATATTTGTTACAGTTTTACTTAAGCTCATTCTGTCTTTCTCTTTTCATTCGCCAGAAGCAGCGTTTATACATCTTATATAGATTGTTTCTCTTTAACTGTCTTCTTTACAAATAAGCCCCACATTCCAATTAGAGTAAGAATATTTACTATACAAACTCATTTAACAAGCTTATGATAACAAGTTAGCATATAAATTAGGAAAAGATGAAAACATCCGTTAAATAACTTTTGTTTGCAGAAGATGGATGAAATAGCTAAGAGACTCGAATTATTATTCAGACTATGTTGCCCTTTAAGACAATAAGTTTTTCATCACAATCACATTTGTTAACCTGGATGAGCGTATTGTATAAAATAATGACGCTGTATCATTTCTATATGGTAATTGTCCTCGATATAGTATAATACTCAACTATGGTAAAGCTAATACACGTATCAACCCCTTTTCATTAAGCCAAACGACAACTGTAATGAGTATATTGTTAATTTCTTGGCACCTGAGATACTAGTAGAATGGGGCTCAAGAAGCTTAACCCTTTCCAGTCGTCTGATATGATTAAATATCCCTTCATATTTCTAATCGATAGAGGGCATTGCTTGTATAATTTTTATAAATTGTTTCTAAAAATAGACTTTCGTATGTATAGTATATTCATATATTTATACAGCTTAAGAAGAGAGAGAGAGAGAGAGATTATGAAGCAAAAAAAAGGAGGAAGAGAAAGAAGAAAAACTAAAATTCCGTAAATGCAAAATCACGCTTCCCTTTAGTGTTTTTAGAGAATCACAAAGAATCTAGTCAATTCTAATAGGCTTTACTATCATCTGTAGAATACTCTATTTTATATCCATTTTGTCGTGGAAATGCAAATAACTCTCTTTCTCTCTCTTTCTCCCTCGCTCTTGCTCTTTCTCTCTATTTTCCTTTCATTTCATATTCTATCTATATCATATATATCCATCGATTTGCCTGTTTTTTTTTTGCTGTTGAGAGATTTTTTTTAAAGGACCATTCTAAGTGATGCAATTTAATTAAGGAAATTGAATAATTCCGAATGACCCAGTTGTATTTTTCCCCACACTTTGTTCTTTCGTTTATTATTTAAGGTATTACATTAAATCAGAAAGGCAACTTGAAACGGCTTCTATTATAGATATAGGACGAAGGAAAAGAAATGAGAAGCTTTTCTTCCCTTTCCCTTTCCCCCTGCCTATTTATTTTGGAATAAGAAAAAATATTAAAGAGACGCTTTTGTAATTTTTTATTTATTAATTGTCAGCTGCTAGAGGAAAATGATGATTCATATAGTCAAGTATTAAGCATCAGATGTTACCTTGACCTTGGAATTATTGAAGGAATGAATACCAGCGTTCCATCTGATAGGGAATCTTTTTCCATTATCTTCTTGACAGTAATTTCTTTCTGCAACTGATGTTGACGGACAAACTCTTGAACCTATTGATCCTTTTTTCCTACAAATGGTTACACAGCAATAACCGATCAAAGTAATTGTTAATAAACTTTGCCAAACAAGTAGAAGGCTTATAATCGAGTTCTTTGCCAGATTATCATGTTCGGGTTTCGTTTGCGATTTAGCAGAATCGACTAATGGACTCGTTACATTGGGTGGGGAAGCTTGCGGACCTGGCGGACCTCTTTCACCTCTCTTTCCAGGTTTTCCACGATCTCCTTTATCACCTCTATCACCTTTAACGCCTTTATCACCTTTATCTCCCTTATCACCTTTATCACCTTTAATACCTTGCTGACCAGTTAGACCTTCTTCCCCCTATCGCAGTAAAGGAAAGTAAAGTCGTTTCTCATTTGGAAGAGACAGAAATAAATAAACAGACCTTAGAACCTTTATCGCCTTTTTCGCCGGGTTTACCCCTAACACCTCTTTCACCCTTTTCGCCCTTGTCTCCTTTTAAATTTATTCTGGCAGTCGTCTCCTGATTAAAAGGGAATTTTGTAGATGCTGTTGTTGTTGTTGCTGACGACGTACTCTCCTCATTCTTCAAGTCGTCGCAAGAGAAACTTGTCCAATTAGGAACTGAAAGAGGTCTGTATAAGAAGTTGGCAATTAAATAATCAATTTAAGTATTGGGACCTTACCAACTTGCATAGTAAATATGATAGAAAATTGTAAAGGGATTATAAACCTTTTAAACTCAACAGTTTTGTTAGGGATTAAGGGAGAATTATCCTTAATGGAATATGTTAAACTATTCGGGGCTGAGAAATTATAAGTATAAACAATAGAGCTAGGAGTCTCCTTAATAAGGATAGCTAGGCTATTTCCTTTTTCAATCTTTAAGCAATCATTTGAATCTAAAGCAATCTATTTTTAAGGAATTTGATCAATCAAACAAATTTAAGGATGATAGATTATCTTGCAATACCGTATCGACATCCCTCGATTTCTGAGGTGCAATATTCTTCTCCTGTTTTAAAGTATACTTTAAACTATTGTCGTTTAGACTCCATACCTTTGGGAAATGAACAAGATAAATGAACAATTATAAGGAAAAATCCAATCTTTCTTACTTGTATACTAAAATTATTATAGTTCTTAAAATAGGATGTAACCGACACCAACATTCCAGGAAATGAAATGTTTCTATGTAAAAGGAAGACTGTATTGGAATCTTCTATTTGATTTTCTGATGCAACAATTCCATTTCCCAGTCGCCATAGACGTTTAACTATAAACAATACGATTATAATATACAATTGTGGAGGTTTTTCAATAATGAATATTCATTTATGTAAATTAATTAGCTAGGTAAAAAATGAAAAAAAAAAGCAAAGTAACTTAACCGTCAGTTAGGCAATGTATAGATTGAACAAAGTTGATAAGTAAAAATAACTTGAATTTATGACTTTTATCCATAATATCTCTGGCATAAATCAAGAATCAAAGTACCATTCCATTCTTAATATAACTTGATAAAAGCAATTGCGATAAGAGCGATAATAGAAGTCATAATAATAGAAATAATTCTTTTTCTATGTAGTTATAATATAGTATCTATCAACTTATATATATATATATATATATATATATATATATATAAAGCAAGCAAGTAAAGAAAAAAACCTGCTACGAACGAAGATCGATCGTTCTTGTCAATTTAATGTTTATAACGCTGCCATTGGCGACTACCCTGGCAGATTATGTTAAAACTGTCCTTCCATATTTAAAAGCATATGATATAAACTTGTTGAAATGACTAACAAGGCTAAAACTAAAAATTCTATCATATCAAATAATAATTTATAATACAAGTAATAAAAGAAAATCTTGTAAAAACTTTCATCTAAAAAGAACGTTAAAAGAACATAGAACAAGCGTAAAAAGTTTGTTTTAGCGTTTATTTCACGCATTTTACTTAATGATATTTATGATATCATTCTTAATCTATGAGAGAGAAGAAAGAAGAAGAAGAGGGTCTATTGGTGGGATTGTGTCATTATTAAATAAATATAGATAGTATATATAATAAATGCGCAAAATGTATAAGTAATGAAGCGATCTATAAATTATAGACAATATCAAAAATAACCTTCAAAAGGAACTCAGCTATTCTTTTATAGATTTGTCCAATTGTATAGCGTCATTTTCATTACATAGCGTCTAATATGATCATTAATCAGTGTACATTCGGTTGAAGAGGATAGGAAACTAATAAAAAAAGGAGGGGGAAGAACAAAGAGAAAACAGAGAAAACAGAAACAGAACAAGAACAAAGACGGAAAAAACAGAGGAGGTGGAGGAGAAGAAGAGAAAATATAGATAAACAAATAGATAGATAGATAGAGAGAGAAAGAGAGAGTAAAGTATTATTTAGATATGTCTTGCCTAACTTATCCGGCAATCGAAGACTCGGTTGTTAGGGAGGAAAGCGGAAATTTAACATTAAAAAAAGTGATTTATGAATGCTATACTGGCGAATTAATTAAAAGAGTTTGTAACAATGGACAATGGTCTGGAAAGGATTCTTGTTATATTTTTGGTTTGTAATTCGAGTTTGTCACTTTGTTTTTCTATTTTTGTTTATTTCAAACTTTCTTAACAATTTTTTCTATCGTCCTCTCCAATCTTCTATACAGAGTCGAAGGGTTTTATCGCTTGCGGTTTGATACTGTTCATCGCTTTGATAATATTGATATGGCTAAGGATTGATTTTGTCTATTATAAAAAGAAGAGATCAGCAGTAGTAAAGAAGGGTAAACGCTTGACAAAAGAAAATGGTAAAAGATATAGGCCTTTACCATTTATTATATCTCACAAAGTATTTCCGATCAAAGAATAACGATTGGTATAATTACTTTTTTAACGATAATTTTAATTAAAAGTCATTATTATTTTCTTTATTTTTTTGGAATAAATTAATAAATTAATAAAATTTGCATATTAATGAGTTGTATATTTGTTTCAATATCTATGGAGAACGTTTCTCGGTTGTTTGTTTCTGAAAGAAAAAACAAATAGATTTATTGAATTCGTTGGGAAAAAAAGCATATTTTATTTGTTCAGACCTATTTAATTGTTGAACGGAAACCTTATTGGACGATTGATTTGGTAGATTAGACGCTTTCCAGGAAGATTCCAATTTGGAAAAAATGCTAACGATTGGCTGTTTTTGTTTATTCCTTTCTGACTTATCAGTAACGACCCTTAATCTCGTCAGATAGGAAATGATATTCTCTGTTCTTCTTTGATCTACGGAGAAGATGTAACGATTCTTAAGTTTATAAATCTTAATCGCAAATTATTAAGAGAATTTTATACCGTCTTCCCTCTGAGCATCTTGATTCCATCTTATTGATCTAGTCGAATCCCATTTTCTTGATTTTAACGTCCTATGTTAGAGAATTAATTAGGTTAAATTAATTAAATTAAATGTTTCTATTTATTTTGAAATTGGGTAAAAATAAATTGCTAATCTTACGCGAAATCTGGCGGATCGACTAATATGGCTTCGGGGTTGACAGTAACCTTTTTAGGTCTACCTTTTCGTAATTTCGCTAAAATACCATCTTCGTCTTCCTCTATAACATCTTCCTCTTCATCTTCGTCGAGAAATTCGTCGGCGTAATTTATTCTCGCCATATCTTCACTGATATTATTATTATCATAACTATCGACTTTCTGCAAAGCTTGTAATCTAGGAGCGGTACAGGGGGTGCTTTGCCTTGAGGCGTCTCCTTTGGATTGACTGTTCTCATTAGCGGCAGTGGCGGCTTCGTCTTCGGCAAATATATTATATACGCCGTTGTTTTCCATTAGTTTTTGATTATTATCATAAGTGCATATCATATTCCTATGAGCTAATAAGTCGTTGTAAACTTGATTAGATCTCAACGGTAGTGTAATAGTGCCAGATCCAGTTGTACTAACATCAACTGTATCTACAACATGATCACGAAACTGACAACCGTTGGCTAAAGAGTGAGCGTCCAATCTAAATGATTTCTGTTTGCAACATTCCCAAGAAACGCTCTCCTGTAGAAAAACTGGAGCTTGCGGATGATATCTGCAGGTATTTAATTGGCTACATTGAAAAACAGAAGAGCATCTAGAGCACGTTAAACAATTAATTTTCCCCCATAATTTCCAATAAACGTGACGCCAGTCATTCTTTGGAGATTTCGATTTTAATTCTAATATATAATCGTTAACATCCCAGTTTGGATCCTTAATATGAGTATGAGTAATTGTTCCTCTATTCGATATTGTCATTCTAGAATTTGAACAGGGTATCTTCGATTCTAAAGACCTAGTTAACAGCTTCCCGCAAGCCGAACAAGAGAATAAAGTTGAAGCATTCTCTGGAGAATCCGTATTATGAAACGAAGCATCGAATAACGTAGTAATCTTTCTCATGAACAATTTACTCTTGAACTTATCTCTTCTGTCCTTAAGCGAATCGATTTTGTTATGGCTTAATCCATCCGCTATCCTATACAAGGGCAAGTAAACAGATAAGAAAAGAAATGTAATTATGAGCTGCATTTGTACATATATATTTATAGAAGATATTGCGGAATATATGATAATAATGATAATTATTCAAATCACTCATTTATTCATAAGATAATGCCTCAAAATGAGGACGGAGAGTGCAATATTAATTTATACTAATTTAACGATATAAGTGAAGTTTTACCTCGCAACGAGTGAGTCATTAATACAGTTCATGTTTGACGGAGCTGCCAGAATACTATCCATATTATTATGGCAGAAAGTGATGCATTCCGAAACAAGACTGTCCATTTTTAAGAAATCGGATGATATTAGAACAGATATAACATTGCTGGCCTCTATATATGTTTGGAAAGAAAAAAATTTAATAAATTATTCTAATTGTCTCTATGTGAAAGGGAAATAAAGATAGAAAGAAAAGAATAAATAACCTAATTTTGGTACATTGCTACTATTTCCTTCCAAATGTCTTTTGACATAGGTCATAAGCCATTCGAAGATTGTGACGTCACAGTGAACGCTTATATCAACGTCGTCAGCCCTTTGCATATCTGTACCGGACAAATATTCGGCAAAGTATTTCATCTCTCTTACGAGTACTTGACGGGGACAGTTGAAATCCTTTTTTACGTCTCTCGCTTCATCGCACACGTGAATGATCATTGTTGGCCTAATTTAAATAAAATAAATACAATTTTCCCCTCAAAACAATTTCCTCCCCCATCCCTTTTACTTCTTTACTTTCCGTTCCCCTCCCTCGCCGTCCCCATTATAAATGAATGAAAGGATAAGGGAGGGAAAAAAAAAAGCTAAACTAAACAAACCCTAAATCCTTTAAGTCGGAGAATCTATTTTCTGCTTCATTCTAATTGGTTCGAAAAAAAAGAAGAGATGAAGAAAAACAAAACAAAAAGAGACAAATGGTTTTTTTTATTACAGATGATAATACTTACATTAATAACCGATGTCTTCGTTTTAATCCCGCTGTTACCTATTCATAAATATAACCATTTTAATATATTATCTCGAATAATGGAGCTATACACCCCCTACTCCTTTCTCCCTTTTTATCATATTTATTAATAATATATACATTAAGTACCTCTAGCAGACTTTTGGCTTGAGTGTATACTATCGCTAGATCTTATATTTTTTCTTTGAGCTTGATTAAATGTCCCACTAATCGGTGGATCATCCGTTGTGTATTTGGAATTAATTGCCAATTTATGCAATGATTGTTCTACCTGTTTGTTTGTTTTATTAAGTAAAAAAGAAATCTTGTTAATTTTGAAGGTATAGTGTTAAAGAAATTTGCTACTTACTTGATTTCCGGCCGATGAAGTTAAAAGCCTGCTGAGCTTGGTTATATTTGGACCACCCAAAAAAATATTCGATTTACCCGATCTGCTTATGGAAGACAATAAAATATCAACAATCGGATCTTTCGTTTGTCTAATTGTATCGTTTCTAGTCATTTTTATTTATTAATTTTCATTCAAGTTTCTTGTATTTTTGTTTTTTTACTGTATTTTTAAGAATAATTTGTTTCAGATTCCTTTCCCTTAATGAACCGTAAAAGTTGATGTCAACCACGGTACCTTATTAGAAAAAATACAGCCTATCTATAAGACCCTAATAGGAAATATATGTTAGCAATCCATTATGGAGTTGTAGACAAACGAAAGTGTACAGAAGCCATTTTTACTTATTATCGTAGACGGTATTCTATTTTTGTAAATAAAAACTGGTTGTTATCGAATATTTCGTTGGTGGCAGTATCTATGGCAACAACTGTCATGGACAATTGACCAGACGATATATAATAATAATGATAATATAGACAAAATAAGTAGTTTAAATATCGACAGCTTAAAAAAAATCATGATTCGTCCACCTAAAGACAAACAACCATTATGGAAAATAAATAATGATAAAGCAGATAAGAAAGGCTTCCGAAATACTGTATATTCAGTTAATGGTAACGAATATACAGGGGAATGGTTAAATAACAAACGTCACGGTATAAAAGGATAAATGAGACTGAAATTTAATAGGGTAAAAACTAATAGAATGAATTATTATTTAGGTAAAGGAACTTATAAATGGAAGGCGACAAAAAATATGTATGACGGAGATTGGAAAGAAGATAAAAGGAACGGTTTCGGTACATTAAGCGTACCAAGAGAAGACGGAGGCTATGAGAAAATATATTCTGGAGGCTGGAAGAATGATAAAATGCACGTATGTAACCTTTTATGCTATAAAGGAGTATAACGACGAACAAAGCTTGTAACCAAAGATTCCATTTTTCTCTCTAATAGGGTTATGGTACCTACTTTTATGGCACAAAGGCTTACTTTGAAGGAGAATGGTACATGGGCCGTAAAAGCGGTTGGGGAAGAATGTATTATGAAGATGGCTCTGTTTACGAAGGGGAATGGTACGATGATAAAAGGCACGGGCAAGGAATGTATAGAACGTCGGATGAGAATCGCTACGAGGGAGAATGGCAAGATGATAAGAAACACGGGCACGGAAAGTATTATTTCCTAGATAAAGGACAAGTCTACGAAGGCGTTTGGTTTGAAGATACAGCCAAGTGTGGCGAGATGAAGGACTTTTGCAGAGAAACTGCTCCAGACCCGTCAAAGTATCCTCTACCTCAATGCTATCTAGCCAACTCCCAGCAGATTCTCAACAATGCCGAAGAGGATTTATCAATTAAGGACATTTAAAATCCTAAAAACCGAAAGATAGACAAAAGGAAGAGATGGGGGAGACACAGTTCTCGACTGCCATATGTAAGCCTACATTTTACTTGTATACATATTTGTTCTTCAATTGAAATACACCGATAAAAAAAAATTGAAAAACCAAACCTAGCAAACATACGCGCTTAAGTATATTCATATGTTTGTAAGTTTGTGTGTAAAAACATACATTTGTACTGTAAACATGATATAATCTAGCCAGTACCATTAATAACCTATTCTTGGTCAATCGATAGGCCTAGCTCTAACATGTTGCCGAAAGAGGGCGTTGCTCGGTAAATGACGTCACTAAATCATACTGAGAGAAGAACGATTGCTGCATATCAACGTGTTCTGTAGCGTAAGATATATCTGAATATTCCGCATTTTTTGAGCGGTGATTTCCTATTGATCCGGGTCACATAAGCGATAATGTAAGTATGTGTAAATATCATCCCGATCTTTGATTTGCAGATACAACAATTTAGGCAATTTCGACGGCCAACGCCCTTGACGTCAGACGCTTCTTCTATCTTTCCCTTAACCAGTGCCTGGGCACGAATTTAGCCGCCTACGCGTGTCGTCACGTTTTTAACGCTGATTCAGCGACCTTCTTTTACCTCATTGTCCGCAAGAGATCCCAATCCCGCAGCCTCTATAAATTCTCTACTCTTTGCACCAAGCTTATCGTCAGTGTTGTTGTGTTTTTGCCAACTATTTCTTGCTCTTCGTAATTGTAATTGAAAGTAATAGAAACTATATAATTGATAATATAACGATTCCTCTTTTATCAATAATAAACAGATGTTGATCAAGGAGTACCGAATATGCATCCCGCTAACCGTTGAAGAATACCAAATTGCTCAATTGTATATGATTCAGAAGAAGAGTCGACAAGAGAGTTCTGGAACTGGATCTGGAGTTGAGATACTTATAAATCAGCCATATAACGAGAGTGGAGGACCATGCGGGCCTGGTCAATACACTCATAAAGTCTATCACGTTGGCTCCCATTTGCCAGCTTGGTTTCGTTCGATTTTACCAAAGTCTGCTCTAAGAGTTGAAGAGGAGGCATGGAACGCTTACCCATACACAAAAACAATCTATCGTTGTCCCTTCGTCGAGAAATTCAGTATTGAGATTGAAACAAAGTATTTAAAAGATAAAGGAGAACAGAATAACGTATTTAATCTATCAACGTCTGAATTGCGTAATAGAACAGTTGGTAAGTTAATGACGTTTACACTTAATTATGTTGATGAAACAGTTTCTCACCTTGAAATATTATACGCTACTTGTATATTGAGAGTAGACATAGTAAGATAAACTAAGACAGAGAGTAGAAAGCGTGATATGATTCAAAAATCAATTTATAGAGATCGGTTCTCTCGTTGAGAGCATGATTATATTCCTTTAATTGCTTACTGCGTACACACACGCGTACAACACTAATATATATATCGTAGAAAGAGATCGATTTTTAAATAATGACAAATATTTCTTCATATTCTCCCTCTCACCCACTCTTCCAATTACTATAAAATCCTATCCCGTTTTAATCATCAACATAATTAAGGGAAACACTAAGCGGATTTCTATTGATACGATTATTAATTCACCAATGAGCAGATTTTATCGATATCGTTCGAGATTCGGTCTCTGGAGGAGAGTATTGTCCAGAGGAAGACCCAAAATTGTACGTTTCTAAGACGACAGGCCGAGGCCCCCTATCGGATAATTGGAAAAATGAATGTGGTGATCGTATCATGTGTGCTTACAAGCTTTGCCGGGTTGAGTTTAAGTATTGGGGAATGCAAACAAAAATTGAGAGGTTTATTCACGAGGTGGCTCTCAGAAAGACAATGGTTAGGGCTCATCGCCAAGTTTGGTGTTGGCAAGATGAATATAATGGAATGACTATGGATGATATAAGAAGATTGGAAAAGGAAACTCAATTGGCTCTTGCCGAGAAGATGGCGTTAGCAAAACAAGCGGAAAATGGTGGAATAAAGTCAGAAAAGGAAGCCGAACAAGTGGAAATAGAAGCTACATCGTCAAAGGCGGTTTTTGTCGTTAATGAAGATGTACAAAAAAGAGATTCATGGGCTGACGCAATTAGCTCGATAGGAATGGAGCATATTGAAGACGATAGTTCCGAAGACGAATTTTACGACGCTCAAGGTATACTTACAATAAAGCTTTATCACTTTCCCATAAAAAATGATTGCCTAGTTAGTATTAATTCTGGAAAGAGCTCTTTTTTTTTAGTTGGTTTTCTTCAAGCTAACTATCCTTCTCCGTTTATCCGGGCCCATTAATTTATTATTATAATTATATTAATTGCAATCTTTATATCATTTTCAATTCCTTTTTGTGGAACACTTCAATAACCCCTTCCAATTTTTCCATCCTTACCTTTTGTTCCTTTGCGCTCTTTTATTTTAATTCTAATATAGAATGTCTTTTTTTGTATTCGCATCTCTTATAGAAGAGGTAACTCGCGAACGTTTGCTCAAATCCAGTTCTATGGAATTTATCGTCCCCAGCGACGAAACTAAACAAGGTGATAATACACTGCATAATATTTATGTACAAATTATATGCAAATTTATTTACACACCTAAGTACTAACTTTCTTTGTTGCTAGAAAGAGAAATCGTTAAAAAAAATATCCCTTCTAGGCATTCAGCGTTTAGTCGTTTCCATTGGTAACGGGTCTTTGGTAATTTCGCGCTTTTTAGAGGGAAAAATAATTACTAACATCTAATAATGCACTGTTTTTTTTTTTTCTTTTTTCAACATTTTAATAATATAGTTTTTCACTAATAATTTAGACTAATAATAATGACTAAAAAAAAAACAACCAAAAAACAAAAAACGACCTAAACGTTGAATAGACGTATAGATATAATTATAGATGTGTTTATTTTATGCATATGTATATATATATATATATATATACTGTACATAAACTGTACATATATATATATATACTGTATATATGTACATTAAATCTTTGTATTTCTTTAGATTTACATACTGTACATGTTTGTTTATTTATTGCTTTTATTAATTTATTATATATAAATCAATTTGATACAGTATCTTTGAAGTATTGCATCAAATATATCTATATACCGTAAAAAGAAGATGATTATATAATTTGACATATATTTTAATTTTTTTTGGTTTTTCTTTTTTTTTATAATTTTTTGATTATTGGACAGATTTTTTAACGTATTTTTTTATTATTAATTTTTAAGTAAACACTATGCAATATTTTGGAAAAAAATCTATAGCATACCCGATGTTGCAGATGGAGAGTTAGCTACATCGTTCGATAAGAAATTGGAACGCTATAAACGATTACAACAGGATCCTCCATTAACAACGGCATCTG
The DNA here is from genome assembly GCA_904063045.1 of Dimorphilus gyrociliatus. NCBI lineage: Eukaryota > Metazoa > Annelida > Polychaeta > Dinophilidae > Dimorphilus > Dimorphilus gyrociliatus. Next base: position 119,051 of record CAJFCJ010000013.1, on the reverse strand, counting down.
GACCGTCAACAGCTTTAAGTTCTAGTCAGCAACCGTGCAGAACGACTGTATTATTTCTGGTAGCTCACGGGGGTAGCGTTGTGGAAAGTGGATCTGAGCTGAAGTCTACAGATGTTAATACGCTGCGATCAACAATTGATGCTGTTTTAGCGTCTCATTATCCCGCTATGGTTGGAAGGCTTGCTGTTCGATTGGTTCAGTGCCCGCCTATTTGTAGCGAAGCGTTGGAACTGCTTTCTACACTCTCTCCAACTTTCCAATTTCCACAAGTCCCAAGAATTGGCAATGACGCTGCCATTTTAGCCGCCAATCATATTCCTGTTAGCTGCGTGCCACTTTTTGCTACGGGGAAACTACATAGTTATTCTGAAAGTGTCCTGCAGATGGTTAAAAAATGTAATCAGGTTTATAATGAATTCCTGCAGTCCGAAGAAGGTGTATCATTCAGGGGAAGGGTCTGTATTATTGGAGATAGTGTTGGATCTTTGTTGGTTTACGACGCCCTCATAAAAAATAATCCATTCCTGTCCAATAGCCAATTGAATGAACTCAGCGAAGAAGAGGAAATAATTAGCAATCCAGATTTATGCTCCGATGAAGAGTTTTATTCCACTAAACCTGCATCACCTAGAAGTTCAAATCGTTATCCAGCCTCTTGCCCTGTTTCGAGGAGAACATCGACTGGAAGTTATGGAGGAGAAAGCGGAAAATTCAATTTCGAAGTTTATGATTTTTTTATGTTCGGTGCGCCACTCGGCCTACTTCTTGCCTTTAGACGCCTTTGCAAGACAGATGAAAGGCAAAGTAAGTTAAAACAGTTTTTCAATTAATTTTTCATTTTTCTATTCTTTTTTTAAAGAATATCTTTTAAAAAAAGAAATTTTCTTTTTGAAAAACAAATTTAATTTTTTTTCTTAAAATATTGATACTTTTGTAAAAGATCATTTTACAATAAGAAATTGTTTCCTTATATCAGTATAATCTTCAAATTATTTCTTCTAAGACGTTATTTAAACAACTTTTTTTTTTGGAGCATTTTTTATTGTTCTTTGGTTTTGGGGAGAAATTTTTTATGTTCTATATTTTTTTGGAATATTTTCGTATTTTTTATATTGTCTTTTTTTTAACAACTATTTTTTTTTGCTTTAAATTTCAGCTGCTTTAAATTATTTTCTTTGCTAAAATTTAATTTTTTTCGACAAAATTTCCGTTTTTTCTGGTCCTAACAGCTTCAACTCCTCAATTTCTCGATCCATCTCTTCTGACGCTTGGAAGGCACAATATAATACGCGGTACTACACAAAAATTAAAAAACAAACAAACAGAATTAACCAAATATTTTTTTATTAGAAATCATAAAAAATTACTTTTGCAAAAAAAAATTAACGCCTACTAATATAATTTATTTTTTTATTTATTTATTTTTATACGAAAAAGAATAAAAGAATTCTTTTTTAGAACAATGGTAGAGTATTTTTAACAAATAGTTTTCTACGAAAAAAGATTAATTATAGAATTTATATTTCAAAATGGTGTAGTAATGAGACACTTATTAATTTTTTTGTCATTAAAAATGAAAGAGAAATAGTAAAGAATAGAACAAATAATAAATATTAAGTGAAAACTGGCGTACAATAGACATTTCGCCTGATATCAATTCTTTTATTCTTTTTTACTTTTATTCGATTTATGTAAATCTTTGTTTTATTATTACTTTTAATTTATTTATTGCATATTTTTCCCTTATTTTCTTTTATATACTTATATATATATATATATTAATATACATAGAATATATATATATATACAGTACCGATACCCTATTTTTGGCCACCATTTTTTTTTTTGAAAATTAAATTTTTTTTCAACTTTGGCCTAAGCAAGATGTTTTTACCAGAAATTAAAATGAAGACAAATTATCTATCCTTACTTGAGAATTATAAAAGCTGTATTTAATACAAACTTGATAAGAAAAATATATCTTTTCATCAATGAGGTGTTAAAATCGATTTTTCTATATTTTTTAAAATAAGAATAATGAAGTTGCGAATGGTAAAAATGAAAGTCATTTTGTAACAGTATTAGATAATTTGTGAAAATTATTCTTGAATATTTATCACTTACTACTTTTACTTAATTAACCAATTTAGTCAATGTTTGCATAAATCAATAATTTTCTTATTTCTATTGTGATAAACAAAGATTTTATAAATCTCACTTAAAGATAGATGAGTTGTCCTTATTTTAACTTCTCTTTAAAACATCTTGTTTAGGCCAAAAAAAAGAAAAATTCATTTTTGGAAAAAAAAAAAAACAAGTGGCTAAAAATAGGGTACCTGTACTGTATATATGTATAAATGCAGTATACATAATGTACTGCAAACATAGAGAACGGAGGAGCCAGCATCATCCTTTAGAAAATTCTGTCTAAAGTGCATAATACAATCAATTGCTGGTTCTTTCTTTCCGCATATAGCTATCTCTTACTCAAATATTCTTTCCTTATTGTATGTTCTTTAGAAATTAGCCAATGATCATTTAATTCTAATTATTATCCCCCACCTTCTACGTTGTATATTTATATATATATATGTACTAGTCATATATAGCATATATATACATATATACATATATATATTTATACACGTATAGTATATATTTATAATTATGCAATTTCTTTATTTTACGTTATATAATAATAATTCTTTTAATAAACTACAGATGTCATACCAAAACCTAGCTGTCAGCAAATCTACAATATTTTCTACGCAACGGATCCGTGTGCTTGCCGTTTGGAGCCATTAATTAGCGAAAAATTTCGTTTAATATCTCCCATTAACGTTTCGAGATTTCAAAATTTTCCAAGAGGAAATGGCCAAAGTGTTCACGTTGCCGAAGCCATACAAAATCACATGGGACTGTTCAGCGAAACTGAAATTAGCGTTTCCGACTTAACAGCTGTAACAGCTAAATGGTGGGGAACTAAACGCATTGATTATGTTTTATACTGTCCGGATGCTCTTAAAGAGATAAATCCATCCGCCTTGCCATATTTACTGCAGTCGTCTTTCTGGGAGTCGATGGACGCTATTGCATTCCTTCTCAGGCAACTATTAAGCCAAACAGACTCGGACTGGAGAAATCCGAGTGCCAATCATTTATCAGGAAGATCGTACAAACCTGAGGAACCAACTGAAAAATGGCTTAAAAGGAGAACTGCGATCAAGTTGCATAATACAGCGCCTAATCATAGGGCTAATGATGTTCTTATTGCTGAGGATAAGAAGCAATTACTAACAGCAAAGTTTATGTATGGTATCCTCGACGTTGCTTTATCTAGTGAAAGAGTTGATATTCATGTGCAAAGATCGCCGCCGGACGGTGAATGGTGCTTTTTAGATACGGTTCGCACCGATTCAAGCGGTAGAGTAACGTACGAGGTTCCAGAAGATAAGCGTCTCTCGCTTGGTATTTACCCTGTTGTAATGACCGTGCGAGGGGACCATACAACCGCTGATTTTAGCTTAGCCGTTTTACCACCCAAAACGGAAACGGTTGTTTTTAGTATAGATGGTTCATTTACTGCTAGCGTCTCTATTAGAGGAAAGGACCCAAAGGTTAGAGCCGGAGCGGTCGACGTTGTACGCATGTGGCAGGATCTTGGCTATCTAATACTCTACATTACAGCCAGACCAGATATGCAGCATAGAGTCGTCGTCTCGTGGCTGGCTCAACATAACTTTCCATACGGTATGGTTGCATTCATGGATGGATTAACGGCCGAGCCGATGAAACAAAAAACTCAATACCTGCAGCACTTAGTTAAAAATGCAAATATAAAAATTCACGCGGCCTACGGGTCATGCAAAGACATACAAGTTTATCAAACTTTGGAGGTTGAACAATCTCATACTTTCATTATTGGAAAACCGTCCAAAAAGCATCAAAAGGAGGTTGTTGTTCTTACTGGTGGCTACGCCCAACATTTGAATGATCTTACAACTCATCCGGGAGCCCGTCCAGCATCTGGTAATGCACGTTTGTTTTTGAAAAAGACGTGCTTTAGCCTTCCAGGTCAAACTCAAAAGTCTAAGAAATCAGTTAGAAAAACAGCGTCGCTACCGTACAGGAGAAACACAACAAGGGAAGCCGAACCGTCGACGCCAACTATTAATGTTAAGCATATATGAGATACATGAATATTTTTCTTTTTGTGCATAAAGAATGCAGTTATAGTATAGGAATACAAAGAATATGCTAACTTATAATTCCCTTCTCGCTTTTCATTCTCGCCGGAAACAGTCTATGCACTTATTCTTTTAAAAGTTCTCCGATAAATTATCGTATTCCTCATATATCAAAGATAATGTGGGCAAGATACACTGACATATTACTAGGTTATAAACAAAATACACTTTACGACAATTATTTCTTTGCTTATTCCTCTTTTTATTTTTTTCAACAACTTATATGATTGTAGATTATCTTTCTCATAGGCCGAATCACTGTAGGGATGAAGCATAATTCGATAAAAAGAAATCAATTTTTTTTCAGACTAGAGAAGAACTTTTTTAATCTTTTATCTCAAAAATTTGACCTTTATTTAAATTTTATAAATATTCATGCATATATTTAATTTATAACTAACTATAAATAAATTTTTATATAATATATATATATATATATATATATATATATAATCTATTAAGTGCAAAGAGTTAATCTCATTTTATCTAATTTTTTAGACAAATCTTTAAGTTTGTTTTTATTTTTTTAGAAGAAAAATATAGAAGAAACTTTTTTGAATAGAAAGCAGGAAGACAAGTCTTTGGAAATAGGATATGATTTTATCAATTTCAACCTATTTCGATATTTTTTTTCCTTTTCTTTTTTTCCTCTTGTCTTCTCTTTTTATTTATTCCCGAATATAAATCGAAATAGTAGACGCTGCATCATTTTCTTCTTCTTAAACCTCCGCAATCAGTGGTTACGTCTCTAAAAATACTAGAGAAATTCCCCTTATTTCTTACAAAGGAAATAAATATAAGAAAGGAAAAAAAAAAGTACACTGTTGCTAGTTTTTCAACCTAAGTAACTATGAGAGTTAGACGCTTTAAACATCAATCTAGAATGTGTGTGTGTGTGTATTTTATATAGAGATAATAGACGTTATAATTCTTAATTTCAAAAGTGTAAAAAATTAGAACAAAGCGTTCACTACGTAATTTGAAAAGAAAGTATGAATTAAAAAATGCACTAAAAATAAAGAATAAAAATTGATAAGATTTGTTTTTTTTTTATTATTTTTTGTTGTTGTTGTTGCTGTATATTTCTTCATATAAAATACAAGGTGAAAATATTCATTTACAGAGAAACTCTATTAAATATAAATAAATATACATAGAAGAGTAAAAAGATTGCGAATAAATATATTAATATATGTACATATAAGTACTTATAAGATTTTATTCAATAAAGGGACTTGACTTGTACAAATTCTTATACAGTATATTAATATATATCTGGCTATATATATATATATATATATACGTACTGTATATATATATATATATACTGTATACATTCATGTACATGTGTATTTATAAATTTTTATAGACCTAAATCAGGAAATAACTCTTACAGGGGAATAAAAGGATACTGTTATTCCTTTTTGCTTGTCTTTCTTTTTATTTCTTACATTACGACTCTTCTTTTCGTGTTCGTAGATCTAAGACAGATTCGACGGCTGGAGGAGCAAAAGTTGTCTTTGCGCTCACTAAAACACCATCGGCCCCAACGTAAGCCGTTCTTTTATGAGCAGTTAACACCTTATCTAGGCCGTGCTTGTTCTTCATGTGCCAATTCATAGAGTTTCTTTGACTGCAGACATAATCGCAAAGTGAACAAGCTAATGGTTTGTAACCCATATGCCACCATTGATGAAGTTTTAGTTGTCTTGTGTTTTCGAACTTGAGATTACATCCCTCGTAGTCGCATTTTGTAACGTTTCGCTCTGGGGGCCTTCGTCTAACTTGTCCTTTCGATCTACGTTCGGAAAGCTTGGCCAATTTCGAATGAAGTCCCTGATGGGCCCTGGTATGGAGTAGCAGACGCCATTCGGATGGTTGAACGCTACCGCAAATAGAACACACGTACTTATCATCGTCATCAATGTCGTCGCTATCCTCTTCCATCTCTTCGGCGCCTTCTTCCCTAGTATCGGCATCGAATCGATAGGAGAGTGGTACCTGCGTAGGTAGATCCATTAGTTCGCTTTCGCTGGAGCTCTCAAAGTTTTCGGGCGACAGCATATAAATTTTTAAATCGTCCTCATCACCTTCTTTCTTTGAATCATTTCTAGTCAACTTTCTCTGTTTGGAAGGCATTTTCATATGAAACATAAAACCATCCGTCATCTTTCCATTCGATATCGGTTTAAACTCTCCGTCAACTTCTTCTTCTTCCTTTTTCTTTTTCTTTTTCTTTAACTTGCTCTTCCATAGTCGACTAGCAATCGAATCTAGCTTCCTCTTTTTTGTCTCCACTTCATCAGTTATTGGCGATTGCCTCTTTTCTTCGTTATAATTCCAATGTTCTAATAATATATCCTCATCACATTTCGGCCTAGATGCTTTCTTCCTCTTAGACGGTTGTAATTCGCCTCCGGCAACCAATCGAAAATCAAATCTACATGCATCAAAATCCGTCATACGTACATTTTATACATTTTTTAACATATCCGGATAAAGATTATTACAAACGAAACAAACTTAACAAAGCTACTAGCAGGATAAGAGAATCAACGCCACCGAGTGGCGGAGCACATACCCTATTTGGCGTTTCTAAAAATAGCATGCTTTGCGCCTATCTCTAGCCGCAATATCTCGTTACTTTACCATCCTATACACGCATACAACATACATATACGCATACACGTTTTATTTTTCTTTCTCTTTTCTGACCTTTTCTTATTAATTAATATACATTTTTTTTATTAATTATTATTATTATATTCTATTATAATTATTAAAACTATTTATCCTCTTTGTAGTTTATTCATTTTGTTCCTTTTTCCTAACAAACTTAAAATTGCTTTATTTACTCTCCCCCCTCTTTTTTTTAGTTTTATTTCTTTTTAAAGTTCTTTCTCATCGCCCCCTTTTTCACCATCACCTCCCACCCCCACCTCTCTCTCTAAAACTTCCCCCACCCCCCTCTAAGTATGTATGTTTCGCCAAACTTTCCATAAGAGTACTACTATTGTTGAGTAGTTATATGAATAGATCAATCTGGATTGTCCTTTCCATTAGCTACCAAAATGTCGAAATCGCAGCAAATACATGAAACTTCCGTTAGCTACACTCATTGTTCAGCATGCGAATGCAGTTGTTCGTCATCTTTGGATTGTGAGTGTTTATGCGATAGTTCTGCAAGCGAAGTTATCTTATTGTCTGATTCGTCCAACTCCAGCGGCAATGAATTGGAAGCCTTGGGGGCAATTGGTGGTAAAGAGGAAGATAATATAAAGCCAGTTTTGGAAAAGATTAATATAGCTACCGTGACTGGAAAGCAAAGAAGAGAAACTATAGTCTTTCCGGTCAGAAATACACTTTGCAATATCAACATCTTACCTACGATAGACGAGAATACATCAGAAATATCCCCAGAGACGGTAAAGACAACGTCGCCGAGAAAAAAAATTACAAAAAAAGTAAATAAGAGAATGGCTAAAACTAAAGCTGAAACGTCAAAATCCAAGAGTAAGAAACCTAAGCGTTACCTTCACTTGAACGATGTAAATTTCCGATCGAGTATAAAGAAAACCTTGAAAACGTTACATCCGGATATGGGTATTTCTAGTGAAGCTCTTGCAATCTTAGACGAAATTCTTAAAAGTATATTTCATCGTGTTGCAATGGAAGCAAGAGACTTAAAATCACTTAAACAGCGAAAAACTATGACTGTTGAAGATATTCGAGCAGCAATTGTTCTGATCTTTCGAGGACAGTTGGGTTCACATGCAGTTTATCATGGCGATGCAGCTATTAAATTGGTTGAAGAAAATTCCAAATTATTAAAAAAACGCAATTTAGAAGAAGAACAATAAATGTTCTTTATTTCTTTTTTTTTTAACAAAAAAAAACTCTAGCATATTTCTTTTCCTTTGAAAAGTCTATGTATTCCTTACAAAATTTAGATATTTTAACAGATTTCAAATAATATTATTTTTTCCCGTAGATTCTTCTTTAAACTATATTTTTAGAATGTTTTATTAAACCGTTTTAAAATGTTCTTTTAAATTTCTTTCGGAATAAAAAAGAAACTAATGAGTACTATGATGATTCATTAATAGGTGGCGTTTTAAGTAGTAAAATTGTCAACAACCTGCGAAGAAGTAAGACGTAATACACAAAATTTTAGAAAATTGACAAATTAAAACGCTTGGAGGATTATTAATAAATTATTTAATAAAGAATATTGAAATTAAAGATTTGGTTTATGTGATTTGTAAAAAAGTTACCAAAATGAGGAGTAAGGCATAAACGGAAGAGCTGATTGTTTTGTCTGAAAAGTATAATGTTTTTAATCGTTAATTTTATTGGATTTGGTATTATTTGAATGGATCTATTAGCGTGATGACGTCGATAGTTCAGGATGATATCGTTACTAAAAATTTGAATAATATTTTAAGTAAGTTTGACGTTAAAATACAAAAAGTGCTTCATTTTCATTCAGTTCCAAAAATTCGTTCTATTTATCTTGTTTGTACGTAATTTTACGTGTAATATTTATCTACTACTATCGGCATTTGTTTTTTTTATATTGGTATGTCTAAGGTCAAGAAGACGAAAGATTAATAAAGATTTTACGATCTTTTCGCGAACTAAAAATTATTCCCCCTTCCCCCCCGAAAAACTGATATATAAGCTCTATAGTACCGGTCGGTACAAGTTGTCCTATTCAGCGAATTACAATTGACCAACTTTATAGGGTGAATCTAGCTATATTTATATATGTTTTCTTACGATTCCGTCTTTTTTCATAATAGATGAATGCAACTTCGATAATTTGGACGTTAATGCTCTTGAAGAGTATTGTCTTGGATCCGATGGGTAATTATAAAATTTTTTTTTAAAAAAAAAAAACAAAAAAGACTTATTTACATTATCTCACCGATTCTTAACTAATAATTATATCCTGAATAACTATATAAAAAAAGTAATCGGACCACCGCTTTCAGTCGAAAAGCATGAAAAAAAATTCTCACTGATAAAAATTAGCCTATAGATGGCTCAACGGTGTCCTACTTTGCCCTTTTAAAATCCTAAGGAATGTAAATTTTTGTCAAGTTGATAAAAAATAAATCATAATCTGAGAATAACATAAGATATGTATAAAATTTGTACGATCCCTTTTTATCGTTAAAAAATTCTGATCTTTTTAGATTACTGTCTATATACAGTATACATATGGTTAATTAATACTTATAATATTATAAACATGCAGTAACACATTATAGTTTATTTTTATACATTTACTCTAATTCTTTTCTTAAAAATTAATATCTATACTTCATACAATAATAAAAACTTTCCCTTGTATCTTATCGATATTAACGTCTGATAAGAAATTGAACGTTCACTTGAAGGATATGACTCAGTATTAACAGGTCCCATCTGAGAATAGTGAATATTTTCATTTGTGTTTTTCTCCTCTACTTTCTCCTTCTACTTATTTATTGTTAATCTCTTTTGATATTTTGGATGATAATTATAAAAAAGAGAAAATTTACCGAGAGATAATAAGATACGGTAGGAAGAGCATGTTAAAAATATATTCGAGATAAATTATGAATGAAGAAACTCAACGATTCGATTGCCGAGAAACAGAGCATAGTTATTACGATTATATATCGCAACAATTAGGATATCCGGATACTGCATATAATCCTGTAACGCCTACTGATCCTAATGGAAGGCTATCCCAGTATGTTTTAAACAAAACAAACAAATAAATAACTGATTAGAAAGTGTAAACAATAAGATAGAACATTAATAATCATTAAATAGACCATATAAAACTTTGTATTAAACCTATATAAAAGAATTGAATATTGTCATCTTATCGATTATAAAAAAAGTTGAATATGTTTCTATCTTTATCATTTAACAGAGACTTATCGAACGAAATCGCTAAATCACTACCGAATATCATAGACCCTACATATTTATTGGAGCAACAAACTGATTTGAACACCTTCAATTCAATACTTGGGTATACGATAACATAATAATATTGTCCTTTTTTTATTATATATATATATATATGTATATAAATATATTTATTTAACTATTATTTCGTCTTGTTATAGAAATTTGCCGGATACTCCACCAGAATCAGAGAGGTCTGAACCATACAGCCCACCTGAACAATTGATCAATGGTAAATAATATTATTATAATATATTATAAATGCGTAGATAGATTTTATATATGGAAAAATATTCTTTCAGATCAACCTCCACCATCTAAATATGGATTACCGATATATAGCCAAACTGTGTCAAATCCAACATACGCTCCAACATTAAATACGTAGGTGTTGCTTTCTTGTAATCGTATTTAATCAAATTCTTTATCTATTGTAAGAAAAATGATCGATAGCAGAAAAAGCGTATAGTTAAAAAAAGAATTTTTTTTCTCTCTTCATGACAATGTTTATTTAATATGCATTTCTTTAACACCCCTTTTTCTATTTAAATATATATATATATATATATATATATATATATAAATAATAACTCTATTTAAATATTAATAGAAGACAAGAAGAGGGCCAGAAAACAAAAAAGAGGAAAATTGATGAAAATCTTCAACAATCTTCATTGGTTAAATGCGAAAGAGATACACCAAATCATTGTCAATCTGCCGATTCGGATAGCGGTCAAAATTCCCTCAAGTTTTATGTAAATCATGATGAAAAATTCTACGTTTTATACGACAGTGGAGGAAATGCACTGTAAATATTATTTTAAAAAATAGAATCAAAGAAAATTTCATTAAGAAAATGATTATTTTTTTTCCCTTTACAACAAAGACCACATGTGAATTTTTCTGTTGAAGCCGATAAAGGTTTTATCTTTTCGGCACCTGACGATTCGTTTATTTGTCAAAAGAAGAATCATTTTCAAGTAACTGTTCATCTAGCTAATAATAGTTATTATCCCAAGTTCGTGGCTACTAATCAAAATAACTATGAAGAAATACGATCGTTTCACATTCATATTTACGGGAATAAGCGAGAAGCTAAACAACAAACTGTGCAAGTGGAACAATCCCAATCGGATCGAACAAAAAAGCCATTTGTTCCACAAATGTAAGTATTTGTTGTTAATTATTGATTGTTGTTGCTCTCTCGAAATAATTCTAATTTTCTTAGACATCACTTTTTTATATTCGTACAGTATCGAGTTTAGCAATAGCGGTACGGCTGGAAAGGGTTGTACGATCGGTAGATTACATTTTTGCGACACGACGTTGAATAATCAAAGAAAGAACGGGAAACCTAATCCTGACCAACGCTATTTCCTATTAAATGTTGCATTAAAGGCTCACACTCTAAGCGGTAATGAGTGGACAATATGTTCTATGCAATCGGAGAAGATCATTGTAAGAGCGTCGAATCCCTCCCAATTCAAGCAAGATGTTGATCCGTGGCAAAAAGTTCAGGGAAGTGAAAGTGTTTATTCAAGTGGAAATGTCGGTATTAAAACCGATAAGCCAGAAAAAGCCTTAGACGTCCAAGGAGATATTAGAGTTACGGGAGCCATATTACAACCGTCTGATATGCGTGTCAAAGAGAATATTAAGGAAGTTGATTCGTCAGAACAGCTTGAAAAAGTAAAAAAAGTAAAAATGTACAATTTTTCGTATAAAGACGATTACGCCGACGCCGTTGGCATGGAAGCTCAGGAGAGGCAAACAACAGGTGTCCTTGCCCAACAGGTAAAAACCGTTATACCAGAAGCTGTTCATCCGGCCGGAGATGTCAAATTGACAAATGGAGAAGTTGTAGAAAATTTTCAAACTGTCAATAAAGATCGTCTTTACATGGAAGGTTTAGGAGCTGTTCAAGAGTTATGTAAAGTTGCTGATAATCTACAAACTAGAATTGTACAAATAGAAACATTTAATGAAAGATTAAAACAGAAAAGAGATAGTGTTAGATCGACAACGTCATCAGTTATCAGCTCACCAGTTTTAGGTTCGGAAGGAAGTAGAGCTAGACGGCCGAATCAGAATAAATTGAATAGAGCGAATTCATTCAAAAACACTCGTAGATCAAAGAAACCATCACAACCCGAAGATACACAATGCTCTAATAGATTATTACATTCGGCTATCGTTACTCTAGTCTTTGTAATGACGCTATGGTAAGTTATATACGTTGTATATTAATATTTAGATTTGAATATTTCTCTTCTTTTTCAGTTTAATATCCATTTTAACCTTGTATATATTAGAAAAGACGGAGAAGAAAGGTACCAGGTAAGCTAAAATTCTAAATAAATAAAAAAAAACTGTCATGTTTAATTTGCGAATTTTCTATAATTATTTCAGCCCCATACCTACAATTATTACTAGACCTGGAACGCCAGCAGTTACTAGAGGAACTGTAAAGCCTACTCCTATCCCCCCTGATGTTCTTATAAGATCGTTTTGTAGAATAAATGTTTGCGACGAGGTAATTTTGTTGGCTTTTTATTTTCCATCATCTTATAATATTGATTTTAACTTTCTTTAGAAATGCTGTCTATCATCCAGTTCTAGATCGGGAAATAAAAGTCATATCCAAAGCGCTAATGTCATACGCGAAGAGAGCAATTTTAGAACGTCAAAGTTCACCACAATGGCTTTTACCATGGCAAAAATGCCTGATAGAGGGAAAACGCATATAGAGACGAACGAAAATATTCGCCATATTATGGCCGATCCCTACTTTATAACTTATAATAGATCATTGGCACCGTTTTGTCTAAGAAACTCGTGCACTGGCTCCGATGGACGCTATCGCTACTTAATTAAATTAGATAAAACTATTCAGTTTAGAAATATTATCGTCAATCTTAAGTAAGAAATACTCTCTTTTCTTTCTTTTAATTATTGGATACACATAACAATTCATTTTTTGTTAATTTAGATTAAATAATGCAAGTGTATCGGTAAGTTGGTTGTGCCACTATTCTCAGGGTACAGGAGCGGATACAGAAACCGATTGTGAAGGTACTCAACTACAGCATTTACCTTTCAGAGATGAACTGAGACAGGTAATTAAAAATAATTGTTTGAAATTAATTAGATGCTATAATTTTACTATATCGTTTGCAATATTTAAAGGATATCTGGAGTCTCCCTGCAGGCTACTTTAATGACACAATTTATACCTTTCGAATTTCTTCTAAACTTATGAATAACACTTGTGATTTATCTCAAGACCGTATGGGCATAGATTTTACAGAGTACGACTTTCATTTCAAGCGTCTACCTTCCCGAACTTGCCCTAAGTGAAAAAACGATTTGACGCATATTGTTTTTTAGTACTGCAATGGCCTAAGTTTTCCAAGATCTGTCAAATTCGACTAGTGATATTATTCGTTTAACCAACGAAAAAAAAACTAGACAAAATATTTGTTTGTCCTTTCTCACCTGCATAGATATATATATATATATATATATATATATATATATATATATTACTGTATATTGTACTGTTACTGCGAAACCTCGATAATTCGATCGTCTTTGCCTCGTTATCCTTGAAAAAATTACGGATGAGGTGCTGAGCCGAAAGAACGTAATGATGTTATAATTTTTTGATTATTATTCTTGAAAAGAAAAGAAACTCTATAATCCCAATTTTTTTGCTAATAATTATTGAGGCTCTATTGCATATTTAGTACGTCAAAGTCTGATGTTTCGAGTACAAAAAAATATTTCTTTTTTGTTTCTTAATTCTTAATATTAATGATTATTTCGCTTTTAAAGTTAAAAAAAAAATGCAAAAAATGTTACCCCTACTGGAAACTGAGTGATTGATGTAAATTGTATATTATTAAAAAAAAATTGATAAAAAAAGAGCAATTTTTTAAAATTCTAAAGACTGCATTGTATTCTTTGGTAAAATATTTTGCAAAGAAAAAGAGTTTAGCATTTTTTTTGTCAGAATTTATACATGCATTATTTATTATAATTATAATCATTTTCAATATTAAAGGTATAATTTTTTATAAATACATGCACAATACATACACATATTTATATATGTATATATAATAGATACTGAATGTAGAGGTTTATATAGAAGAAAAAGACGAATACACTATATAAGTATTAAGTATTGTTTTAAAACATCCGCCAATTATTTAAAATTTTAAATTCGAATGAATAGGTCATGAAATCTGCATGCTCACTGAGCTCTCATTACAGTAAATTACACAATAGACTGATAAAACAAATGCACTCCTCAGGATCACATTTGAAAATAATGCAGTTAGAAAAAAGACGTTGATCTCGGAACACTTAATATAATAAATACACGCCGCTCACAACGTATAAAATATAAAACGTAGAACATTGAACAGCTTTAAATTTTGCTGCTTAAAACGGTACAACCGATAAATGAACAAGCAATTAATGTAATAAAATAAAATCTGTTAATTAGAATCATTTGTGCTTCCTATTATTAGGTAAACTCACGATAACCAGCCAGCTAGCAATTAATTGCATCGCACAGGACGTTACTAACAACATCTATATAAAAAAAACATGTAAATATAGAACATCTTTTAAAGCCATGAATTCAAAACACATCGGACGAAGATCCGATCTCATATAATTTGTGCATTTTCTGCAAAGAAGATAAGAGCCGGCACGAGACGGAAAGCAGTATAGTACAGAGAGTAGTTTGGACTCGAATAAAAATAGAAATTAAAGGTATGTTAAGTCGTCTGATCCACCATTTTCATACTAAAAAAGAAATAATTAACCAGTTAATGAAAAAATTCTCCGTTATAATAATAGTATTAATTAAATATAAGGGGGAAAGTTAAATAGTCTACTCACTTTATAATCTACCTGTAGATACTAGCATTTTTATACGCTTAGTTTCTTCGAAGATATGAAGCTTTAATTCTTCCTTGGGCATATCATCTAATTCAGCCTCGAATTTAAAAGGCCTTTCGGCAGTAGGCTGTATCGAAAAAGAAAATAAGCACATAGTTATACAATTAATAATTCGCTATCTACGCATACACATTACAGAACATTTCTGTGCATAAACTGACAAGCATATAAAAAAATATTCATTTCAGCCTATATATTGTTCAATATCTCGTCAATACTTGCATTGTTTACTTGATAAATATTTAATAAAATTAATAACCTCATCCGCTGGATCGTAATATTGTTCCAAGTAGGGATGAGCTAGCGCGTCTTCTACTGTTATACGTTTATTAGGATTGAACGTCAACATTTTATCAAGTAGATCCAACGCTGATGAGTAAATTAAATTATTAAAAGTAAATTTTGAAACTTTAACACAATTTATTACCTTTCGTATCGGCGTTCGCATACAATTTATTCCATGGAATTTTTGTCTTGAATGGAAGAGATTGCAAATATCCTCTAGCCTAATTAATTTACAAACGTATTACTTTCTATTGATAGGTAAAAGGAAAAGAGAATAAAGAGAATTACTACGCGGTACCTTTTCGTTTATTATACAATTCATATCGTCCGTACTCGGGGTTCCCAAAATTCCTAAAATATGATTCAGCTGATCCAAGTCTAAAAATTACATTTAGCCATCAACGCTCATTGTTGTAAATATATAAGAATCACTTACAATGTTTTCCAGGGAATAGGGGCTTGTTTGAGAGCATTTCGGCTAGAATGCAACCAACCGACCATACATCAACTAGAAAAATTTGTTAAGGGAAAAAAATACACGAGAGAAGAGTATAAAAATTTTTTAAATTTATATATAAAAAAAATGGTGGCTTTATAATTGAAAATAACAACAAAAAAAGGATACTCGACTTTGTGTAACCTTTACTGTTCAACATAATTTCAGGCGCTCGGTACCAGCGAGTCGCTACATATTCGGTTAAGAATCCTGTATGATCGTGGTCTGGATCTGCGACTCTTGCCAATCCAAAGTCGCATATCTAAAGATGTTTGATAGTGGAGAAGGGAGAAAAAATTATGCTGATTATATACTTAATATATTTATACATATATATACATATATATATAAAATAATAATAATATTTTATTTGTAAAATGAGGGGGAAAGAATAATAAAAAAATATCAACAAAATACATGAAAAATATTACAGGTATTTCGTAAATTATATGAGGAAAGGAAATAAAATTGAAATGGGATATCAAGGATAGAAAAAAACTAACTTTCAGATCGCAAGTTGTATTGAGAAGTAAATTGCTAGGCTTAAGGTCCCGATGAAGAACATTGGCAGAATGAATGTACTTTAAACCTCTGAGTATCTGATACAAGAAGTAGCATACGTGGTCGTTACTTAGCCGTTGTGTCTTCAAAAGCTTGTACATATCTGTCTCCATCAGCCACTGAACTATATATCTGTTAAGTTAGAGTTAAGGAACATTTCTACGACGGAGATATTGTTGTGACACAAAGCCCATTTCTATATGCATCTAAGAAACAAAATGTCTATGTTTCCAACTGTGGTATTGTATATAAACAATAAAAGAGATCGGTTGAACTGGAAAGTGACTATTCATCGGTGCATCGCTAATAACAATATCTACCTTTTGGCTATTAATATTTACGTAGTGCAGAGTAAGCTCTACATACATAATAGAAACCAGGAAAAAAGGATACACATCTTTCATATCTTCGATTCTATCAGCTCGTATAATATCTTGTATATCTATTATCTAAATTATACAGTAAACATACATTTATTATTATATCAATATAAATTAGTAAATTCATGACGAATTATTTTAATATACTTACATTCTCATGTTTAAATCTAGTTAAAATCTTTATTTCTCTTAGCGTTCTTTGGCAGTACGTCTGGTGTTCGAACGGCGATATTTTCTTAATTGCAACTCTTTGCCGTGTTACATTATCTAATGCCGATCTGCAAAGATGGATGTATAATCAATAACATCCAACAACATTCGTTTAAGTCGAGTCTCATGTTACATAGAGACCAATCGAACGGAACCGGACGAAGTTTAGTCAATTTCTTAATAACAGTTAAATTACAATGAACAAAGATTAGTGCAACTTACACCACCATTCCATACGCGCCTTCACCGATATACGTCAAATCCGTATATCGTGGCCCAACCTCGAAAATCTGACCTCGAACAATTTCAGTCCTGTTTTGCGAGGTATCCGCCATTTTTACAGGCCAATTGTGGCCGATGTCACGTGACGAGTCGTAGCCTATTGGTTATTCATCACGTGGCTGCTAACGTCAAAACCCAGGGGTGTCAGCCTAGAATTAGATCTGTAAATTTTAAACTCCATATACATAAATCAGAGACACCTTACAATTAATTTCGGAGTTGTTATGAAACCATATAAATATATATACTATAATTAATATTGTTCAACGCTAAAATATCTTATCTGAATCTCAAATCCATCCCTTTTTTATTAGCCCATAATAATAAACATTAAATAATGTATTTTAGCGATTGTCCGCTCTTTTTTGAATTTCACACTCAAGCTGAACTCTTATAGCAGGAGGTCTGTTTTTAAATTGAAAAATTAAGCCTAAGAAACTGAGTCTAAACGATATTTTTTGTTTAAATTTATAAACAAATGATTGCTGCGAGAGGGTTGTTCGTTATTTTTCGCGCTGAAATCCATAAAAGCGGATAATGAATTGAACCCTGGTACACTGACTGGTTCCGTATTCGGCATTCACTAACAAATAAATACACATGGCCATTTTGGGTGTGGAATAGAAATGAATTAATAAATGTGTTTATATTGAACGGCATTGAATATTGGAAAGTAGCAATCCAAACTTTTTTTAACGTTAATTTATGACTTGATTGTTTTTTTATGTCAAATTACGTGGTTATAAGTTTGCGAGCGAATACTGTTATTCAGTGGGGCAATTTAATTGCCCATGCTTCTTGATTTTGGAAAATCGAGCGATAACACGTTATTTAGTTGGTATGTATATAACTAAAGATGTAAATCTAGTAAAACAGAATGCTAATTAAACCGATCGGATCATAGATTATGGAATCTTGCGTTCATTTCAAGTCTAGTAGTAAATCAGCCGAGTTCCATAGCAAATTTCGTTTGATTTGCACCCTTATTCACAGTCATCGAATCGATCTGGAGGAACTTTCTTATGCCAAAGTAAATAATTTGCAATCAACCATTGAAGAATTTGTATAATGATACTTTATTAATTGTCTCTTAATAATTTTCCTTGATTTATATTCATTATTTGTCTTAACAGGGAATATCATGTAAAGTATGCCGGAATAAATTGGCAAAGAATCTTTTTTTATGCATGTCTTGTGTTACCGTTTTGTGCTTTCGACGTCACCTTCACGAACATACATTGGAGGAAAGAGATCATCAATTTGGTAAAGAAATAAATTGATTTGTTATTTACAATAAATGAATTAACTCTATTTTGATTCCTTCTTTCTTTTTTGTAGCGATTAATCTATCAACAACAAGAATATATTGCACGACTTGTTGTCGTGTTATTTATAGTGATAAGTTTATGAAAGAGTCGCTAAAAGTTAAGAATAGCGTTATTTATAAGTGTACGGAAGAGAAGAATAGCCGTGTGTCAAAGAAGGATGTTGCCACAGCAACAGATTACGATTTTCCAATAAAAGTGGAACGGAAAGCTATCAGTAAAATCAAAGTGGAAGACGTAGAAAAACCGATTAGTAATGGTAGAAAGGACGATGACTATTGCTTATATTCTCAATTTTGGTATCCGAATACTTATAAAGAGCGTATACTAATCAAAGCAGAATCTACAACAGATTACCGGCCTGATTTGTATAGTGGTATAAGGGGAATGTACAATATGGGAAATGCCTGTTATATGCTGTCATTAGTCCAAGTCTTTATACATACTCCAACAATGCGAGATTTCTTTCTAAGCGGTGCTCACGAATGTTTAGGTTCCGATGAAAAAGGTCATACAATTCGAAAATGTATTTTCTGTATCTTTAAGGATCTTTTTTCAAAAGTAACCATATACAATAACAGATCAAAGGTGAATAAAATTTTCTAATATTCAATCAATTCTCCTTTACAGTTTTACGATTATGGAGTATCCAGTATTATTGCTGAAAACCTTCAATATAAATTAATGGAAAATGGTATGATCGGTATGCAGGATTGTCATGAGTTTTATTCATGCGCAACGCATATGCTGCACGAACACAGAGTTGTCGGTTTGTATTACTCTATGACTTTTTCGTTTTCTTCTCAAAATTAAAGTCTATCTTTTTTTTATCTTCTATTTTATTAATATTACAAAAGTGGAAAAATGAGAGAGAGAGAGAGAGAGAGAGAGAGAGAGAGAGAAAGAAAATAGAGGTGCTGACAAGGGAAAATAAGATAATAATACGATTTATTAATCTATACAAGTTAATTTTGTTCCCTTTCACAATTTATGAAATATTATCATCAGTAGCCGGAAATAAATAACATACTTGAGAGAGAGAGAGAGAGAGAGAGAGAGAGAGAGAGAGAGAGAGAGACATAAATAACTAGAATTGAGATAGAAAGAAAACAGTAGTATACAAATACTTTATTATTTTTTAATTAACATTATTACAAAATGGACATAATATGTTATTTATATACTTTTATATATTCTTTCTTTCTTTTTATAGAAAAACGACAGATTGACGATAATACTAATCCGTGTCTTGTCGACAAGGAATCGGCCGACAAATTGAAATGCAAATGTATAATAGATTTAACATTTGGAGGAGTTCAATTGTCAACTCTTACGTGTGTACAATGCGGGTAAATATATCATGATTTAGGTGTATATAATATATATATATATATACTGTATATATTTACATACAGTATAAATGTATTAATATCCACACGTACGCGTTTGTTTCTAGAGAACAATCAACTAAAGAAGATCCGTTCCTAGAAATACCGCTTGTTATACCCAAACACGAAAGTAAGGATTCTAATTAAGAACAATATTATATACATCTACTGTATATACTCTTTCTATACACTTTTCTTTTGTATATTTTATTAATAATAATCCATTGTTTTTATTTTTATTTCATGAAATAAGCTGAAAAACCAACGGATATAACGTTAGAACGTTGTTTAAAACTGTAAGTACTTGCGTATATTTATATGTATATTTAAATCTTTTATCAATAGATATACTCATCCTGAAGATTTGGAAGGTAGTGGTAAAAGATGCGAAAAATGCAATGGCCTCTGTCAGAAACAGCTATTGTTAAAGCATCTTCCTCAAGTATTGGTTTTACAGATAAAGGTATTATATTTAGCATCAATATGTCTACAGTATATAAATATTTTATACATGTTGTTATATTTAGCGTTTCAATTATGAGAAGAATACTCGAGTTGGTATGAAACTGCATGACATTGTTAAATTCAATGAAGAATTAAACTTGACACCTTTTACACACAACTCAGAGAGTAATCGGAACAGCAGCGCAAAGTCAGTATTTCGTTTTAAAATATGTAAATGTAGAATATTACGGTATACTATGTTAATGATTGACGTCATCTATTTATCGTTTTACAAGGATAGACTTTCCACTTTCTGTAGTTTTATTTAAATATTTTTAGGTATTTATTATACGGAGTTATTGTACATGTTGGTGCAAATATGTATGATGGTCATTACATAGCTTTTATAAAGCATCAACTGGGTGATTGGTTTGAATGTAATGATGCTCAAGTTTATAAAGTTGGTCAAGAGGACGTTTTCGCAGCTCAAGCGTAAGTAAATTGTGGGGGGTTTTATTTAGTTGAAAATGCAAATTGATAATCAATTCCTTTAAACTTTTGTTTTTTTTTTCTCTCTCTTTCTCTCTCTCTCTTCCTTCTTTTAGCTATTTATTATTTTATATGAAATGCCCTATGGACACGACGGCACCAAAACTTGAAAGATTACCACAACCAGTTAACGAAAGTTTTCAATCGGATGAAGATGAGCTAAACGATTCAAACGAATCTTCATCATCTGCTTACCGTAAAAGACGAAAATTATCAAAAGAGATTAAGGAAACAAAAGCAATTACTAATTCAAATATTATCAATAATCCCATTAACGATAAATCGGCAATAATAACGACTCCGTTAAAGAAAGAACCAACGCGAAAAGAAAGGAGGAATAATAAAAGAAAGACTAGAAGTAGTAAAAAACAATCTGATAGTAAAATTTCGAAGGTTTTTAACGAAGATGATAACGAACAAGAGAATAAGAATGAACAAAGTAACTAAGGAAATATTTAGCTTGGCATTCCAAATGAAAAGTCAATATAAGCTCTCATATTTTTAAAAAATATTAAAGTATTCTATAAACTAAAGTGTCTTCAAATGTTTTTAAGACGAATAACATGGTATTTATATTTATATATAAATTAAACTGCCCCATTTATATATATATTATATATATATATAGAGTTTATTTATTCTTTTAAATCGATTTAATTACATTATTCTAACCTTATTTTTTTCCTCGTGATTTTTTGAAATCATTTTTTATAATAAATTATTCTATTTACACCATATTTTCTTGTTTTGTTGATATATAGTTTGAAGTTTTTTGGGATTGGAGGGAGGGGGGGGGGATATAAAAATTGTTTTTTAAAAAAAAAAAAAGAGCGGGAAGTGTGGACACTGTATTTTTTATAAAAAATAAACTGTTTAGGAAGGATTTTTGATCAAGGAGAATGAATTCCTATCCTCACATTACTTAAGAAAATAATACTATTTCTTGATTAAGGAATAAGTATAAACTGTAAACAATGCTTTAAGCATAGATAAGGAAGAAATGTACTACTTTTTACTCTTTGATTTTAGTGAACTGCAGTTTTTTAGTTAAAAAATTTTGTTTTTACGGTCCCCAAATCAGGTCGATATATTAAATTTCACCTTATACTGCCACATACAACGATTATTGATAAAGGAAATTTAAAAATAAACCTTCTGGGAAGTTTAAATCGGAGCAAATTGATTTATAGCTCCAACAAAGCTTGATAAGACGCTGTATCTGTTGAACGATAATAAGTGAAAAAAAACTCCAATCAATTTCGAAGCACTAAATCTCAAGTTATGTCTCGCTTGCCTCGCTCTCGTAAACCAGTTCTCCAATTAGAAAAGGTTATAGTAGACAATAATGGTGAAGATAATGGAAACAGTGAAATCGATTATAGTTATAAGGAGGAGCCTTCCATTAAAGATGACCCATTGAGCAAGGAAATGGAAAATTTCATGGCTGTAAGTTTGTTTTAGAAAGGATAGAAAAATTAGGCGGTAGTTAAAAGACAAATGGGTGGGAAAAGTTGGTTAAAAAATATTAAAGCATAAAAACTAACGAGTAATACAGAATTTTGTGTTGTATAATATTAGGAGATAAACGCTATGAGTAACGATTCAACTGATGTGAAAGAAGTCGACGAGTTAAATAATGGAAAAGGTGATATAGTTGAACCAGAAGAGCCAATTGAATCCCCTCCCGCTCCCCCCCCAACTCCTCCACCTCCGCCCCCGCCATTGCCACTATCCAGTAAGTATTAGAGAAAATATTTCCGCTTTAAATGTTTAAAATTGTGGCTTTCTAGAACCTCAAACAAAATGGGAGACTGTACTAGACGAGAATACTAATTGCTACTATTATCATGATACATCAACTGGAGCCGTAATATTAAATACAAGTCTAGATTGTCAAGTAATTATTTCTAATTATTTCCTTAAAGGTAACATGGGAAGTACCTGAAGAATATGAAAGATATTTGCTTCAAGTTGATGAGTACAATAAGATTATGGCATTGAAGAACGAATCCAAGTAGGTTACACATTTCCTAGAAAACATCACTCCTGCCTAATTTCATCTCCTAGCATTAAATTACTTTTTAATAGGGGAGAGGAAATTAGCCGAGAATCAGAAAATGAGCTCATCGTTAGGAAAAGGGAAGATAGAAAACGAAAATCTAAAGGATCTGTTGGTTTGTGCCTAATACCCTATGATGAAAGCGCATCGGAAGATGAAGATGAAGACAGAAGGAAAGAAAGAGCAGCGAAAGTGCGTTGTACAGATCCGGAGTTGGCCTTGAATGACGAATTTGATGTAGATAATGCCCTAGAAAGTGCCGTTGATCAAAAGGTGATTCGTTGACATATAACTTATTTATATATAACTATAGATATATTTATACAGTAAATATATATATATTATTATCAACATGAATAACGATGATAAATTAATATATATGTAAAATATTATTTAGTTCGACTTTCGTTCGAAGCAACTCTCAAACTATGACCGCAGCACGCAAACTCCACCGGGTGATTAATAAATTCTTTATGCTTTTTTTTTATATATAACCTAAATTTAAAAACAAGAAACACTCTTCCTAATCGGATTCTCAACCATTTGTAACTTTCTAACCTTAGGTTGTCACTGTAATGCGCCTCAAGCTGATCTAATCAAGCAAAAACCAATCGATGAAAATAAAATAAAGGTCTGTCATGCTTTTCACCATAACTTAAGGGATAAAATATAATCATTTAATGACTTTATTTTTTAATACAGGAAGAGGTTATTGACCAATTGGATACTTTTCTAAGGAAATTTGAATTCTTTAGCATTCAAAAGACTTCTGAGCCCTTTGTTAAGTTCTTGGTAAAAAGAAACACATTATTTTCTTGATTGATTAACGATTTTAAAATTTAAAAACAAAAAACCATATAGAAAGTAAATATAGTTAGAGTGCATTCATACCCTTATCCCTTATTTTCTTTACTCAAAACCCTATACCCCCCACCCTTCTCTCCCACTCATTTCCATTAATTGATGCAGACTAGAAAAGAAGATTGGGAAAATGGCCAACTCTCTAGTCGGTATTTGCTGGAAAAGTTAGAAGAAACCAACGAAATCCTCTTAAAGTACGAAAAAAGTGAGGCACCACCTGGTTGGCTGTTCAAGTGGGACAAGTAAAGTTTTACAATTTAAACAAATATGTCAACTTCAAACGTTTATATTTTATTTTAGGAAAAACATCTGCTATAATTACTACAATAAATTAACTGGGGAATATAGATCACATCTCCCCTAATAGATAGTAATTGCAGTCTAAGTCTGGAATTCTGTGGATTTTACTTTTATCAATCAAAATGAAGCGACGAAGCCTAGTTTACTTTCAGCAGTACGGTGATCTGTGGTACATCAATTTGGTTATAATCAGAAAAAATATAGCTACTATGTATTTATGTAAATTGCCTTTATTGCATAAACCATGAAGAATGGCTCAAAACATATTAAGATAAATAAACTAGAATATTAAGTAAGAATATATCCTACAAACTTCGATTATTTACCTATATGCTCGCGAATGTATTTTATCGAGACTTTTCTAGTATGTCAAATTTAGCCTTTGAAATGATGTATAACATAAAACAAAGGCAGTCGGTCTATCATTTGTAAGGCTATTTTTGTTTTCTGAGAAATCTAATAATATGCATGTAGGAAATGTCTGGATCAAAAAAAGTCTTTCGTAATCATACAGCTATCTTTATAAGTAAAACTTAATGAAAACTGATGGACTAATATTAGTCTTTACACCCCATTTCCTAGCTTTTGTTTAACATCTTTCCGAATACCTGATATGATTTTTCCTTCCATTTTTCTTTAGGTGTCCATCGGTCCGTTGATTGTCATTTACACTCCTCTCATTTCGTAAACTCCTGTTTCTATTTGGATTGGTATAAGTTTTTAATCCTATTGGTCTAACCTGACAGGTTTTTTTTGAGTCATTTAAACGTTCTTTCGGATTATTGGTTCCCTCCCGCGCTGGATTTATTGTCTTGTCTTCCAACTTTTTCTGACTATTAACAATCGGCTTTTTAACACCTTCGACAGTTGTATTATTTTTATTCATTGGATTATTTCGCATAATTATGTCAGAATATGTTGGGATTTTTGGCTTGGGTGCTTCGCTTTGTGCTATCTCCAACTTTGAGTCCTCTGTCGGTTTATTAGATACAGCATTTGATCGAACTGTATCTCTCTCAGATTTCAATTTACCGGAATTTTCTATTTTTTCATTTTTTGAAATTTTGGAGTTTTGGAAAGATTGCGATTTTGTTGCATCCGGAAGTTTGGTGTTTTTTAAACAGTTTGATTTATTATTGGTATTTCTCGTTATTATTTCTGAATAGGTTGGAACTCTAGGTTTTGCTTCGCTTTGCTGATTTTTAGTCTTATCAACGTTTGTATTATAATCTCGTGATTTCTTCTCATCCTCACGTTTTGTATTTATCTTACTAACAGTACTGGACGTTGACTTGTAAACTGGAGTATTCTTTAAATCAGCTTCACTGCTTTCTGCTGTTAACTCGCCTAATTCATCTTTCTCCTTTGTGACCTCCGGATTAGTGGAATGCTTAAATTTAGTTTTCTTACTAGGCCCACCTCTCGTAATTTGTACACAACGATATTCTCTATGTAAAGATTTTGAATTACTTTTTGGGATTATCTTATTTGTATTGGTGGTTTTCGAAAACCCCTTTGATGTGACTGCCTTAATTTTGTCATTTCTCTCACTAGTCTTCTTGCCATTTATATCAGAAACAGTATCTAATTTTTCTATGGGTTTTTCCAATTTTTCTGGCTTGGTTTGAATTGTAGTAGTGCTGGTATGAAATTTATGTCCTTTTACTGAATTGGTATTAAAATGACTGGGTATTGATTTGAATTTTGTAATTTCTTTACGAGGTTTATTCGTCAAAGTCACATCGTGTTTCTTATTATAATTATATTTGTGCGATCCGTCTACGTGTTTATAACTTTTAACGGGCATATGATTAATAGCTTCTGATTGAGCAAAATTTCTGTGATTTTCTTGATACGTAACAGGCTCCGGGACAGTTTGATACCCGTATCCAGTATTGTTGATAATTGGAGGGAAAATAGCCGACCCAATGGCAGCAGTTGTCTCCAGAATCTTCTCTCTCGTAAACTTGTAACCTTGAGTAAGTACAAGAGGATTCTGTGGAAACTGGGTTGTTTGAGTCATATTTGACGGTGGTGTGTAAGATTGAGTTGGATTTTGATAGGCAAGATTATTTACATTCGTTGAATTGTTCATGTCCATGTGGAAAATTGGTCTGGTATCAGGATTTATATTTATAGGAATATTTGGATTCGTGGCAGGATTCATATTCATATGGAGATTTGGAATCAGGTTTGAATGCATATTCATGTTTATGTTCGAATTCATATTCATTTCCGTGGGTAATGGCGGAAGATACTGTCCTTGATTATTCATGTTAATATCCATAGCTGGTGGTGGAAGAGATTGCCCTTGATTATTCATATTTATATCCATAGTTAGTGGTGGGAGAGTTTGTCCTTGATTATTCATATTTATATCTGTAGTTACTGGTGGAAGGAATTGCACTTGATTATTCATATTTATATCTGTGGCTATTGGTGGAAGGAACTGCCCTTGATTATTCATATTTACACCAGTGGCTATTGGTGGAAGGAACTGCCCTTGATTATTTAAATTCGTATTTAAATGCATTGTCATTCCATTGCTTTGTACGTTATTACCATTAACACGGGATAGTAAAGTTGGATTTATTGTGGAATTTTCATTTGAGTTAGGGCTCACGTCGAAATTCATATTCCCATATGTTTCATTGTACGAATTTTCCGGATGTCTCGGGGCTAGATTTTCCGTTGGTTGTTTTCGTTGAGGTACGGGATAAAAATGAAAGTATCCTTTACGAAGAAGAGTTACTGCATTGGAAACAGTCATATTCATATGTAATCGAGATCGAGACAAATAGTCTAATTTGGTATTTGGATAAATTGGTTCAATTGATTTTATTCCCGTTTCATTAGCCAATTTCGTAAGGCGAATTTGTACAGAAAGAGGTAGCGAAGACCAATGAGACAAAGTAATTTTCATTATAAACCATGGCTTGACAGCATACGGACAGTACTTTAATGTATGTGCATTATCTCCTCTCGCTAAGCATATAGGACAAATATAGGCTCTCAGCATAGGGCAAAGAACGCGGAATTCTTCATCTTTTAAAGGATGCGTTTGGAAGCTAGGGTTGTTTATGTTGTTCTTGCGACAAAATCCGCAATTAAATACACCAGACTTTTTCGATCCCTTTTTTCTCCTCCTCTTCGACTTTATAAGCTGATGAGATTTACATATGGAATAATAATAAAAATTTAAATATATTGTCTATAAATATGGATATATTTAATAAATGTTACCTTTTCAAAAGACTCTGGAGGAGGTAAGCGTGGTAAGCTCGTATTATTTTTAAATTCCAATTTGCCATCCTTAGTTACTTGTGGAAGTTGATTTTCTTAGAAAAAATATTAATTTTTAATTACATTTCATATATTTATCATTCAGAGCGCTATCTATCGGCTTTGGATATAAGAGGTTTATATAAACTGACAAGAGTAACCTTACCATAAGTCAATGTAGGTAACATGTGAAACATCTGCCTCTCTGGTTGTTCGAGCTCCTGTGGATTAATTTTCGAGGAGTAAGCTTTATGGTTAGGTTGCCCTAGCGTATTAACAGCTTCAGTCTTTCTAGCAGGTGTTAAACTGCTCTTTTTTGGTGTACGGGCTTTGGTTTGATTCCATTTATTAGCTCTGCTACGATGATATTGAGGCGAAGCGTTGTTTGTAGAGTGTGGAGGAGTCCAGTTTTTTCCCCCTAATCCCTGGTCTTTTTCGTAAGCATTTTGTTGTCCTCCCCCTAGTGCAGTAAGGCGCTCAAGGCTCAGAACGGAGGGTGGTAGCTGATTTTCATCCACCAATCTAATTGTAACGAGAGTGACCAACTAGTTTTTTTTTTATTGACAAGATTCAAAGAAAATTTATACTTTATATTCTTCTCGCGCAGACACTTAAGATCCATCGCCCTCTCGAACATGTCGATTTGGCTGTCTTGTGTTGCTGAAGTAAAAGTTGCGGGCGGCATGACAGGAGCCATCATAGGCAATGGAGAATGGCAGGGCCTATCGGCAAAATTATACACATTGGTATTCAATGGACTATGATGGTAATTTAAAGCCGTGTTGAAATGTTGAGGTGGCACAGGCGGTGGAGGGCTCATCCAGTAAAGTACCGAATCCGTTGGTGGTGGAGCAGTATGTGGATTATACGGCCAATTACCGTCACAGTAGTTATTATCTGAAATACGAGAAAAATTCTTATCAATGAAGGAATTTCCTTCCGAACAAAAATATGTAATGAGGTAAAGAAAGGTAAACAATGATAGCGATAACTCACACTTTGTTTACGTTACAAACTGTATCATAACATCTCTCTAACAACAACATCAAGAAAGGGAAAAACGTCAGTTTTATCATATCTGTTTCTTATGCTAACTTTTGCATTAAAATTATGTTCGACTTTTACGCACTTACGTAATTGCTTACACATCTAATATTTCTCGTATTTATTTTTATTCCACATTGCCTATTCCATGTTATATTACATATACGCTATAATAAATCTAAAGAATTTTTTGTTTTTAATTTCCTTACCTCTGAAATAATTTTAGGTGTTAAAATGAAAGAAAGAATGAAAATTAAGCGATAATTATCTGATCACGCAATTACAATCAAAAATTCTATCACTCTAGAAATAAATATACTAAAAATAGAGTATATTAGAATAATTGTTTAGCATATCTATACATAATTACGCGAATGTTTATAATTATATCCTAAAAGTAACTTATATTTTTCACATTCATTAATATATGCGTATCGAACAAAGTTTATATTTGGACTGTTACTGTATGCATTATAGGTATACTTCAATTAGTATGAAAGGATGTTTTTATTTTTGTTGTTTTTTATTCTCCTCACTCAATCCCTCTACTCCTAATCTTTTTTTATTTACAAAGTCAAACAAAGTCTCTTAAGGCTTTTTCGTTATTATTTCGGTTTTCTTAGAATTCTAGCAATTATTTCAGTATAATTCTAAAGATGATACCAAAAATAAAAATGTAAGAGCATGCTTAAGCTACATGTAAAATGTAAATCCATATATGCAAAGAATTTTAACTTTTCCTTTATTGCTTTTCCTTTTTTTGCTTGTTTTTCACTGTATGGTATGTTATTATTAGTCTTTATAAATATTTCATCATTGGTATTCCTTATATTAAACAATTTAGTTAAAAATGAATAAATAACTAATTGACACAATTATAAACTTACGTTTTAATTCGTAGCTAACAAATTATAATCAATTCAATTTATTCTTCTGGAGAAGAAAAGGTAAAGCCTATAAACTACTATTTTACAATAGTATAGAAAAAATATTATTGGAAATTAGAGTGAAAGTGGCTTAATAGGCCACGAAGATCCATTAGCGTTTATCGTTATATGTTAGGCTGATGATTTTTTCCCCTTGCGGTTTATCACGCCTGAAAAAGACAACTAGCCACCCATTAACGTGTAATAGTACGAAGAAGCTGCCTGCCCTCCAGCAGTTTGTGATATTAACTGTCACACGGTAGTTTATACGCAAACCCGGGTAGTCTCATATATGTACAGCACTCTTCTTACCAATATTTTTTACTCCCCACATAATAGCAATAGAAAACTGAGAAAAAAGAGACACGAGACTTCATTTTTAAATATCTCACAGAGTTGGAAAACTTTTTCAAAGCGTATACGTGTTCTCTATAATTCGTTGACACAAGATAGTTTCCCTTTAATCTAACACGTGGCGATATAATTAACTTTAGCTCAGATAAGAAGTATGTGGAGGCAGGTTTTAAGTAACTAGATATATTTTCCGACTGTATATTACGTAAAACGTTCTTTCAGGTCTTATACATTGGAAAATTGTTCACTAGGTTACTTTTTTCTGGAAATCTTTTTATTTCCTTTAAAAAAAATGTCTGACCATTAAGGTAATTACACTCAGTCTGGTAATCTTTTTTTTTCATCTTTTAAACTACAACCTTACAACCTACGCTTTTACTATATTTTACTCACCATAAAATTGTCCATTGGCATAGCTTATCACTTGGTCGCCCATGTTGTTGAAATAAAGCTATAACAAACTTTCCAAAATTAGCTGTCACGGTAGAGATTTCAAAAGGTAGTTGCAAAGAACGATATTAGAACTATTTAGAATAGAAAAATAATAATTTAGAGGGATATATTTGTATTAAAATAATTAAAACACGTGGTTTACATACGCTTTGTCTGACAGTGTTCTTCGGCGTAAGAAAGTGCGAAATTAGCGCGTGTGCTTATATATTTTTTACCCACTGAGTACTTTTAACTGAAAACACGTGATTTGGAAATGTAAAAGAAAGACACGTTTTTCCTTTAAAGGTGTAAAATAAGATTATGTGTTAAAGATTAATAATAAGTTTGTTTCTTATTTTGTAAAAATAGATATATTTATGAAAAAATCTTTATAAAATACAACTTTTTGTCCTCATTTCAAAAGGGACTATTTTTTTTCACACAAAAATGTCATTGAATGAAATATAAATGACCTGAAAATTAAAGTAAATCCTGCTCAAAAAAAGCTTCTTTTCGTAATATCCTCCATTGGAATTCTTCCTTTCGAGCAATAAAAATTTACTTAGGCTCGAGAAGAACGTCGAATAGAGCAGCATAACCAAGCGGAAAAAACCATTCCGATTATCTGAAAGAGAATTAAAAGTAAATCCGTTTTTAAATTTTATTACGTTTCACTTAGAAGCTTATTTAAATTTTTACCATAAGGGTTGCAACGGAGCTACATGTTGCCAGGATCAAGGATATAATTTGCGGTTGATTTAAGAATGCTATAAGCTTGTCAGTGCACCCCTAATAAAAGAATAATAAAGATTTGGTTGGGAAAACTATACCACTTGATAGGAATATACAAATAATAAAATTACTTCTTGAAGGTATTCGACGGCGCAAGGAGCCGTTTGTTCTTCGTAATCAGCCGGTCCCGACGCTCCGCAACACTTCATCTATATGAACATTAAAAAGAAAAGTAAAGAAAAAGAGAGAAAAGGTGAAACGAACTTATAAATAATTAATAAACTTCTCAAATTATATTTGATGTTGTCTAAGAAAACGAACCGTCTCCTGAATGACGTCTATCAATTCCTTCGATTCTCTTTCACGGGGATTGGAGTAATCCTTAATGGCGGTTTTCAGCGTTTCGTGCAAGGACGTTTTAATGCTGTGCTTAAAAACTATACCTAAAATAGCCAAACCAACCAGAGTAGCAAAGACGACGCACAGGCAAAAGAAGAACTAAAGAAAGAAATGAAAGAAATTGTAATTTCCGTGGTTCAATAGCACTATTCTATATGTATTTGTTTTGGTTCTATTTTTTTTTCGTCACGTGAGAGAATCTAGACCGAAGGCCGACTTTTGATTACATTCTTTATAAGAGAAAAATAAAGAGGAAGAAAATAAGAAGATAACCGAGTATCTCCGGTAATGAGATAAATTTCAAATGAGAAAGAATAGTAACATACTGCGCACAACATACACGAGCTCTTCCTTAATGCTCCGCAACAACCAAGAAAGGCTAAAATCGTAACTAAACAACCGATAATTACGAAAAGATAGGCACTTGTATACAGATAATCAAAACCGTCTGTATGTTGAGAATAAGTACTAAAATTCTTTTCAACTCTTATCCATATACCAATTCCAACTAGTGTACAACCAAGAATCTGTAAAAAATATATAAAAAGAAAACAAGAAGATAACAACTATCAAACCCGTATTCCTTTTGAATTTAACAAACTGTTACAAAGTAATACTGTATGTGTATCCTATGCATAAAAATAGAACTTTTGCCTTTTTTCTCTCCTATCAAATTATCATTCTTTATTAATATTAATATATATATATATATATATATTGTCAACTGATGGCTAGACTGGTTCGTTTGACTGACGTCAATCTACTGCAAAAACTACCTGACAAAAAAATAATACAGAACTTCTAATGAAAGCTATCTTTTTTTATACGTCTTATTGCTTTTTAGGTTTATATTATATGTCTATATATTACATTATAAATATACATTATATAGTATAATCCTATACATCTTATAAGAATTCTATCCAAAAAAAATATTTTTGCTAGGTTCGATGTTTTCAATTCCTGAAACTACTCTACCTAATTACGCCGAGACGTTCGTAAACAAACTAGTACTCGCTTGTCGGTTGCGATTGATGCGTTACAGGCTAAACAGGTGCTTTCGTCTTCCTCTTTTACTCTATTATCATTGTAATTTTTCTTCCATTACCTTGCGTCCAAGTCGAAAATTTATATTATTCATTATGCAGGTAGGCGAATATAGATTTTCCCTCTTTAACTCTGTCTACCTAGCCATCTACCTACCTCTTATAACCTCTCTCTCTCTTTCTCTCTCTCTCTCTCTCTCTCTCTCTCTCTCTTACTTACTCGCTCACTCACTCAGTCACTCACTCACTTACTTACTTACTTACTTATTTCCCCCTCTTCTCTCTCTCTCTCTTTCTCTTTCCCTCTCTCTCCCTGTCTATCTCTCTTTCTTCTATGTTACTTTGTGTTCTTATTCTTCTTTTATTCTAATTTAACTTGGCCACATTCTAGTCTATGTCTTACTTTTCTAAGATCCGCAAAGTAATAGGGAATAGACTACCCAACGTTCCATTCACTTGTAAAGTATTTGCAACTTACCCAGAATAGGAAATTGCAGACGAATAGCGAATATTTAACGCAATAGAAGCAACCGCTCCTCATCGCCGTTGTATACCTTTTGCAGGGGCGGCAAGTAACTCTCCCAGTTCGCAGACCCGGCAGCGCTGTTCCTGGCGCAAATGCGATTGGCGCTGAGATAAGTTGTATATCTTGCATTGCCGTTCGCCGCTTTATCGAAAGATTATACCAAGACGGCTGCCTTTTTTCAACTCTTTGATGGCCTGACTCTTCATAGGCGCTTGTATTAGTACACAAGCGGGGTTATCAACGGATTATGATTATATATGTGGATTTTCTATACGTTATTAAAATTTATGATTATTAATAAATTAATATTAATAACTGGAATGAGAGGAGACTCGTACATCTCTCAATATTTTTTTTGCGTTTTTTTTTCATTACGTCATAAGCTTTTAATGTTGTTAATCTTTCATTTTTGTTGTTGTTGGCTTCTCGTCTTTTTGTGATGCTCATGGTGGTCCTTCGAGGCGAAAAATTCTTTTGATCACTAGCGCCATCTTCGGTATATACACTTAACATTTCTATTCTCTAACTGGATAGGCCTAAATCCATCTAGCCCCTGGCGTCTTTTAAATGATCCGCGTTTCTGGGGAACATCTAAGAAAACGAGTGCGCACGTTTTCACCAGCTTCAAGAAACCGACGCCTCCTAACCTTTATTTGTCTCGCATGTAATATAGATAGGAGAATGAAGAAGGGTAGCGATAGGAAAGCGAGATGGGGTGAGAGGGTAAGGTTGGGGGATTTGAGTGAGATTTTAAACAAGGTGGAAAGAGGTGGTTTGGGATGGTTAGGCTTTTGTGGACGGTTTATTTTAGCGAATAGGCCTAATATAGTTTTCTTACTCCTACTCTTACCGTTACTCTCTCTATCTTTTTTTCCCCTCCCCTCCCTCTCTCTCTCTCTCTCTCTCTGTGTATTCCTTTGGTTTCTTTCTCGTATTTTTTTAACGAGATAGAACGTTCCCCAGGCCGTACGTTAAAACGGCATAGGCGTAATAAATAAGTCAAGTAAAAAAAAAGGAAGAGAAAAACGATAGAGAATGTAACGAATGGATATTTTTCTCTCCCTTTTCTCCTTTTATTCCTATCTGAAGCCTATTGATCAGACGTTGTTTAGAAATTGTTGGAAAATGGTTAAGCTTTTCTCAGAGATCCTGACCGGATAAAATCTTATTGCAAACACGTTGTTTCGCCGTATGCGACATCATGACTTGAATTTTTATGGCATATTGCTGCTATTTACTTTTTAAACAGCTTTTCGAATTGGCGGAAAAGTAAATACTGAAAAGAAAACGATGCGAAAGCAAATACTAGGAAAGAAGTAAAAGATATAGATATAGATACATTTATACTCTGTACACACTTAATATACTTACGAATATAAAGAAAAGGAAAAAGGGGAAATGTTCAACAAGATTATGTTCGTGTTTTAAACCGTTAAGATGGCGTGAAAAAAATTTAAATAATTTATCAAGTACTAATTATAATCTATTTCTGTTTCGTTTTCAATTGGCTTCGTGATAATTAACAGTATAGCTATATGCACATGTAAAAGAACGTTTTGCATATTAATATATAAACTTAAAAGCTGCACGTATATTCATAATCATCTTTATATAATAATGATGGTGGAGAGCACCAACAATTTCTACATGACAACAAAATGCAGGCATATAATTTTTCCTTAACATTACGGAATATATAGTCGGAGCGTATAATATTTTTTTTTTTTTTTGATAATATCCTTTTTTTTTCAAAAAAAAAATGATTATTTAAGAAAAACACCACTCTTGCCATCGAGCGCCATATCCATTAAATCACAGAACGCTACCTGGCAAGCTGCAAAAAAGAAAACGAACGGAAGGAAAAAGAAAATAAAACTCACAAAAAAAAAAAGGAAGATCCTTATTTATTATTGTTCTTTTCTTTCTTTCACTCATTTTCTGATTTTCTAACTCATTCGCACACGCACACATACACAAATATATATTGTATATATACATGGATGTATGCATGCTCGTGCGCATAGATACATAAAGACACAAACTTACAAACATACAAACACACACACACACACACACATGGACAATTTTTTGTTTGTCTTCTTATCGTTTTTTCTTCACAAAGAAAAGAGAGGTAGAAAGAGGAAGTGAAGAAAAGAGATGAAAAAATTAACAAAAGGTTGGAAGAAATAATAGAAAGAAAATATTTTCCTAATGAATAAACGGGAAAGAAAAAAAGATATCTTAATGATTTAATGTATAAGTAGACAAAAAAAAAATTTTTAAATAAACGATCTCTAAAAAAGAACGATGAGCAACTGCAAATTTTCTTTGGTAATCTTTTGATAAATGAAAAATATGTGCAATTTTTGGAAATAATGCTGCTGTTGGCGTATACAATTTTGAAGTATTTATGTAGAATACCCTTTTTTTTGTATATCAAAGGCATATAAAGGAGAACAAGAGGAGAATGAACTAAACAAATAAAAATACACAAAATGAAAGAAAGAAAGAAAGAGAAGCAATAGAATATGAGTTTTTGAGGAGAGACGCTCAAAAAGGAAGTATATACGTAGACGAGTAAAATTTTGTCGGTAGAAAAAAAAAAGGGAAAATCGGTCGTTAAATAGGCGTCTAAAAAAATATAAAATCAATCTAATTTCTCATCGCTAATACTCAGAATGGATATTGATTGACTTGAAATCAACTTCTCCGCTTGCGTAATCAAGACGAGAGGAAGGAGAAGGGGGCGAAATATAAGAGGCGAAACTCTTCTATATATATGGTAATGATGCAGGACGAACAATCAATCGATAAATGTCCATGAATACGGAACAGGGTGATTGGCAAAAAAGTCTAACACACTAAATATAGCCATTGCCCTTACATTCTTATACATGGATTTATCAAATGAAAAAGGGCAGTATTTACGTTTAAATGCAGTACAATGCCATTTATCAACCCTTTTTGTCTATTTAAGTAAAAAATTTGTTAATGTAACGCTTTAATAACCTTGGTCTGTCTGAAAAGCGAAATTTATAGGTTGTGTCCTATATTTTTGCCTCGATATAACCGGTCTAAATTTTCTGTACAGTGAATATTTTCATTGTTTTTTTTATCTATTAAATAGTAATTTCTCTCTCACTTTTGTTGCAATTTAAAATAAACAAAACAAGTAATAAATAGTTCAACTACTGATTGTCATTCTCTTTGCTATTTTTTTTTCCTATTCTTTTGGCAAATAGAAAGGCAACAAAAAAAAAAATAAATGAAAAAGGGAGAGGCGGAGAGGCAGAGGACCAGATTTAATTTTACAAAAAAGATATGATTAATAAGGAAAATGGACTAGATAAAGACTTAGGATAAAAACATGAGTATGTACACTTTTATAATAACAATAGTTATGGCAATGAAACGGGTAACGACTATGGAATACGAATTATTCCTTTGTGTTTTCTCACTCTCTGAAATGCTTTTCTTTCTTTCTGTCCCTGTGTTTTTTCTGTTACTCCATCTTTTTGGTAGAATATATACCAACACACTCCTCTAATACGATTACAAACACGTTCTCTTACTTCTCCTTTCACCTACAAATCGACGCCCGGGCAAAAGTAACGATTGTGTCTCTATAGAAAAGCAGAGTCAACAGTCTGTTTGTTTTCTTTGCCTCCTTGTTGTATTTACACGCAAATTTTATAGAGAGAATTATATGGATGGGCGTTGAATTCTAAAAATAGAGGCGAATGAGAAGAGACGTAGCTTATTAGTTTAAGTCCGTTGCACCATAGCCATAGCACCAATCCTATTCATCACTGTTGTCTTGTAGGGCGTGTCAGGATACTGCTGACTCTGCATCATTCCATTTTATGGTTTTGGATATTTTTTGAATATTTTTGTTGTAAACCAGCAGCAGCATTACTTATCTATATAGATATATATTTAAATAAATATAGTTCAGTTGTACTGTACATATGCAAATATATACATATTAACGTGTTTATATCAACATATGTAGATAATATTTTTCCTTTTTTATATCAAAGTATCATATAAATAAGGAAAAATATATATCATATATACTTAATATGTATGTTATTTAAATATTGCACAAATATATGGCTTTATATGTATCTTATATTGGTTTTATCATATATATTTAAGATTCGAGAGTTTATGTATAGATACATATAGAAAATGTAAACACTTAAAGACTCAATTAACTAGTATAATGAAGGAAGTACATGTATATGTGTATAAATAAAGAATATATATATATGTATATATTTATATATATATATATATATATATATATATATATATGTATAAGTAAATATGTATCTAAGTATATTGAAAGTAATATTAAAATATTTGAATAGAAATTAAAAGAAGTATGTTTTCTTAAAGTAAAACAAACAAGAACAATCAAACGGACGAATTTTCAAACAAACAAACAATGAAAGAAAAAAAAAATAGAACCAAAACGAGACAGATAAGTCTGTACATATATTAAAACGTATACGTACCTGCAGTTTGATTAAAAAGGACGATGGCAAGAGCGACGGCTCGGGAGGCGGTGCTTGTCTATATCAATTTATTTATTATATTTAAGTTTGTTTTTACTTTTTTTTCTCTCCTTTCCTTCGCTTTCCGTAGATTTATATTTTCCGTATTAGGATATATACATATATAGATATATACATATCCGATGAATATATATATATCCATATACATATATATATATATATATATATATATATATATATATATATTTATATATATGTTAAAATAGATATATATATATGTATATATAAAAACATATATATATAAATAT
Organism: Dimorphilus gyrociliatus; assembly: GCA_904063045.1. Taxonomy (NCBI): domain Eukaryota; kingdom Metazoa; phylum Annelida; class Polychaeta; family Dinophilidae; genus Dimorphilus; species Dimorphilus gyrociliatus. Next base: position 81,160 of record CAJFCJ010000013.1, on the reverse strand, counting down.
ATTAAAGTTTGTCACTTTGTTTGTTTGTTTTTTTTAAACGTCCGTTTCAACGCTAGCTGAATTGGCGTGATTCTGCTTTCCACCTACAATAACGACACCTTCTTCCATCTCCATAATTTCCGAGCAAGATTCAGAGCCAGCATTCGAATCCTTTTTAACAGATCTCGGAAAGTTAGGGCAACTTTGAACGTGCACATAGTTCTGTTTGTCCTCATTGTCCGTTTCACGGTGATAGAAATAGTTAAAGTTGGAGACGATGACAGGCACTGGTAGGGCTATGGTCAATACGCCTGTAATGGCGCACAGGGAGCCGACCAATTTACCCCAGACGGAGACGGGTCTCATATCGCCATAGCCGACCGTCGTCATCGTTACGACAGCCCACCAAAAGGCGTCTGGTATACTCTTGAAATGTGACTTTTTCTCATCGGCTTCGGCGAAGTAGACGGCTGAGGAGAAGAGAATTACTCCTATAAATAAGAAGAAGATAAGTAGTCCTAATTCCCTCATTGAGGCTTTTAAGGTCTGCCCTAGAATTTGTAATCCTTTAGAATGTCGTGATAATTTGAATATTCGAAACACCCTAACTAATCTAATCACTCTGAGTATAGCCAGAGACATGGCTTGATTGTTCTGCTGTTGATTCGAGTCGGCTATTACCGTACCTAACGTTATAAAATAAGGAATGATCGCCACAATATCGATCAGATTCATGATATTTTTAAAGAATCCGAACTTTTCGGGACAGGAGGCGAACCTGACTAGCAATTCGGATGTAAACCATACAATGCAAGTCGTTTCGATAATAAAGAAGGCGTCTGTGAATTTCGGTATATCTTCCGGTTCGATTTTGACCGTTGTCACATCACTAAGTTCCGAAGTGTTAGTTGATTGATATTGTTTGAATTGCGGTAGCGTCTCTAGGCAGAAAATGACGATCGATAGCAGGATGACGGTAACGGAGAAGATGGCTATTAAACGGGCGGCCATAGAACTTTCTGGGTATTCAAATAATAACCAGACTTTCTTCTGGAATTCATTCGTGGGTAAAACCTTTTCCTCTTCCTTTGTAAAACCCTCGTCTTCCCTGTATTTTTCAATCGCCTCTTCACCTAATTCGTAGAACTTGATCTCTTCGGAGAAAACATCTAGGGGTACATTAACTGGCCGCCGGAGGCGTCCCCCAGATTGATAATAGTAGAGTATAGCGTCGAAAGAAGGCCGATTCCGGTCGAAGAAGTATTCGTTCCGTAACGGGTCATAGTAACGGTTACGTTTATGCGGATCGCCGAGGAGCGTATCCGGGAATTGGTTGAGCGTCTTCAGTTGCGTTTCGAATCTTAGGCCGCTGACGTTAATCACTACGCGTTCGGCCGATTCGAACTCACTTCCCATGCCGAGCGCGTCCGTACATCCGCCATCGGCTGCCGCCGAAGCGATATGCTCGTCGTCGGGCGCCAGCTTGTTGGGGAACGACCTGTTTGGGAAGGCAGATGATAACGTCATCAAAGCCTGATATCTTTTTAAAACGTCTTCTAGCCGACCGACGATTCATCTCGTCGTTTGACGACGTTAATTACGTCGTTTTTCCGCATCGTCGACCGTCGGAACCGGCCAATCACGAACCGCAATACATTTTCACAACCCGCCATTCAAATATGGCCGACAACTGCAAAATAACCGCCGCTCGATAGCAGGGCAATCGCAACTGCAAATTTTGTTTCTCAGCCTTTTTAAACACTAGCATCCCAAAAAATTTGCATCCTAGAGACCTCTCATGCATAATGTATTAATGTAATCTAAGTGTATACTATACATTTACGCTTGTACATTTCAGCTTATGCTGAATCTATACCTAGTTTGTCAGAACTGCAATATATAAACACATTTATGCATGTGTTTATTTATGTACGTTTGTAAATGTTGCATGTGAATGCAACGTCTGCTAAATATGTTTTTTTAGTGATTATACAATACAAAAACCCTAATAGTGATAAAAATAATAATGTTAATAACATGCTTATATACTTCGTACAGTCCGAGTGAATTAAAAGTCTGATTACTCACATATATAAATTTTATATATATATATATATATATATATATAAATGACATAAAAGATTTGCATTATTATTATTATTATTATTATTGTTACATTATATATAGTATATTGCGCAAAATTTATCTTTCTCCATGGACTTTACACAGAGGTGTATGGATTTTTTAGAACATAAACACTTTTGCATCTTTTAGCGCATCTAAGCTATATTTATATAAATGTTCATGTTTTCTTGCATAAGTTGAAAGTAGTTTCGCTCTCTAAGGTACCTAGTAACTGAACCTTTTTCTCTCTATCTCTCTTACATACACTCACACACATATATACACTCTCACTCATTTCTCTCATTTCAACCATTATTTTTTGTTTCTCTTTCCTTCTTTTTTCACTCTATCCATCCCTCTCTCCCCTATTACTATCTCTATATCTTTCTCTATTTGGCATTTGATTTTTTTCTTTTGCTGTGTATTTTTCAAGCAAATGATATATATTTTATTACTAAACTTTTTCGCCACCATTAAAATAAACCGTGTTAGAACATATGCACATATATATCATTATTATCGATTGTCTTGCAAGTGAATAGCTCGAATGATCCATTGATTTTTTCAACATTGTTCGAGCCGTATACGAGTTGCATATATATATAAATTTATATATATATATAAACGTTCTAATTTTCAATTTAATGAAAAAATATCAAATTAAATTTTTTTCTCAATTAGAGATGAAGCGAAGGGTTATGTTAAAAATTGGGTAAAAAAAAGAAAACAGAAAGGCGATCACGCACGCAATTTTTCTATATACGTGCAATGTATTATTCCGGAGGCAAAAGGAATCAGGCGGCGTCGGCGCTCAGAGATTAACGAGCGCGAAAAAAAAAATAAAGAGCGAAAAGCTCAGCTTCAAGTATAAATGCGCCTCTACGTTAATACACAGTGCAGGGTAGAGAGATAGAGAGAGAGAGAGAGAGATGGTAGTGAGAGGAAGAAAAAAACTAAGATACAAAATAAAAGAAAAAGGTTGAGGATCAGGTAGAAAATGAGCAATGAGAGTGAGTGAATGAGTGAGTAAGTAAATGACTGACTGCCTGAGTTAGTAAGTGAGTGAGAAAAGGGGAGAGAGGGAGAAAGAAACAGGGTGAAAGAGAGAGAGAGAGAGAGAGAGAGAAAGATCGACTAACTATACACGTCTCCAGCGCGCCTTTTACGTTTATTCTATTGGCGGGCCGATCAATGAATCGTAACAAACACTTACAAGTTCGTATCGAGTAAAGCCGGTACGAATGCCATAATCGCGCCGGCGTTCGGCGCCCTCTTATCCAACAAAGCGAGGGTAGGGAAGGGGAAAAATCGAAGGGGAAAAGACAAACGAAAAGGGCTACAGCGTCGTATTCCACCCGATGATCCTATATTTAGTTCCGAACGGCAACGTCAAACGACACTGACTACGGCCGAGAAAGACTATGAACAAACGATTAATTATTTACAACGCACCCCTGCATAATTTAATTGATCGCTGCGGCCTATATACACAGTATATATATATAGTACATATAATTCTAAACATGATTTGAAATAAGTATATACTTGTATATACAGTTTATATATATACATATATACATAATACAGTTTATAATATCTTTCCATAAAGTACACCTATACTCGTCCATCGAGTATTCTTAGTAACATATACTGCATTTACATGCGCAATATACTATATATTTACCAGTGTATATATATATATATATAAGTATATATAAATATATATAAATATATCTATATATATATTATATAACACGGTAGATACATTTATATAAAATTACCATTGGATTATATATTAGTTTTTTGGCGTATAGGCTCGTATGTATATATAGATATGCATACACTCACGCTCACTCACTCTTATGCAGTATATATATACACACACATATATATATATATATATATATATATATATTATATGCGCTGTATATATTGTATGTATATACTGGATATTAAAGCATGTATTTTATTTATCTATGTGTTTTACCCCTTTGGACATGACGACGACGACGCTTCTTCTTCTTTTGCATCTTGTACTAATTGACGGTGGCAAGTAGCCGCCAATAAGGCGCTACCGGCGCTGACTAGGGAAGAGGCGGCGGACGGTGAAGAGCCCAGGCGTCTAGCGGGGCGGCGAGGTGTTAGTAGAGACTCTAAGTTCGATCTTCTAGCGGATGAAGGAGGAGGGGCCGACGAAGGGCCGGTTACGGCCCCGCTTCGCCACCCCATTCGCTATCCATGCATGCGCCAGGCCAACTACAAACCACCAAAATCACTGTAGCTATATAGCCTTCTAAAATTAGCGGCCCAGTGTGCCTGGCGGATTTCTCTATCTCATTCGCTCTCGTTTACTCTCTCTCACTCTCGCACTCTTGCTCTCATTTACTCATTCGGTTGGCCTCTCTTTTTTTTCTTACTAGTGAATGCTGATATACGTCATACGTATAACTTACAAGAAAAGCTTTGTATACACAACGTACACATACACTTCAGAGAAATATATTGTCGGAGAGAACAAAGAGGGAGAAGGAAAACTTTAACTTTAAAAATACGATAGAGAATTTATAGGGATAAACTGAGAAAACTCCCTGAAAAAAAATGAAAAAACTAAAAAACGTATAGAAAGCAGTAAAAAGATATAACTAAAGAGCAAGAAAGAGCAAGAAAGAGCAAGAGAGAGAGTGAGAGTGAGAGGTGGTGTGTTGGGAAGAAAGAAAGACAGACACACAGACAGACAGTAAAAGAGCGAACGAAAGAGAGAAATAGAGAGAGAGAGAGAGACAGATAGACAGACAGTCAGAGAGACAGAGAGACAGAGAGAGAACGGGAAGGGGCGAAAGGGGGAGAGTTTTATTAGCCCGGCAGATGGATACTGCAGCAAATTGTCGTCGTCGCCATCCTCTATTCTAAATACACTTTTCCTACAGCTTTTAGCGTCGAAAAAACGTTTTTAACGAAACCTTACAGCGAAATAGGCATACAAAAAATTCAACTGAAACTAATCGTCAGATTTTCGAGAGGAAAAGATTTTTTCAATTTTTGTTTGTTTTATAAAAGAAATCAGTAGATACTTACACATGACTACATCCCCCTCCGCTTGGTTTTCGCTCGATATGGAAAAAGTCCAATAAATTATGAAATTTTTGAGACATTCTCCCACTCCACCTCGTTTATTCCAGTAGGTGGGGGAAGAAGAGGGAACGTTAACAGTAGTATAAATAACACTAGAGATATGGAGGAGGATGAGGAAGGAATGTTCAGCTACTAATCTTTTGCAGCTTTCAATTGCCTCTTCTTGCCAGTTCTCCTTGTCGTCCTCGTCCTCGTCATGCTCGGTAGAACGGCGGCGCTTATCATACGGACATGGCGCCACTGCACCACTGTCGGGCGTCATCTGAAGCAGAGAACGTCAGTGGCGGCCTCAATCGATGATGTAGGGATGCTGAGCGTATTAATAACGTCATTACACAATGTCGAATATACGCGGCTGAATATGTTCGTCTACGTAGACTCAGGACGATGCAAGTTCGGACAGGGCTGACAGGGTGGGCCAAACGACCGTCATTGGATCAATAATACGATATTAATAATATAATAACGGCACAATAACTTAACCAGTTTCTAGCATAAAAGAGTGTTGACTAGTTTTATAAAAATTATATATATATATATATATTAATATCTAAAATTAATATTAATAAATAAATACGGCTAATTTATGCAACTTAAAGCTAATGCTAATAACCATAATATTAATTGATAAATCAATCGGCGACAAAAAATTGCGCGCCACTTGCACCCGGCGTCAGCTGCTTTTTTTTCGTATAAATGTCGTATAGAACGCCGCATGTACATATAAATTTATATATATATATACTTATATTCATCTGGAGAATAGGCAGACAATACTGTATATATATACTGTTTATATATTAGTGTATATAAATATATACGTGCATGCGTTACTTATACAAGTAAACTGTATATTTTCAAGATAAAAAAGCTACATAAATGAATTAATGTATCTATGTATACATTATCATATACATAAATTGAAGGAAAACGTCATATAGAATAGATTAGAAGCTAATATACTGTTAAATGTATAAATACATATAGAATATATATATATAAATACAGAATACGACATATATGTATAAAATATACAATATGCAAAATAGATAATGCAAAATGGGTGTGAAATATATCATAATATATTGATATGATTGAATGAAGATGGAAAAAGGAATTTCACTTAATCGTATAGTATATTCATTATAGTACGCTTTACATGTACTATAATTACGACGATACGCTATACTACGTAATCTCGTTGCTCTTATACGATGCTAGCATCTCGTCTAGATTTTCGACGACAACGACGACTACGCCGCCTGCTGCTGCTGTTGCTTTTGCGGCTGCTATCCTCTACTTAACTATACAGGCAGAGAGAAACGCTGCCCCAAATCGATATTCATCAGTCTAGTGCTGTGCCAATGTCCCGGATAAAAACGCTTCTATTTTCGTGGCCCCCGAATAGTTTTTCAACGCCGTTTCCAGGGCTTTAAAGGGCGCCTTGTGCATTTTTCTCCTTCCTCGTTTTTTTTTCTCTTTTTAGTTTAACCCTTCCGCTATTCTACCTCACTACATCATTCTCTTTCCTCTTCATTTCTCTTTTTTTCCCTCGTTTCTTTTTTTTTTCTTTTTTCTTTTTTTATTTGTAAAACCTTTTTTACGCCTACGAATTTTACGATACGACTTTACCGTCTTCTGGACACCTTTGATAAGAGAACCTATTTAGCAAACTGATATAAATTTTGATAAATGTTTGCCAAAAATTTTGATCTCGCCATCAAATACGCTGAAAATAAATTTATTTTTTTGTTGCTATTTTTACAAAATACGGCATCTGGACGGCTAACAAAAAAATAAATAGTCAACTGAGGTTAAATAGCTTGTGCAGATGAACGTTCTCTTTATTAAAGGTTCGTTCTTCAAGCACACTAGGGTTAACCAATCGTCTGTATACGACATCTATCGGACATTTTTCGCAATTTCAAATTGAGTGATTTTTCCGCCCACTTTGAAAAATACCTTTCACTTTCGTTGATTTTTGTTTTACATATTTGTATAAATAAGAAAAAAAATATTAAGAGATATTTCACTCGTAAAATAATGGAATGTTTATACTGATGCATTGTGGGATAGGATTCGTTTAAACAAAATGGCTCTCAACATGGCTTCCATCGAGATGCGATGAACGTAGGAATAGTAAGATTTATTAATTTAACGGATATTTCAACTAAATTATTCGATCATATATAAAGGAAAATTTAACTAACGGACATATGAAGGATGTAGAAAGTATAACCGTTTATTGGTATGGCTCTGGTGGGAGCTTGTAAAAGAATCTAGCGAATATTTCTATGCAGTTCTTGATTACTGCAAGACAGAGCCGACCGGCTAACCGGATTACATGCGCTGTTATTAGATTTGGATTAAAGATTGTTAAACGTTAAACTAGCAAAATGATGTGTGATGTGATGCCAACCATCTCAGAAGATGGGCCAAACGATAGGGACTCGCAATATTCGGGCGATGACGCCAATTTCGAACAACTGATGGTCAACATGCTCGATGAACGCGATAAACTTATGGAGACGCTGAGGGAGACTCAGGAGGAATTAATGATCAGTAAAGCTAAATTACAGGAACTCGAACGTGAGCGCGACCTACTACAAAAGCAAATACAATGTAACGCTCCTCAGGTATTAATTATTTTTTATTATTGTGTAATTATTGGTATTTTTTATCCTAACATTCCTTAAACGATATTTGAAATGTCTTCCATTTAGTGGTTAATTTATCTATGTCGCCTGAATTCTAATAGTCGTTTGACTAATTTCGGCGAGTTAGCTAAATTAGTCGTCTAGTCTATCCAATATCCAATTGATGGATAAGAGAAAGCTATCGCCTGCCTTTCGTGTCGATGGTGTTGATGCGGCAATCGATCTATTATTTTCAACCATCGTCCAAGCAGCTCTATGCACAATTTATGTCACCATTGTTTAGACCGAGCGTTAATGAATGAAGAATGCTGTTGGTTACCAATGTTGGATACATTCAAATTAATTCTTGCTTATTATATAGACCGGTAAAAGTCATTCAGTTCTTACCGATAATACAACTTCGCCAAACTTTGTATATACTATTCTTATAGCTGCCAGCGAAATCGTTGAATTGCAAAGAATTTACTGTCCGCTAACATCCGGCGAGAATCTGTAGTAATTTACTTATTTGTCATAATGCTTCGTCTATAAATAATTCAACTTATATTCTCCCTTTTACGACTATTACTATTGTTATTTATATTATCATAACTATTACTATTAATTTCCATTTTATATATTAATAGTTTTTTTTCCTATTTTCAACAGGAACTCTCCAACTTAACTAAAGATTTAAGCGTCACCAAAGAAAAATTAATTGAAAAGGAAGAGGAAGTCAGTGAATTAAAAGCCGAAAGAAATAATACACGGGTAAGTTGACTTATACTTTTTATACTTCTCTTTCTTCTCTCAAAAGTCTGGTCTGCTCGTTCTCTCTCCCTCTCTCTCGCCACTTTTTTATTCTTGTTCGTTTGACATTTAAAAAAGAAAAAGATAAGAAAGAGGGAAAAAGTAGAATTTTCGATGTAACCAAAAGAAGCTAATTGCTTTTGATGTTTTCCATACTCTCTGCCGAAGCGTATGTGTAATACGGCGAGGAAATTTGCAAATATAATCGAAAGGGCGTTGAAGAGAAATGGGAAGCAGGGTGGCAGGTGTAAGCGATTGCTAGCGCCTTTAAGGGTTAGAAAAAAAAGGAGCTCCCTTTTTTTATATATACTACAATTAATGATGTATATGTATGTTTTTTCTTCGTGATAAAGTCTGTTTTCTGTCGCACGATCGCGTTAATACTTTTCGACCGCCGAATTTTCCCGGCGCTTGACTCTAGCCGACTGCTCGTTGAGTTTGTGCGATGAACCGATGACAACGGAGCTAAGCGATCACATTTATTGAATAATAACCTCCAAAATAGCAACAAAAAATATCTCTTTTATCTATTTTTTAGGGTTATTTTAATTAAAACTTAACTTCAAACTTCATTCCAAGCTTTTGCCTCCTTGCCCTTCCTCTTCCCCCTTTTAATCGCCAATTCTTACATCTGTCTTTCTACCCACCCTTTCTGCTGCCACCCATCGATTCCCCCCCCCCCCCACTTCTTTTCCTATTATCCTAAACTGGCAAAATACGTGTAGAAGTTGTTATACCCAAGAAAGTTAGTGCACGTTCGAAAGCTGCTACATATTAATCCCGGTTACAAGATTGCGCTTTACGCTGGCAGATGTTTCGAATATTTGATAAAAAGAACTATTAGTCGCTTTTCCTATGCCCCTTTACTGAATCTTTTTTTCTAACTACGTCTTTTTAGTATACACGTGGTACCGATTTCTTGCCGCAATATGTATTGCAATCAATCAAACACGGAATAGTACTGAAATTTTTTTCTCTTTCCCTAACACTTTTACCATCTATTCGATATCAAATTTCTATGTAATACGTTAAAAAGCTGATTCTTATCTGTAACCGCCCCCATAAACTGAAAGAATGAGTTGCTTTATAGTTTATCTTGATCTATTTATAAGTATATATATTCAAGAAATAGTAGGCTTTTTATATGTCCTTAGACAAGTTTTTGTTATTATATATATGCCTAGAAAGCGCTGATAAATTGAATTAGATTCTTTTAATTGAAAGATTATCTGTTAAGATACAGTAAATAATCCGTTGTTATCAATTTTTCCTTTCATTAATATGTTGAGCGAATTAATTGGAAAGAGGCGGGAAAGGTTTTATGAGAAGAGGGAATAGTAAAAGATTAAATGACTATTTATACTTATCCACTTGAAAAAAAGTTATACTTGTTTTTAAATTTCCAGCTACTCCTCGAACATTTGGAATGTCTTGTAGCCCGTCATGAGAGATCTTTGAGAATGACCGTCGTTAAACGACAAGCATCTTCCCCGGCTGGTGTTTCTAGCGAAGTGGAAGTTCTAAAAGCTCTTAAATCGCTTTTCGAACATCATAAAGCCCTCGATGAAAAGGTAACTAAAAAAGAAAAAAAAACAACAATAAAACTGAGATACTATTTTCGAACCAAGCGTTAAAAAAAAACCTGTAATGTTGACAAACCGAACATTTAATATATTCACACAATTTTTTTCCTTAATTGCTTTTGTATTAGCAATCGAATATCAAATTGTACTTTTGTTGAGTGAAAAAAAAATATCGAGTTCGAATTGCAACTTTGCTATTTAGATATCCAGTTTTACTTCTTTTTCTTTCCTTTACATTCTATGTTTTTTTTTTTACTTATTACATTTCATAATGGTTTTCATTTTAAAAGTAATGTTTTCTATATATACATTCTCATCTTACTTTTTAAAAGGTTCGGGAAAGGTTAAAGATGTCGTTGGAAAGAATTCAACAACTTGAAGAAGAATTAGGAAATGCCAATAACGAATTATTTCACTTACGGGAACAAGAAGCCAAACATCGGCATTCCACTATAGAAGATTCCTCGAACACTTCCAATGATATTTCCCACACGAAAGACAAAGAGTCTAATAAGGTAAATTAGAGGAAACGTCCGTTCTCTTTCTCATTCAACTGTCTGTTAGGGCTTTTATTAATGACAAATTCTGCGAATAGAGTAGACGATTTTTTCGCGATTCTTACTTATTACTTGGCCTAATGCGATTCATTTAGAGAGAAAAGACAATTTTATCCGCAAATTTCCAATTCGTCTTATTTTTTATTTCTTTTCTATTTTATCTTCTTGTTTTTTATAGCATACGTTGAACGGCTGTCTAGAAGATGGAGACAATAAAGAAAATGATAAAAACGATAGTCGCTTAGCTAAAGTTAAAATAATTGAATTAACCAATAAATTGAATGAAATTGAAGAGCAATTAAGTAATTCTCAAAAAGAAGTTGCGAAAGGACATGATCAAAATTCGAAATTGCAACGAGATTTGCGAGAGGTTTGCATTTGATTAGTTTACCCTTAAGGAGTGTTTTTAAAATCTCTTCCACTATATATAGTCTTTAGCTCAACGTGAAGATCAGGAAGAGAGAATTGCAACTTTGGAAAAGAGATATTTGAATGCCCAACGTGAATCTACCTCAGTACACGACGCCAACGATAAAATGAAAGCAGAATTGGCTATGAAAGAAGCACAGTTAAAAACGGTTAGCTTGTTTAAAACTAATACTTTAATGTTTAAAGTGGTGCCATAAGAGAAAATCTAAATAGATATATTATTCCTAATATAGGTGTATAATATGTAAATATCTTTATATATATTCGATATTTCCTTTTAACGCATCGATTTTCCTTAGACTGAAGACAAATTACGTAATCTTCAAGAGAAATTGGATACTGTCGAGCAGAAACTGCAACGCAATTCTGAAACTTTACCGTCCGTTGAAGCGGAATTAGCTCAAAGAGCCGAAGCCCTATCCCAAGTAAGATATCTATCTAAATTCAATAATTATCAGTAATTATCAAAATGAATTATTGTTATTTTTTTTTTAAATAATCAGGCTGAAGAACGGTTTGGGACGAATGAAGAGAGGATTAAGAATTTTGAAAATCAACTGGAAGAGAGAAGTCAGGAATTACAAAGGGTACATTTTCATTTGATTTAATTGATTTTTTTTTCATTTCCTCTAATTACGCACCGATGTGCACTTGATCGAGTCGGCTCGTTTTTACAGCAAACAGGATTAACGTAAAAAATTTTAACACTCTTTAATCTTTTTATTACTATTTCCACGCACACCTTAAAGGATAAAAACGGGAAAAGTTCTTAAATGTATTTTTATAATATTTATAGATAGGTTGAGGGGGATTATGTTGGTTTTAATTCTTTTTTACTTATATACTTTCAAACCCCATATTATCAATTTATAACCCTTTGTAATGAATAGTACACTTGATAATTTGCTTACTTTCATGCAGGCTAAACAGAGAGAGAAGATGAACGAAGAGCATAATGCTCGTTTATCAGCTACTGTCGACAAGCTCTTATCCGAATCTAATGAAAGATTACAACTTCATCTCAAAGAACGGATGCAGGTAAGTAATTAAGGATTTCTCCTTAAAAAAAATTCTTTCAGAAAAAATATTAATAACTATGCTGTTATAAATAGGCACTGGAGGATAAAAATAAGCTGAAAAATGAATTAGAGCAATTGAGGAAAAGCGGCGAAGATATGAAAATGGAGCGGGATCATTGCCAATCCGAAGTTGATAGGTACAAGCGCGACGTTATCGAGCTACAAGCCCAAATCGATAGACTAAAGTAGGAGAAGCCATTTGCAGCCCTTTAATTAACCATTCTCTAATCAATTTTCTTAATTAGTAATACGGCACCAGTGGATCCGGAAGTATATAGAAGGAATCAACGTGGAAGACAGGGGCTGATTGATGATCCTAATAAAGTTCACACTTTAAATGAGCAAGAATGGGATAAACTACAGCAAGCTCAAGTTTTGGCAAATGTGCATCATGCTTTCGACGCGAGCGATACGGAAGCCGTAACAGATGATGAATCTATGTTTGGACCTGTAGATGTTCTCTCTCCAACTGGTCATGCTGATGCTCAAACACTAGCACTTATGCTTCAAGATCAATTGGATGCTATTAACAATGAAATTCGATTAATCCAGGAGGAAAAAGAATCCACAGAACAAAGAGCGGAAGAGTTAGAAAGTCGAGTAGGTAGTGGTAATTTGGACGTAGCTTCAGTAAGGTCATACAGATGGAGGCCTCCTCCTGAACGTTCCTCTTTGGAGCGTGTCTCACCGCCTTTATCTGGGCGATCAACGCCCTCTCCACATTACCCGACCGTTCCAAGAGATTTCATGCATAAGTATAACACAGCACCGGCTGGTTCGTTAAGTCATCATATGTATGCTTATTCGTCTAGTCCGCAAATTGCCTTGTCAAATAGTTCTGATTTACAGCCTTTAGTAAGTTTTTACCTCCTATTTTGATAATTATAAAAGAGCATATTAATATTATTGCGGTAAAAAAATTTATAGCAGCCTGCAAGCGCATCCCGTGACGATTTGTCAACCAGAGAAGGAGATTGTAGTCCTCCAGCAACACCGCATTCTATGAGGTTGGACAGAAGTGATCATACCATAAATACCAGCTATGGAATACTAACAGGCGAGCAATTAATGAATGCGTCTGTTTCTTCATCTTCTTCCGGCGGAACAACCGCTGGAACAACTGCTGGAACGGCTGCCAGCACAACAGTTTCCACTGCGCCACAAACAACTATGAGCACAAGATCTGTGATTGCTCAACCAACATTTATCAGGTATGTTGCGAATTCCCTCTCGCCTACCTTCCACTTTACAAATTTTGTTTATTTTTAATCATTTCCACCTCCCTCCTTTTCCAATTTTTCTTGCAGAACATCAATGGATAGTTCACAAAGTACACCCAGCCCTCTAAGTTCGAACAATTCGTCACAAGATTCCTTGCATAAACAACCAAAGAAGAAGGGATTGAAAGGATCGTTAAGCCGCTGGTTTAAAAAGGATAAGGTTCGGGGAAAGGAGCTATTAACAGCCCAATTCCATGCCCATCATTCCTCCTCGCCAAGTAGTAAGTAGTTTTTAACAAAGCAAGAAGAATGACAATGAAAAATGTGTTCCATTCTAACAGTCATTGTTAATTCATAATCCCTCATTTACCAGCAGTTTGTAAAACAGCTTATTTACATATAAACAGAACAAACTAACAGCGGAATAGTATCGTCGGCTTCGGCGACAATAAGGCGACCCCTAACGGATACACTACGTACAACAACTTCCGCTTCGGCGGCGAATTTTCAGAACATTGACGACGAACTCCTTAATACTAGTTCGTAAGACATATAAGTCGTCCTAATCTATGTCGTCTATTTGTTACCTAAATAATTAGAAATTTACAAACAAACAAGAGAGGAAAGATTTGAATACTCTTTTTACCTATCTCCCTTGACCCTAACCTTCAATCATTTAGCTTTTTTTAATTATTATTTTTTAATAGTGAATTTATTATAATTACTATAACATGATGATAAAAGAGCTCTTCAACAATATTACTTGTTTTTATTTTATAACAGCCTCGCCGTATGCTGAAGTAGAAATTGGCACAGAAAACATGGGAATGACTCTTGGTAAACAATCCGAGTTTGATAGACGTAAAAAGAAGAAGTAAGCTGTTGTTTATTCCAGAACCTTACTTGTAAAACCTTATGACCTCTGTTATTATTCTCTAAAACAGGAATGAATTATTAGAGGAAGCCATGAAAGCTGGTACGCCATTTGCCCTGTGGAATGGCCCAACGGTGGTTGCATGGTTAGAATTATGGGTGGGCATGCCAGCGTGGTACGTTGCTGCTTGCAGGGCAAACGTCAAAAGCGGAGCGATTATGTCCGCTTTGTCTGAGCAAGAAATTCAACGCGAAATCGGTATTAGCAATCCATTGCACAGACTAAAATTACGATTAGCAATTCAAGAAATGGTTTCGCTGACGTCACCGTCAGCACCACCCACTTCTAGGATGTCATTAGCCTTTGGCGATATGAACCACGAATGGATAGGCAACGAATGGCTTCCTTCCTTAGGCCTACCTCAGTATAGGACGACTTTTATGGAATGTCTAGTCGACGCTCGTATGTTGGAGCACTTAACAAAGAAGGAGTTACGTGGCCAATTGAAAATGGTGGATAGCTTCCATAGAACTAGCTTACAATACGGTATAACCTGCTTGAAGCGATTAAACTACAATAGACAAGAATTGGAAGCTCGCCGAGAAAATTCCGAACTGAATGATATAATCGTTTGGACGAATGAACGAGTTATAAAATGGTTAAATTCTATAGGGTTGAAAGAATACTGTAATAATCTCATAGAAAGCGGCGTTCATGGCACCCTTATTGCTCTAGATGAGAGTTTCACGCATAGCATATTAGCCTTGGCTATGCAAATACCAACTCAGGATTCAAACGTTAGTTGCATATAGATTCTTTTCCAATTTCTATGTCAATAATTTCTATCCTAAACTCGTTTACTTTCGTCTCCCAGGCACGCCAGACGCTTGAAAAAGAATTTAACCATTTACTCACGATAGGAACGGATCGACGTGTTGAAGAGGTAAGCTTTTTAAGCCTTTTCCTTTACCTCCACCCTCGTATATTTTCCAACTAGCCATAAAACAATTTTTTTTTATATCCACTAAATAATTCTTAGACAAGAAAATAGCCTAAAGAATGCAGTTTTTTTCCCTCCCCCCTTCCTTTTCTCCCAATCTACCAGTCACTCTTTATCAAATAATTACAATTATTTAACGACAAAAAGGTTGTTTTCTTTTTAACATTGCTTTGAAATTGGTATTTTTTTATCAAAAAAGAAAAAAAAACATATATTTATTGCATCATACGTTTTCCTGTTTTTTTCTAAATCACATCTATTATTTCTATTTATTTTAAAAAAAGAAAGCAACAAACATCAACACGTATACATAAAAACATCTATATTTTATTTATATAATATTATAGAGTATTTAGTGATAAATAGTCCCTTCCTTTCCTTCTCTCATATTTTATCATTCACTGTTCTCCCTTTTTACGTAATTTTTTTTTAGGTATCATCTACTATTAGCATCCTTTTTTTAACTTTGTATATGCTATAATTACTTTTACATATATATATATATTTTATATATACATATATATATATATACTGTATATATATATATAGTATTTATATATTATTTATTTAAATATCACTTCTAAAAAGCGTGCATTTTTTTCTCTTGATATTTATTCAGAGTAACACGTAGCGAGATGGTAAGGAAGTTTTCTTTATCGCTCATGTTCCTCTTACCTTTTTTTTTCCTTTTTTTTTTTAATTAAATATTGTATTATAAAATTATGCATATATATATATCATATTATATCTATTAGAATATTGTTATAGTAACATACATCTATGTATATATGTTTGTATATGTTGCCGAATTTTTTTTTGCACTAATCCAAACTAATAATTAGATAGGGCTATGGCTTTTTTTTTTGGGTTTTTTTTTTTACTTAACAGCTCAACACAAACAAAATTGTTTTCTCGAAAACAAACAAAATTCATTCTTTGTTTATTAAATTATTTTTTATTATTATCATTATTACTATTACTATTATTATTGTTTTCATAATAATCTACTATCCCTCCCCCGACTTTCACTTAATCATCATTACAACTACTCTTTTCTTATTCATCTATCTATTTTATACTATTTCCTTTCTCCTCTCATTTCCTTGCCCTTCCTTCCCTCCTTTCTTTTGCTGAATCTACCTCCCTTATAAATAATAATAGTAATAATAATAATGATAATAAGAACATTATAATAAATAGATAACATTATTTGTATTTTCTTTTTTATTATCATCAAAATGAATAATTAAAAGCATGAGTTTGCTGTGGCTAACGTAGATCAATAGTTCGTTAGTTAGTTATTGTTTGAAGTACAATACTTGGGCCTGTTTGGTGTAATATTAGGTATAATTATTCTATTTGTTGGATTGATAAAATGAGACGAATCGTAATTATATAAATTGTTCAAAACGATGTTCATAGCCGATAAGTCGTATTTGTGGCATAATTTATTCGAGATAGCCGCCATCTTTCGCCTCTTGGTCGTCCCACAGGTGGATGTCGATCGTTTAGGCGATATACAGTTTGCGTCAAGACTACAAAGTACTAGCCACTTGAGAAAACGCTGTCTAACTATTTTAGTATTATAGAGAAGTAAACCGGAAATGTAATGAAAGCTGTAGCCGGATGCCCGGGTAGGGTTTGTTGGCAAGTAGAGAAACATTTGTGGATGGGTTAATAAATTCAGTGGACGACGAGATTGGAAGCCGAATATTTGAATTCCACCGGATTTGTGGGCTGAAGCGATCGTTGTTTGCCATATATTTTCTGTTATATGTAGATCGTCTCCCGGCTCCAGCCAGAGAATAGAGCCAAATTCAATCACTGCCATCTGTTGGTTTCATTATAAATTATATAAATATGACCTAAATTGTACTTTTCCCTATCCCCTCCTGTATTGTAGAGGAGAGAAAAAAAGACAAGACTATAGTATTATGTATATTTGTTATTTACTTGTAAAAGTAGTGGCCTCCAAGTGTGTTTAAAGCGAACTCGCCTTGGATTGATAAACCGTTTTTGAAAACCTCGAATTCCGACATTGCACAAGTTCTTGAGCTAGAGAATAAATATTTTATTTGTATAAAAAGTCAAATCTTTAGAGAGAAAGGTATCGTAAATATGTACAATTTCAGACAAGAATGCGATAAGGATACGGTGGCTGACTTACCGAATTCCTCTGATAAGGAGTAAGAGATATGTCGTAAACTACTATCCTATTGAGAGGCAGTTGCTTCTGTATAGACGCTATTGTAGACTTTATTTGTATGAACTTGTTAATAACTCCGCCTAAGATTACTGTTGGTCGTATTGACTGCGCTTGTGATTCTTTAATGTAGATTTTACTATGAAATCCCAAATAATTTAAAGTAACGCTATTGGAGCGTATGGAAAACGGTAAACCATTTTGAGATTGCCAAGTATAATAGTAGCTTGTCCTTTTCGGTTGAAAATCCTTTTTTAAATGGCTATTCTTACGTTTATGTGAAGCCCATTTATTACTCTCCCTTTGTAGAGATGATGAACTTGAATTCCTCCATATAATAACAAACACAACCGATACGATTGCAAGTAGAATGTATTTATAAAGCCTTCTTGTCATTTCGACTTTCGTTTGGTTATGGATGATTGATGGAGCCATGTGTAGCTCGTTCAATAGTAGACACTTGGGCGGAAATGTTTGTGCAAATATACGACTTCGTTTTAGATGCATGTTGTATTACAGTTTATGTAGTTTATTTTTTATACTTGAAAGTATACACATTTTTAACGATTTCATAGGCAATGACGTTGTATACACTTGTTAACATGCTATCTCAATAACTCTTAGAATTGACAAACTAGTTTTAAATATATATTTTTTTTTTAAAAGAAAAGTTATGTATATTTTTTATTTCTAATATTTTTATTTCATTTAATTTTTGAGTTTTTTTTCTATTTTATTGTTTTACGGAAAATGAATAATTTTATTGTTTATTTTTTTTCAAACAGAAGGGAGACGCGAAACTGAAAAGGGCACCATCTTGGAGAAAGAAATTGAAGGCGAAAGATAGCCAAAGTCCTTCGGTTTCTGCGTCTAATTCCCCATCCAGACGCGCTAAAAGGGGCGATAGTGAACACTGATTATAGGAGAAAAAAATCGCACAAATTTAGCAATATGTATAAATATATATACGTACATACACATCATTCATTTTGTATATATGTATATATATATCTATATATATATATATATATATATATATATATATATATATATATAGATTCTTTTTGAAAGCTTAATCAATTTGAAAAAAGCAAAGAGAGAGATGAAAACCTGTCGCAAAATGATATTGATTTGGACGATTTTTTCAATCTCCCTTTGGAATCTTTTTTCCTATAAAGTAATTAACTTTCCGGTATTGCTCTTGTCAAGTTACTCGTTGAACGGATTTAGATTGAAATTTTTTTCTCTTCTCTTTTTTTCCTTTTCTACTAAAAAAAAAGAATATTTTCGGCGTGCACTCGTTTTTTGAAGCAAAAAGAGAAATACACATATAATATATATATATATATATATATATATATATATATATATATACTTATACATGTGTGTTTAAATTTACTTATTTAAATATATATATATTTTGATTTAGTCTTGTTATTACAAGCTCTATTTATTATTCATTTTTCTTTAGTCATGAGTCAATTTCAGTTGCCAAAAATTAATGTATCGTTTGTTTGTTTGTTTGTACGTTTATATATGTTTATTAATATTTTTTTTTTAAATCAATTTAGTTCATGCGTGCCATGTATGCATGTACACGAATTTGAATTCTCGCCATCTATTAAGAAATCTGAGAGCTAAAGATAAGATAATAGATAGATGGAAAGGGGAAGATATTTATATTGACAAAATACCTCTTGTTTAATTTTTTTTCTGTCATTTTTTTTTACTTTTTACAAACAATTTATTTGCTAATTATGCTTAATTATAATCGCCGCGTGCAAAAAAAATTCATTATATATATAATATACTGCTAAAAGGCGAATTTTTTTTTTTAATTTTACATTGTTCACCGAATAGTTGGCTGACAAAATCAAAAAATTGAATATACTTATGTATTTGTATAAGTATTGTATAGATGTGTAAGACGAACGAGTCATAAATTGTACATATCGTAGAGAATTTCTGCACGTCAGTGTCTCAGCTATACGAAACATTTATAAATTATACATAAGTTAGTAAAAAATAAATTATGCAGCAAATATTTGGCAAGTGTTAAAAAAATCCTTTTTTGTGTCATTAAGTTTTTTTATTCGATGATCGTAATATATTTTAAAAAAAAAAAACATTTTCTTTAATAAAAACATCTATCGTCCGCAAAGAAAGAAACACAATTAGTTATAAAATGAAACATATATACCAAATACACACGATATATATGTCAATAACACTACTAGACTTGCAACGACAAAACAATTAGGTAAAATGCCAGAATAAAATAAACGTCAATCATCAGTGTTCCCTTTCTTATTATTCATGGAATCAAATAAAAGAAAACTACTATGCATCGAACCATTATGTATAAACATGTAAACATAAAAATACAAGAAATTAATCAGAACATATCACACTCGCTCTGATGCCTTATTTATCATTTATTGCAGGACAGTTTCGTTGTTCAATAAAATGTTAAAGTAAAAGGCTTTAAATTTAATTAACCGTCTTTTTTGTTTTTTTTTTTTTTTGAGATACGAAAGAACGTTGTAATAATCCAAACTGTACGTGATTATTAGTGGAAAAAATATTTTAGATTATGTAAAATTTTCTCTCAAAGGTACAACTTGTGGCTGTAACAGCCATATTAACTTGCTTACTTAATTATTCCATTTAAGTAACTAATTATTAAAGTTTTTAAAAAGCGGAAAAATATAAGAAATAAAAATATATAAACAAAAATAAAAGATGAAATCAGATAAAAAAAAAATGATCGTTTTTAAGACTGTGTAGATTTTTTCTGTTCATTCTCTAATTCGGCAGCCATTAGACATGCGAATATGGTCATAACCATCTTTTGTTTAACTTCTACTATATCTTCCGGTAGAGCATAGACGCCAGCACCCATTTTTCTTGCCCAAGAAATAGCTAATTTAGCATTGCTTGTTTTTTCCTAAGAAAAAAAAATAATTGATTACTCTTTACTCTAAAACTATAATAGTTTTCAAGTGAATAGATTTTGTTTTTCTCTTCTAAGGAAATTAAATTAAGCCTTTAGTCTTACCTCCTCACCAGAACCTTGCTTTACTAGACTGTAGTTGACTATGTTTGACTGGATAGAATCAATCACGTCGATAACAATAACTCCGTCGCTTAATCTCTGGTCACCGAAACCGGAGAAAGTCTTGCCTTTTTTGGATAATTTTTGGTTGGCCCAACTAACTATAGCGCTCTCTGCCAGCGGTTTATCAGTACCACTTAATTTAGATAACACGCTTAGCGTATAAGCTTTCATTAGTTGCCAAATTAGAGCTGTAAGAAATCGGAAAAAAAAACTTATCAAAGGAATAGGGAAAAATTATAAGTAAATACATACAAAGAGCATAGCTCTTATGCTCGGAAGCGTGAGCTAGATTACTACCGTCTATTCCAACTAATGAAAATCTAAATTGCTTTCCCAATTCGACGGCATAATTACAATTTTCTGTTTGGAGGAGATATTAAAATAAAACGTTAAGTGTGTTTTTTTTTTAAAAAATACCACATTAAAAACTTACGTAGTTCTTCAATCATTCTCTTTTGTTTTAGCTTACTGAAATTACTTGGAATACGACTATAGTCGACTGAACCGGGCTTTATCTTTTCAAAAAGTTGAAAATATACAAGAGCGTCCTTCAAATCGGAATAAAGATGATTAACAAAGGGACGAACGCCCAAGGAATTCATCCAATTACGATACATCTTCTCCTCCCTAGTTTCGTCGACAATTTGCTCGAGGAGGTCGTTATCAGTGACCTTATCCAGGGCTGGATGATTGTTGAATAAATTTGCAACAAAAGCCATATTCAATTTTGTGTTTCCCTTTACTACGTCCAAGGGACGAACGAAAGCTCTACAATTGATTCTCTCGGCTTGCTGTAACATGTTTTCCGCTCTATGCTCTAAATTTCCATCCTTTAGGTTTCAAATAGGATAAAAAAAAATTAATATATATGTACAATATTTTGAATACGACAGTATCATTTGTCGATAACCTTTCGATCAGCATTAATCCTCAAAGAACTTTCATCAAACATTATATCGGGTACAATTTTTGATTAAAAGATAATAAGAAATTTTGCTATATAGAAGGTATTTTGGCTGATGCACTGTCAGTTAAACTCAATATCGGTTAAGCTCAATGTTGATCGAAACATATCGACATAAACGTCGCCGGTTAAAAGAATTTCAATCATACACATATACAATTACTGAATATATACATGTATTTATATCTCTAAACTACTACTTACTGATTTACCAGAAATATCAATTCTGGTATCGGCTGGTGCAATTTGCTGAATCAAATAGTAATAGGCAATAGAATTTTCAATATCCCTTCCAAAGTTGTTTATGCGGACATTCTCATTTGCTCGGTTAGCGTCGGAATTAGCCAAATGATAATTAACCCATCGAATTAATATTTCCTCTGGTGATAGTCTCATTAATTCCTCGATTGTTTCACCTTCATTCAATAAATGTATAAGTCCAGGATTGTCGTGTAAATTGATATCAGCCAATAAACCAATCTGTACGTGAAAAATAATACATAAATATATATACATATATAAATATATATACTGTATATATAAGCCTTTTTCAGGCGTTTAACTATGCAAATCGATAATTAAACATAAATTAAAAAAAAAAAGCAATTTACTCTGATAATTTGCCATAAAAGGCCTAAAACCAGATGAGGAGCACCCTTATGTAAATCATCCGAACCAATATTCACAATGTTGCATCCAATTGATTGTGCAGATTTAAGAGCCAATGTTAAATTTTCCATTTTAGAGAAAAGCGATAATTTAGCTCCCTTATTCATTACCCTTTCATCAATAGTGCCTGGCTGAGCTTTATTAATTAATTTGCTGTATAAAAATTTATATATTTAAAAAAACATTAAAAGTGAAAAATTTGTATTTTTGTTTGTTTGTTATAAATACTAAAAGAATTTCTTTTTACCATAATAAAATCCCATCACTGCACTTATGATAAAGATCATTTCCTTCGGCATTCAACGGTAATATATTTCGACAATCGCCATCAGAAGCTAGGTTGCTGTGTTTTAATATAAAAATAGGAAATTTATAAATTTTATATTAATATATGTTTTGTGGTTAATATAAACATAAAAGAAATATTCAAATAATCATACAGTCTACAAGTGCACCATAAACGTAATATAAATCATAAAAAAATTCTTTTTATAAACTTTATCAATTTTTTCAGCTGAATATAAACGACATTTGAAGACATTAACAACAAATGTGCTCAAGACTTTAAATGATATATATAAATATATATAATCATCTATTACTTATTAATCTAATAACGGCTCCTAATGAATCTACAACTATAATTATGATTTGACATTTAAATGTATAAAATAAAATTCTTAACAATAAACGATAATGCTACCTATTGATCCATTTGGAAAAGGCCATTTGTTCTTCTATTTTCACAGTATGAGTGGTTCCCACCGATGATGCCATTGACGTACCTCCATGGGTGACAACGTTAGTAGCTTTAGCAACGTTTTTCTTGTAGGTGTGGCCAATATCGTACTTGGCTTTAACATCACCATATAGCTGTCATATCAAAAAGCAAATATTTATAAGGTATTTACGCGTATAAATATAAATATATATAGTAAAAGAAATCTCATTCTAAAATTAAACATTCATTAGTTCAATTTTATACTTTTGTATTAGACTAAAATACAAACCTAAAGAGTTCAATCGATATCATTTTGTTTTGAAATAAATAAACAAATAAAAAAGGAGAAAAGTGAAAAGGGGGCAAAAAATACAATTACTTCCGTAACTATCTCTATTTGTGACAGTAAATAAAGGAATAAAATACACATCAAATTGTCCGTGCTATTAGAAGATATTTTTTACTCTTTTTCTTTTTAGTTGAAAATATTACAAAACAAAAAAAAGAAAGACAAACAAACACAAACACACACACAAGTAAACACTAGTAGTTGAAATCAACGACTATTCACATTTTAAGGGTAACAATAGAGCATTAAAAATATTGGATATATTTTTTTTTTAAAGGAGGAGGGGATTTTTTTTTAAAACAAATCTACCTGAATCCATCTTATTTTTGTTATAATTTTTAAAGATGAAACGAGAGTTTATAATGTTTTTTATGTTTATAATCTTTTTATAATAATTTTCTAATTCTATTCACTTTCTACTTTCAGTTGCGGCTCCATAATGTTACTTCCTTGTTTATGAAAGGTAGCATATAATATACTAAAATATTAAATAATAGAAAGTAAAAAGAGAAATAAGCTTATGCCTGTAGTTTGCCAAAATTCAGTACTTTATCAAAATTTTTCTCTCGTATTATGGAACAGTTAAAATTGAGACGTAGTTCTCTGATAAGACTTAAATTACAAATTTAATCTTATGAATATTTAGAAAGTTTAATCTTGATAAAGAATTGAATTTGCCCCGACATATAAATATATAAAAGCATTAATAGAAACTAGTTTAAATATTATACCTGTTGAAATTCCATAAAATCTATTTTTCCGTCTTTGATATTTGTATCATATCTTTGTATTAGATCGCGAATTTCATGGCCAGGTAAAGTAAAACCACAAACTTTCAATGCATCACCTAGTTCCATTACTGTTATATGGCCACTTCCATCTAAATCGATCTGTTGGAAAAAAAAAAAAAGACATTGATTATTCCTTAAATATACACTAAATTTCTTGTTAATTTTAAAATATTTTTTTGATTCTTTAAATTCTTGTATTAAAAAATAAATTATCAAACTTGATAGACATGCATATAAGCATATAAGTATATAGGTATTTATAGTATTTAATATGATTACAAGTACAAGTTAAATTTGCACATTAAATGATAAATAGAAATATTGTTCAACAATATTAGTAGTAATTATTCTAAATATATACTATCTATAAAGGCAAACAGAATGATAGCTCAGTTCTAGATATCGGCTTTGTAGAAATATATATGTATATATATAAACATAAATATATATATATATGTTTACACGAATTGAATAGCTTTAGCAATTAGCTACAAAATTGATGGAAAATTACTCAAACACATTTGTATTACTGTTAATTAAATAATCAAAAATTTACTATCTCACTATTTGGCATGATAAAGAAAATGAAATTCAAAATGATAGACAAGAGTTTCTTGTTTCTTTTTCTTTATACATTAAATATATATATATATATTTCTAATGATTTTTCTCTGTAAGAGATGCTATAACCCAATGAATTACATTAACATCTTGGAAATTGCAAGTTTTTAATTTTATTAGTAGAAATCTAGTAGTAAGTCGTGACTAGTTAGCAATTTCTTCTTCCGTGAATCAGTGTATTCTTAAGCATTACCATATAAGCTTAAGTGATTGTTATGAATCATCATTAGAAATTTTTCATCCAAAATAGTAAATAGATAAAAATCCTACATATATCTTATTCATCCGATGAATTTAATTATCTATATACAGTATCTATAAGTTACGATGAATCATTCTATAATATACTATACATATACACATAATGTGCCTATACATATAATGTAATTATAAATAACATATATACATACATACATGTATATATATAATATATTTGAATATATGTTATATAAAGTTAAAAATCTGTCAACTATTATTTTTTATTATTATAAAAATTTTTTGTGGAAATTCGACAGCAGCTGCGATTTCAAAATGGAAGTATTTTAATCGGTAAATCGAAAATCATAATTATATTTAATTCTTTTCCATTTAATAGTTTCTATACAAATGAACAGTCTACAAGACTGTAAGAAAATCTAGACGATTTTTTTATTTTTCAATATAGAACTTAGTATTGTTAAATTACATTGCTATATTTTATTTAGTAATGTACGATAAAAATAAAAATTGATTCATGCAAAGTGAGATATTTCTAAGAATCTTTAATATATTTTGATGAAATTTTATACGGATTTCCGAAATGTTGAAAGAAAAGAACAACATAACACGCCTTTTTTCTGTTATTCTATTACGGGAATTTAAAATCCGGTTCATAATACTAACCGTCTGAAAGGCGTTTCTTAATTCTTCCAACTTATCTTCTGTCAACAACATGGATTCCCTTGGGTTGGCCATTCTTCGACACAAAATTCTGTTTCACAGATCAAAAAGTTGCCGATAATACACCTTTCTCAAGTGCAACCGAGTTCGTTCAATACTCAATTTATAAGCGGCAAGCTGATTGGTTGAGATTCAACCTGTCAGTCTCTCTTCCATTGGTCGTATTTGAGTTGTCAGTTAGAACTGTACTCAATTGTAATAACAAAATGGAGAATATTATATTCTTATTATTCGACATTTTGAAAAGTTATAAATTAGTTCACGTATTTGCTATATCTATCATTAGAACCACGTGTTTATTTGCCGCTTCAAATTCAAGTATTGTTATTAAAATTCCAGAAACTTCAGTAGGTCTATTACATCGATAAGATAACATGCAAGAATACCGTAGGCATGGTAATTTTACTATTCATCTATCTTCAAACGTGACTACAATAGAAATATGTGCCTTTTCTCATCATCTATCACTATTGAGACATTCTTCACTCATTCCAAAGTATTCTGAACATACAAGATATACAAACAATATTCAAGTTTATTTTCATACAATGTATATACAGTATATTCGTATTAATAATATCTCTCAATCTATCTCTCTCTCTCTCTCTCTGTCATTGTACAAAAGTAAACAAAACTAAAAAAAAGAGAGAGAAAGTAATTAATCCAAAAAACAATTTGTAGTTATTAGTTTATTTTCATTGTATAGTTACGTGGGCGCGAAAATAGGCTTAAAACTTTTATATATTGTATATACTGTATATCTGTTGTACAGTACAATAACTAGAGCACACTCGATTATTTTAATAAGACTATTCGCAGTAAATTCAAACAATTAAGGGAAAATAGAAAACAGTCTATTTTTAACTATTAGATATTTCCTTTCAAAAATCTTTAAAAAAAAAAAAGAAAGAAATTTTTTTTTAAAAAAAACAAAAAGTAACAAAAGTTTTATAATTTATTAAGTCAACCTTTTGTTTTTAATTGTTTATATTAATTCCTCTTTTAAAAATAGTAACTTTTCTACCTTTTATTTAATATTGATTTTATTACTTTTTTTTTCTTTACATGTCTCCTTTAAATCTACCAACATTGACTTGTTTTACTTTCTATAATATTAACTTTATTAATATTATAGTTTTATTTTAATTTATGCTATATAAATATGTTGTACAATTTAATCAGAAACTGATTTCTTCCCTACTTGAAGAAAATCCCGCCTTAAAAAAACGATAACAGAACGTGCTTTCTTATCTATTTAGCGATATAATAAATAAAAAGAAGGGATTGTAACCTTTGTCGATTTTATCTTGTAGAGATTCTTTTTTTTTTCCTGCGTCTGTCTGTCTGTCTCTCTCTCTCTCTCTCTCTATATATATATATATATATGTGTGTGTGTGTGTTTGTCTCTGTCTCTCTCCTTCTGAATCATCTATAGCTTCATTGCAGAAGAGAATTGAGCATATAATTCCAATAAGCTAAATGTATTTCTATTCCTATTTGATTGTGGAGAAAATTTCACATTTTTACAAATAAATAAGTAATTGGGTCCTTTATATGGTCTAAAATATAGAATTGAATAAACTTCTATACACGCAGGATTGTAAAAAGCTCACTACTTTTGTAGCATATCGGATATTTTAACCATTCGAGCTTGTCATTCTATTTGTAGATTTTATATATATATATATATTTAGTATGTAATATTTATTCAAGTATAACAGACTTGTATATGTTATTTAACACTGTCGCCATCTATCTTAGAAAGGTATATTTTTTAAATAAAAAATAATAAGGAAGTGGTTAAAGACTACTTAAAAAGTTCGAGTTTCGATTTTGGTTCAATATCAATCATCAATTTCACAATGAGTGTAAAGAAAATCTTAATTGAAAAGTCAGCTCTCTCCTATTCAAATTGTTGTATAATTAGTATTGATTTGTATATTTTTTCAATTGATTAGAATGACACATTTCCTTGATTAGTTATTATGAGACCCCCGTTATTCTAGTGAGTGTATTATAAGTTTATGAAAGAATTAACTCTCTACTCCCCTTCCCCTCTCCACACATTCTCTATCTCTCCCTCTTCCTTTCTTTTTATTGTAACATTTACATAGTAAATATTTTCGATGCTATTCCTTTTTTATATATCGTCATCACTATTCTCTCTCATAAGATTTCCTTGCAGTTAGATAAATTTCTTATACGAATTCTGAAAAAAATATCAAGATAAATCCTTTAAGGAATTCCATCGACGAATCAGATAAGTCAAAAATTCGAAATGAACATGAAAAAAAAATGACAAGAAAGATGAGAATTCTGAGGAAAAAGCTTCAATAATCAAATGATTCTGAATTAGGCGTCAACAAGCTTGAGTTAATTTCGTAAAAGATTGATCATATACGATTATTATTATTATTATTATTATTATTATAAATATAGAGAAAATATGATTAGAGAGAAATTAAATGGCCCCAAAATAGCAAAAAGAGAAAAAAATTCAGATCTCTAATAAAGGGTTAAATATTTTATTTATTATTTTCCACTTCAATTCTCTATTAATAACCCTAAAATTAATACTGAAATATATATCAAGCTGAAGGAGGGGGGAAAAATGCAATAGATCATTAATTTTTATTAACATCCATCCTCGTTTAATTGTTATTACAGTTTGGAAAGATATCCACCTTCTATTACTTTTATTCTCTCGATGAAGATACTTTAACATTAGCAGAATTTATATTATTTTACTTACGACGTATATTTATACTGTATGTACAGTATATTAAAAATATATGCAAGCTGAGTATATGCTTCGAATTAGTTGTCAATTATTCCGATAGATGGAACCACATTCAATACAATTTATTTCTCTTTTTATTGATATTGGATATCCTATTTTTTCCAATCAATGGATTTTATTAGTATTTAATAAAAATAAAATCATTGGAAATGACGAAAAAATTGGATTTCCCAATGAAATGTGATAAAATATTGGATACCCAGTTTTCGTTTTCAATTTATACTTTGTCGGGTTCTTATATAGTTATTCTACTTGCATTAAATATATACATATATAAATACATCAAAACTGTTACAATTCTAAAAAAAGTCTGTCACATTTTAAAACGGCTTTCAAAACCCTTCCGCTCTGATTATTAAATAGTTTCGAATAATTGAACAAAGACAGAGAAGAGTCGTAAAGGAAGAAAAAAATAGAAAATAACTCCTTTCATCTCCAAGATTACAACAATATCGTTTATCAAAGAGATTTTAGGCATGTTTGTCAGCCTCTAAGTATACTCATGTATGCATGCTATGTGAAAATATAGAATCTCTTACATAAGTTATTCAGCCTTCATCTATATAATTAAATCTATATGCAGCAGTCGTAACAATCGGAATGACACAGATGCAATTTGCAAAGGCTGGAAATGTTACAATAATTTGTGCACAATTAGCCGGTTTTTGTTGTTCATTATCCTTTTCAATAGATCATTTATATGTTCTGAATACTATAACAGAAAGTAATTAATATTCTATTGTTTCTGCCGTTTTTCTCTCGAACGTTGTTTCCTATTCTTTCATTCTTTCGTTCTTTTTTTATTTTCAGTTTTCGTTCTTATTTTCTATAGAGAATGATTCCAAGGATTATTTATATATTGATTTTTTACTATTATTATTGTTATTATTATTTATTATAGCAGATTATCCACTATAATTTTCTTTAAACAAAGTTACATATGATGATAGGGGTTGTTAGACTTTTGGGATTGCTGATTAACCAAAGTCAGAATGAATTTTTTACCATATTTGTTAGCTGAGACAAGAAAAAATTTTTTTTGGGAATTTTCTTTGACAAGTATTGATTGATTTTAACGATTAATCCCCGTCCTCTGAACAAAGACCTATGATTAAAAGCCACCAGGGATATTTGTTATTTGTATAGTGCAAAAAAACAGTTAAGACTCTGTGTCTTTGCTCCCTTTTCAAAATGGCTCCCATTAAATTCCTAAAACTAACTGCCATTTTTATATTCTTCCTGACAAAAATTCGATTCCGCAAGGTCAGCATTGAGGCCAAATCGAAGAGCCAATCACCTCATACACTTTACTTTATACTACAACACACGCTGTTGACGTCATAACAATTCAAAACTCATAAAATACAAAAAAACTACGATCAGTATCCAAAATTTAAAAAAAAACAATTCATGGCGACTACAAAGCCTTTACCACCTTTGAAACCTTCAGCTGTAGTAAGTATAAAACAGGAAATAAAATTTTGTTATCGTGATTAACCCAATTTTATTGGAGTGAATTTAAAGCATTAATCGAAATTTGAATAGTGAACACATGTATAAATTCTACCGGCGCATATGTGGTTTTTTTTCTTTTGAAAAGAATTCAGAGAGCTGAAACTGTTAAAAATTATTGTTATATTAAAATGCAAAAGATAAACAGGGTTATGTTCATATTTTTCTTCCCAATTTAAAGATTAACCACCGTTTTTTATTCTTTTTCTAAAGCGTATTAATTAATGTTATTGTTATTTTTCTTTTCTACTTTACAGCTAAAGAGCGTTGGACCTAAATTAGTACCCTTCTTTAAAACGGTTACAATATTTTTTGTACTTTATGGAAATGAACCTCACTTGGATTCGGTTTTCTATTGTATTGTCAAAATTCTACCAATAATCTCTTTAATGATTTTTGTCCTACTTCATGGAATGAACTTTTCGGAAGCTTATGTTTATTCAAGGAGAATTCTGATTGGATTAATCTTCTCAGCTCTTGGTGACGCTCTCTTGGTTTGGAAGAGCAGTTATTTTATTCACGGAGTGGTTATGTTTGCCTTGGCTCAATTCCTATATGCCACTGCATTCGGCTTCTACGATCTAAAAATTAAGCATGGAATTTTTTGTACCGTCCTCTTCTCAATTATGTTTCTTTTCCTTTTGCCAGGCTTAAATGTAAGATACTTTGGCAAACTTATCTCTTCTACTATATATAATATTGATCTTTTTTCTCCAGGGTACAATGCTACCTATAGGAATAGTTTACTGTATCTTAATCGGTTGTATGCTCTGGCGGGCAATAGCTAGAGTTCAACTCTTCAACGACCTCTGGACTTGGACCAAATTATGCAGCTGTGGTGGCGCTATCTTTTTTGTCATATCTGATTATATATTGTGTATCGATAAATTCCGAATTCCAGTTCCCTACGCCCATCAATTAATAATGGCAACCTATTACATAGCCCAGTTGGGTATAGCTTTAAGCGTCATTGATTCCCAAGCAGAAATTGTTATCGAACAGAGCTTGAAAGAAACTGAAAAATTCGATAAGAAGACTCAATAAGAAAACTACTCTATACAGCATTTTTTTTTGACAGGATTGGGTTAAAAAGTTAAAACATGGCTTTTTATTGGAAAAGCACTTGATATCATATCTGTTTTTTTTATTATTATTTTGCTCTAGGTTGTTGTCTTATTTTTAGGGAGGAAGTCCCTTATTTTCTTAAAAAAACAAACTGGTGCCTTTTTATACTTCTGCATAAATAAGTTAGAAAATGAATTGGTTTTGTTTAAGCAGAACGATATAAAATATCTCATATATATAATACTGTACCGCATTTATCATATAATATATATATTTATACTGTATATATTTAATAAAAAAGATGTCTAAAAGTATTGATACATCGACCTTCAGTCTCACTCCGAAAATAAACAATTCAAAACACGTTGAAAAGAGTCTTACGAAAAAAAAATCAACTTATTCAGCTATATTATTCTAGGATACCCTCAATTCTAAGAAAAGGGAAAGTCGATTAACGGGAAACTTTGATAAAGCCAATCTTAGTAAAATCACAAAAAAAATACAATAGGATAATTTATATCTAGGCGTTGTGAGAAATTTGATGTCAATGAAACAGGACAGGAAATTACTTATAAAATTCATTATTTAGATTAATCGAATAGTTGGATATTAGAAATTTTATTTAATAATGAATTGGTGGAATTATGTAAAAAAAAAAGAAAGAAAAAAAAGGGAGAAACACTTTACATCCTTTCGAATTTTCAAGATCTGTTTTTATCCTCTTCCTTAATCTTATATATATATATATATATATGTATATAATGGAATAATAAATTAATAATATGCTAATATGATATTATCGTCGAAATATTAAGTTTCTTTATCTTATATTGGACATCAATGAAAATGGTTTTTTTTTCATCAAACGATCAGAACCGATAGATGGCAGTAGCTTATAGACATGTTTTCAATATCGCTTGATTAAATATATAATCTATAGATTATTTTATATTTATTAACACCTTTATAGGAAAAGAATACAAACCGTTTTTTTATTACATCTTTTTGTTTTTCATTAATTGAATTGAGTCGTTGCTTGAAAGTCGAGTAGTTTTTAAAAACGGCGAGCAAGATGGCTGCTTTTTTATGTTCATTATATACATCTATTAAAATAACTAAAAAAAGACAGAAGAGAGAGAGATTGTTTAATAGAAAATAGGAAAAATCATCTCGCATTCATAAGCATTTTAAGTAGAAAATTTAGTTAGTTTGTCATATTTTTTGATTAAATAAGAACGTAAACAGTATAAGAAAAACTCATGATTGAGTAAATAAGCAGTACAAACTTAACGGAAAACTATTTAATTTGGTGAATAAATAAGTAATAAATTATTTGATATATGTACGAAAGTAACTCAGCAATTAATAATAATAATTATAAAGTATTATGTATAGTAATAAAAAAAAAAGAATCAGCTGAAGAAATATAGGTCCACTTTTAAATAAAAAATTATTATCAGCAAAGCTGCATTATAAGAATTATTGACCATCAATTAGACTTAGGGGTTTCTCTAAACTAAATCTACTTTATCCGTTAATGAAAAGGAAATTCGAGAATGATATTTTACCCATTATTCACATATCTAATTGATAAATTACTATCTAATCTTCTTTATAATGACTAATTCATTATGGGGAAAAAGATATTATCATCTCTATGTCTGACATTTATAAGAAAATAGAATCTTTATTAATAAAAATATATTTTACAATATATAAAAATAATCATAAAACTACTCAATGAATATCTTTAATTTAAAAGTTTTCTAATTTCTTTTTTCAAAATAACACTACTTAAGAAATTTTAAATTATAAATCATTTATCATTTATCTATTTCCCATTCGCTGCCCTATCTCATAAAATCAGATCATCTCAACTATAGGCCTGAGATTTTCAGTTAAACTTAAGCGAACACGTAAGATTATTAATAAAACTCTCACTAATAAAATTACATAAAAACAACTTTTGAGAATGTTTAATTGGTTGTTTTTAAGTTAATGAGAGTTTCCATAGGCTTGAATGAGTAGTATATATAATTTAAAAATATGAAATATTTCATAATTTAATAGTTTTAGAAGAACAAGAAAACCCCCCATGTCTTAGTTGAGAAAAAGCGGTTCTTCTGACATAATTTTTATCGTTATTATCCTAAGTTCAATATCTTTTTGAAAGATTTCTCATTAATGCCAATCAGCCTACTTTGAGTATATTTTTTTACTTCGGAAAAGTATTTAAACTGGGCGTTTCTTGTCAGAAATTAAACTTGGTCTTGGAGGAAAGGAGCTCTGCTCAAAAAGACAAATTATCGACTTTCGCTGATTTATCTACATTAATCTACTTGAACTACTTAAAATGGAATATTTTTGGTACATAGAACCCGATGGAAGTATTACTAAACTTAAGCGAAATGATTGGTTCAGATTTCATCGTGTTCCCGTTCCTACTCTAGACTATGCCGATTATTGTCACTTCGCATGGTCTGTTCCTTATACAAGTTATCGTAAGTAAACGTAACTAAATATTTTATTCTTCGTAGTACTATTTAATGAATTTCAGCCGAAGATTTACCATTCGAAGTTCTAGAAGCTTTACGAAGTATGAAAATATCTACTTACCAAGCTCATGGACTGGTTTGGATTGGTGGCTACTGTCCAAGATTTTTGATACCTGAATTTGAACAGTACATACAACATTTGGTTCTATGTTTTGCCGACGAGAGAATCGAAACAACTTATTATCTGCCAATGGGTACGCTAGATGCTGTTATGTCAGACGTCACTTATATAAACTATAAGTTTCATGTATCGATAAGATTGGCTCATATGCTAAATTCTAATCGAGTAATTCTATTTGGACACAAACACAACATTAAAAAAGCAATCTCTCATATTGAAGGAATCATTTGCGAACTTCTGAGGAAAAAGAACAACAAGATCAGATTTAGCTATGCAAACCAGCACCAATATCTATATCAAAATAAGCTTGAAATACGCCAATTGCAGCAACAACAACAATATGAACAGCGTTTACAACAATTAAAGCAAAACCAACAGGGAAATCAGCAACAGCAACAGCCACAACAATCTGAACAGGATCAACAAGAGAAGCAACGCTTGCAACTGCAAGAGCAACAGCAATTGTTACGTCAGCTGCTGCAACAACAACAGCAATATCGTCAGCAGTTACAGCATCAGCAGCAACAGCGTGAACAAATAAAACAGCAACACATTCAACTGCAACAGCAGAAATTGCAACAACAGCAAATTCAACAACAGCAAATGCAGCAACAGCAAATGCAACAACAGCAAATGCAACAACAGCAAATGCAGCAACAGCAAATGCAACAACAGCAAATGCAACAAATTCAACAAGGTCAGCTACAACCACAGCAATATCCACAAATTCAGCTACAACCGCAACAACTTCAGGCGATGCAAATTCAACAAGTCCAATGGCATCAGCATCATCAATTTTTGCATCAGCAACAATTTTGTATAGCTCATCCGCAATCGCAATTGCACCTTCAACAACAGCAACAGCAACCGCAAATACAACAACAGCAAAAACAGCAACCACAAATAAAACAACAACAGCGTGTTCAACGTCAATATCAACATCGCAAGTAGGAAATTCTCAACTTTGGATTTTCTCGTGGAACTTAATGGTGGAATTGAATTGAAAATTACAATCTAACAGGCTATAACCGTTTTTCTTCAAATGTTTTGCGTTTAATGAACATATTAATTACTTAATTTCAGAATGGGGTTGGCATAAATCTTTCAATTATTTAATTAAATATTTCTCATTTAAACAATGCTTTGATAATTATTTCCTGTGATACTTTTCTTATTATTCTAAATAAACTCTTTTGCTATTAAAAAAGATCTTGTATTTCGTATTAGTTGGCTTTGATTCTACGACTATCAATGCTCATTTAGGTTTTGGATATCTCTAGATTTTGTAGAGTAGGTAAATATATTTTTATTTAGTAGATTCTTTTATGATGCAGGTAATAAATGGCATATACTTTATACACAATATAATACATTCCAAGTATCTTTAGAACATCTAAAACAACACAAAATAGGATAATAAGAAAAGTTTAAGCAAAAGTGTGGGACAACAAAAAAATATAACGTCCATTATTTAAAAATTTTTTTTAAAATTAATTTTTATTTCTATCTTGCTTATTGTTTTTATTTTAATTTTTAAAAATAATAAATAAACGTTTAAAATCTTAAAAGAAGGAGTAGGTTATAAAGGTAACTTCAAGGAGAAAGATTTCGATACTTCTATATCCAGATACTCAGGCGTAAAATTTTGTTTATTTTCACCACAACTTTTTAACTTTTTTTGATTGTTATGAAAAGGCTAAAGAGGTGGAAAGTCACTCCCACAGGGGAATTTTAGAATCAAAGCAAGAATTTCTGTCTACGAATAGAATCCGAACGCCATCATAGATAAAATATTCAGTTAGGTTTAAAGGCTATGTAGCTTTATATAGTGAATTCGTACATTCAATATACTATATAATTTATACAGCATGTTAATTTTATTATGAATTTATTTCTTTATTCATAGAACAACTATAATATTGAAAACAATTTGATCTTTATTCATAACATATACTTAATTCGTTGAGTAGCATCAAATATCTTAAGCAATAAATATACATTAACTACTATTGCCGAACAGACTAAACATTACTCTGTATATTTAAATTAAAATTTTTTAAGTGTTTCTTTTAACTAAAACATATCAACTGTACATAGAAATTGAGTTATCTCCCAACGTGATTTTATTTCATTATAAAATAATTGTTTATATAGAATTAAAAATGTTAGATATACTTTATATTAGATATTTTTTTTTTTACTTTCTTATTTTAGATGGTCCCAACCATTTACGTTTCTATTGTTTTTTTCTTTAAATGACAGTACTACCCAAAGTCAAAAAAATATGGGAAAGCTATTCTGCAATATCTGCCAGAAGTATTCTTCTAATGTGAACATATTGAAGATAAAATGATCGATTAGTTGTACCAGTTAATCCTATTAACGTCCAAGCAATAATCGACACCTGTTCTGTTTGAGACTTTCCATTTTAAGCTTTGACCAAACTATCGTGTATGCTCTTTTTGGCAATATTTACATTATGATTCTCAGAAAAACTACACTAGAAAGAGCACTAAACTAAATTTAACACTATATAATATATGAAATCTTTGCTTCTAACACAAAGCAGAGGCTTGTTGCCAAGGCTACAAATTAGTAACTATTTTCAATTAGCTTAGTCGTCTACTTTATGAATATTAATAAGTCGCTTGCTTCTACCAATCGCAGAGCTTTATACATCTGGCGCTTTAATTATTACATTTAATAGCATTCTTATTCAATATCAGGAATAGAAAGGATTTCGCTATCGAAAACTCAATTCATACTGCTTTTAATAAAGATAAATTTGCAAAATGAATACAACGAATACGGACAAGGAATCGTTGGGTAAGTTAGGAAAAACACAAGAACTTAAACACATAAATCTCTTTTTTATTTCATGTTAGATGCTCAAAGATCATCTCTATATTCTTTTTCGAGATCAATCGGAATTAGTAATCAAACCATCCGAGAACTAGAAAATGAAGGGGTAATTATAAATCAAACATCTGTAAAGAAGTGTATACTTTTTAATTACTTTGATAATTTACAATTTTTTATAATAATTTTTTATAAGCGTTACGATTTCTGTTTCATCTGGCTATTAGCCATAAAAAATCGGAAACTGGAACCTATAAAATGGTTACATTCCTTAATTAACCTTTTTTTAGCAGTTAAATTACTATACAATTTCGGGGCGTCGTCCTTTTAATACTTCATCACGAAACAGCGGTAAAGTTCCGCCATTTACTTTGATGAAATATCGGTCTTACTTAAATCCTTTGCCGATATGACGACACCTTCCGTTCCTAGGGCAATATTATGTAAGATTCTAATCGAAGTTTGTTACATTGCACAGATTTTCGACAGTATGAAGTCTGTTCGAACAACGAGCATTCATGATTTTACTAATTTTCTAAATGAAAAAATCGTACATCTTCTTAAAGATCACGCTGAAGAGTATTCAGTACAGGTTGTATTTTTTTTTTAGTGTAAATTATTAGTTAACCATCCATTTACAGAATCTTCATCTACTCTCGGACTCGGATGATGATTTTCTTGAGGAAATCAATCAAGATATGAGCAAATACCGCCCAGTTAGAAAAAGTCGTCGGCTCCTCAAGAGAAAAAAGCTTAAAAAATGGTTGAAATCTAGAGAGAGGAGGCTACTTCGCATAAAAATTTTGGAATGCTTAGAGAGAGGTAGAAGACTCATTGAAGCGAGCGAGCAACTTCAGTCTTAATTGTTCTACTTATCAGGGATCCCGATGTTCAAATATATCACTCATTAAAAAATTCGGTTTCTCTATTTTTGTATTTTCGTCTTTAGATAAACTTAGTAGTCTTTTAAAGTAAACTTTAGTCTTTTTATTATAATTTTACTGTTGTCATTAGAGTAAATTAAAGTATTAGTATTCTAAAAGTTTACCTAATAAACATTTTACTAAGGTAATCGAAAACACTTTATACAGCATTGCTTTTGATATACAGTAGATTATTTGAGTGTTTGCACTATATAAATTGATTAAAGATGTAAACGAAAAAAAAGTGTGAGGGAGGATCAAAGGAAGAAACTGTTACTTTCGAGTGCAAAAAAAGCTTTAGTTACCTTGAGATGGCTACGATAAATTGTTTAAATATCTACTAAAATGGATAACTATAGCTAGAGGGAATTTTAACTCTATTATAGAGAAAAAAAATATGTCATTTTCACAAATTTCGAACATGAAAACGTTTAATCACTTTCGAATAAACGAGGATGGTATTTCATTGGATGGCCGAATAAAGCGCCGTGATTGGTATAAAACCAGCCGCTAAGCGAAGAGCACGCTAGCTTTCTATTGAAGTCTGCTTAGAATATTTAATACATTGGTAGCCAATAGGCGTCTCTTAATTTTTACAGTTGAAATTCGATTTTAACGAGGTTAAAAATTTTAGATAGACAGATATTTTGATATTCAGAAAAATAAATACGTACAAATGACTGGAAAGAACAAATAATAATTAATATAAAGCTACAAAAAAAAAAAGAAAAAATGATTGATCACTGGTTGCTAGGAAATTCTTGTTACATTCAATACGATACTAATAGGTGATAAATTAGCGGCATTATAACATTTACCCTCCGATGGGAATGATAGGTGTAGTCCTTCGATAAAGTCATCATTTATGTAACAAGAATTTTTTCAATAGGTAAGTCTCTTGTTGTTTGAGCTTTGATTACTTCAAACAAAGAAATGTTTTCGGGTTTGAAAACAACTTTAGAATTAATACAACTATTCATATAGAACAAGTAGACTCATTTCACAAATTAACCGAAGAATGCCGATGTTAATAATTTCAGTCAAAAGAATAATTTGCATACTTAACGAGTTCTCTCATTGTCTCTTTCTTCATCACCAAAATGATAGTTCTTTTTACATTTTGTTGCTTATTTCTTTTATCATTCTGTTATTTTGAAAAATACTAAAGTTTCTAATAATAAATGCATATTACTTAGACTTACCATTAATTATGCATACACTTTGCATTTTCGCTCAATAGTCATTAATCGAGATTTAATCTCTTTTTGCAATTCCTTTTCTATACTAATTTACTCTTGATAGCATTAACTGGGTATTTCTAACTAACCATCTTGGTTGTAAATTCCGCCATTTTATTTTTTTTTGAGATTTTAAGAAAGTAATCGTAAAACAATAGATTAATTACGTCATAGTGTCATAATTTAGCGATTCCTTAAAAATCATCACACACCGTCAAACATTAATACTATATTCTAGTTCCGGTGTTCGAAAAAGAATATTAGAGGGAAATATCCAAATTTTTAATAATTAAAAACGCCTTAAAATTAACTAGAAAAAATTGAAGATTTATTCGAAAGTTATCGATTGGTAAAAAAAATTTTCAAGTTTTTATAAAGCTTTTGAGAGAGAAAAAAAGCGGCTAAAATGTTCTTAAAAAATTATTCTAACGTATAAATGATTTTTCTTTATATTTTTAGCTTATTTACATTTTCATACTTTCAATACTGACTTTACCTTACTTTTCTGCAAAAAATAAAATAAAAATGTCTTTTAAATGGGTTTAAATTATCATTTTTTGTTTATTGCTATTATTATTATTATTATTGTTATTATTAGTAGTAAAAAAATTGCCTAGTTTTTTGCCACCTATAATAAAAAGAATTCATAAATAATTATAACAATGCTAATTAAAAGCATTAGATTATAGACTTTAAGCAAAATAATATAAAAGAACAAGAGAAAGATTTAAAATAAAACGGTATATAAAATATAAATGTTGTATGATGTTTTATTTTCGAGTCAGCTAAGGGATTAAAATAGAAAAAGTACTAAAAAAATACCACAAGTAGAAGCAAACCTGGTTTTTTGCTTCTATTTAAGTTTTTTTTGTCTGGACGGACTTGATCATTGTTCATTTTTTAGTCTGGGTTTTTTTTTATCATTCTTTTGTGAGCATTAGCAGTCTCTATATATTGGGCCGAAAAGTAAAGATGAGCTCGAACTTTGATAGATTCAACGTTAGTGAAATGGCCGATGACCGTTTAGAGATAATGGACAATAAAATCTTAGAATTCTTTCCACTTTTGGACTGCCTTGACGATGAGCAGGAGTTCATAGATTTACTATTCTCCAATGAAGATGTTCTTATATTTCATTTTGAATTGTTTCCTATAGACTTGGATAATCTTCTGATGCCGCCAGACGACCTAGAAGACTTTGTTACTTTTTCCGATGGAATATCTTTATCCGAACTGAATAGAAAATGGATTGTTATTCAAATACTTTGGTCACTGAAAAGTTCATCAGAACCACCCTATAATACCCTACCAGATAATTATGACTGCATTTGTTCCAGCCTTACGGATGAGATGTGTCAGCAGATAAATGAAGACTTGGAATATCTCCGATCTAAGGAAATCTAAAGAACATTGAATAGCGTGTACAAAGTCATGTGCTTATTGCATCGTTTTCGCTTCTAAAATCATTACCATTGAAAATGTATATTGTATATTTATGTTTGCATATATCTATTATTCGTATGAATGTTCCCTTATTAAGACAAAATATATGATATCTTTCATATGCCTTGTTCATATCTAACTCATTTTCTCTGCAATCAAGGACTTTCTTAAGTACTCAAAAACACGTAGATTTAATCGCTTTCACCAGTATTGCCTGGACAAGGACAAAAAAAATTGAACAATTTTATTTATACTCCTATTGCATTTCTAAAGGGAGAAGATATTATCTATCTTTCTTCTTGAAAAGAGAAAGATAAGATAAATTAGATAAAGATAATTAATGACAAGACGAGGATTGAGTTTGCAAAAGCTAAGGTTGTATTTCTAAAAATCTACAGTACAAAGCCAAAGACGAAAATGTAAAATTGAATAGGCGAATAGTTGCAAGCATCTAAGAAAGATTGAAAGAGAAGGTGAGAGTATAATAAATATCGTAAGTATCATAAGGATACGTAAAACACATAAAGAATCTAAACGATTAGTCTACACGAAAGATTTTCTTCATACGATTCAAATGGAGAATTCTAGCTCTCCGTTGTCTTCTCTTTCTCCACCAGTTTTTTAGTCTGATCTGTCTTTTGAGGCTGGTTTTACTTCCATCCGATTTCCTAATTTCCTTTTCGGAAACAGAATCGTCGTGGTTCGATTCGTAGTCGGGAGATGAGAGAACGTCCAAATACTGAAAAAATGATATTGATGTTGAAATTAACGATATATCAGCAGATATTATAGAGTAATAATTACCAGAAAGGCATACAGTTCAGCGTGATCTACGATTAGGAGAGCTTGAGTTTCATCCACAATCTCTAGGAATGAGTTTAAAGGCGTGGTCAAAACCGTTTTCATCGATTCTATTATCTGCATAAGTAAATAAATAAATTGTAAAGAATTCTTATTATAACAAAAATTTAAGGACGATTCTTCTTTGCTGCACAAAAATGTAACAGAGTCCTCTTTTCTAACAAGATTTAATGAATAATTATCATATAAAGCTAGAATCTATTCGTGAATCATAATGAAATGTTTAGTAAAATAAGAACGTCGAGGGACCGCGGGCGTCTAAATGTAACAATTTTAGGCTTAAGCCCAATACATAAAGGATCAATAGAATGAAAACAAAGGGAGTCTCCCAGTCAGAATTCTCTTTTCAGTTTATTAGATAAACTTTACTTACCCCAGATTTTCTCAGATTTTTAATCTTCTCAGAGCTAATACCAATCCGTGCCGCGTAAAATTTCAACGATGCTTGCTGAGCGACTGCCAAAAGTAACAATTTTTCTATAATCTATGTAATAAAGCAAAAGACAAA
Organism: Dimorphilus gyrociliatus; assembly: GCA_904063045.1. Lineage (NCBI taxonomy): Eukaryota > Metazoa > Annelida > Polychaeta > Dinophilidae > Dimorphilus > Dimorphilus gyrociliatus. The sequence goes on along the minus strand of CAJFCJ010000013.1, from coordinate 39,477 downwards.
CTCACGCAAAGAATCTTTATTGTTCTCGAATTTGTTGCGGTTGCCTATCAGTAGGGGTAGCGAGAAGAAAGTCAACACGAAAAAAGTCTTCATTCCTCTCAGAACGGGAAAACGGCCAATATACGGAATACTGATAATCATGATGTCTTCAAATCTAATGCAAGGTGGACGCTTTCGTAAGAATAACGCAAGCAGATACGCATTTAAGGAAACACGTAAAATGACTTACTGTCGACTGATTGTCCTCCTCGAACGTATTTATTCTGCGAAATGAAATAAGATAAAAGCGACGTTGACACCCAACATCGACGACGATTGGTAGACGCCGTCATATGAATATTAATAAGGTACAGATTCAGAGTAAAAGCCGTCTATCACCATTGCAACCTGCCAATTTTTTCCCTCAAGTACAAAGAGTCGAAGAAATAAAAAACGTAAGTGTTTAATCGAGTCTTTTCATCTATCTTTAACTAATTATATGTATGATTCGTATGAAAAACTAGCCGATTGCCCTCAACCTGTCTAATGATAATGATAAAAACGAATTTGTTTGTTTTTTTTTCTTGTATTAAAAATTAAAAAAACGAAATTACGTTTTTATGCGGCGTTTTTTAATTAAAAGTCAAGTAAATGATAATTTTAAAATTTCTCAACACAAACATTCACAACCATTTAAAAAAATTAAACGCCACAGATCAAGTGAAACTTGTTTAAAAAATTTTTATCATAAGAAACGCATAGATACACATAATTAAAAACTATTTCTTAACCGTCTCGTTGTATATTTGCTTGTCATGTTTGAATATTCGTGCTAGTTTTTCGGTAATTATTCATAGTTGATAAAAATTAATTTCTGTACGCAGAAAACAAAATATAATGAAGTTTTAAAAAAAATCTCTTATATTTTTTACAACCTTAAAATATCTATGCGTCAGTCTGCTGAAATCTCTTCCGAGGAAGACTCTTCCCCGTCCCATTCACTTACGATAGCATCTTTTCCTAATTTTAAACAATAAAACATGTTAAAAACAGTTTTAACATGCGAAAAATTATCTTACATTATGCCAGATAATGTATAAAACAGCAACTCTTTAATTTTGCCCTCTTGTCCAACCACACTTTCGTTCACTCCAGTCCGTCAGGTAAACTAGAATAATTCAAAGTAGACGTATAAAAAGTACAATCTCTTTTTCTATGTTGAAACTACATACCTGCAAAACGAATATTTAACAGAATGTTGGAGTCTGCCGCTAGTCATTGTTTCAGTTGATAATTTTACGATTTATACAGTAGTGTTAATCGGAAGGTTTGTGCCTGTAATAAAGAAATTAATATACCATTAGTAAACAAATATGAATAGTGAAAAATTAACAATACTCACTCAGAGTTTGATGTAAGACTACGTCTAAAAGGGGAAAAAAATAAACAAAAAGTAAATACATTAGTATGCAAAAACATTCAACGAAACACAACTTACCTATAAAACGAAGGAATTTTGCCTAAACCGTCAGGAAATTGTAGTTATATTGGCTGAGACGAACTGTGGGGGCAAGCATGCTCAAACTAAACAGTTGTTGTTTTGCTATCTGGAATATTCTGGATTGGTCTGGTTGGAGAAAAGAAGTTGAAAATTAAGAATATAAAATTACTATTTATAATATAAAAAAATTTTACTAGTACTTACCCGGCCATTCCAACAGCAGAAGTAAATTGCAGCAAAATCGGCTCTTCTTTTAAAGCTTTCTTGAGTACATTTCAAAAACTACATGCTGAGACACCTGTTGAAGCAAATTGAAATTAACTTTAATCTGTCTGTTTAATAGGTCAAAATTTTCTTCCATAATTTACAGAAATATCAAGATAATTTTCAGGATTTCGATAGTGCATGCAATTCTATAGACAATTCTATTCGTAATAAGCCCGCAAAGATTTTTATTACAATACCCCATTCCCATTTTATATACGATATCTTAGAAAACACAAATAACGTTCATAAGAAACAAAATATTTGTACGAATTATCAGACTAACGAAAAAGATTAATATAATGCACAAGATAATATATCAAATAGTTATTAATTCAACCGCTTATTTTTATGAAAGCATGCCTAAACTTTAATATTCAATCCAATCACAAGATGGCGCTAGATGAAGAAATTTGGATAAATGCTCTTTGATTTCCAAACTTGAAATAGTATAATTTCGATATGAGCGATCGATTTTTTAATATTACGTAAAGTTCCCCGTAATAAAACGCGACTGAAAACACAGGGATTGACAACTTCAATTGAAACATTGAGAAATTGCCTTATAGCTGGTTCTTCTCTCATAACAAACGGCAACGTTCCTTGTGGCACGCAGTAGACCGTAATCGTTTGATAAAATGAGAAATGCATCTTCAGTCTATCAGCATAAACGTAAAAAGCCTCAATCAGATCTTCTGGAACTTCACCAATAACAAGATTGCAGTCGTTGTAAACCTCCATTTGACGAAGCCGATCGCTAATAACCGCAAATCCTAAAACATTTTAATGTGGAACGTTGATAAATTCATATATAGAAAGAGACATATTTTAAATTTTTCTTAAATTATAAATTAATTACCAAATTTTCCGGGGTCGCTGTGCCAATGGTCAGCCACGTAGGCAGCTTCTATTTCCTCATTTGTAGTATATCTTTGTTCAGTGTAATGCATTCTTCTTCTTACATAAGCCATAATTTTCTTTTTGTTTTAAGGTTTTTCTTTTTTTTTATACCTTTTCTATAAACTGTTTAAAATAAATCGAAATTACTTGTCTTTTATTAATTACTGAACGAGGGAAGTGCTCGATAATATAGAATAAAATAAAAAAAAGCAATTTATTCCAAATGGAACATCATAATTAAAGGCAGAGAATTAAACTAGTATGCAAAATTATTAACTTTTCTTCGAAAAAGCATTAAAATTGTAAGTCTTAATAGAAAAAGCAATACTTCCCTACCTGCTAGATAATGTAATAGAGTTCTGTGTGAAAGTTTTTTGGATGAGTTCAAGGTCGTTAAACGACGCGAAATATTCATTAGACCTCCATGGTTACACCCTCGAAACAATTAAAACATAAAAAATATGTTTTTTTTTATTTTCACAACATTAATCAGCAATCAAAGACCAAGGACTAAGCTATTATGCAAAGAATTTAGACTGTTGTTTTGTTCGTTATTTGTAGATTAAAATCTGACTAATATAAGCGTTAAAAATTTTCAAGCAACTTTTAAAAACAAGAAAATCTCCAAACTACTAACCTTGAGTTTATTCTGAAAGAGAATGTTCTTTTTTATAAAAGAAACTCTTTTCTAAAAAAAAACGCTACACATTCTGAAATATTCTCGGTACATAAATCTATCCTCTCTACCGTTCTTTATTCCAAGATTAATTAGACGTTTATATCTCATCTTACTGAATATCTAAAGTACATATTTTTTAATTATTCATAATTCTCTTGTGATAGAATTTAAATTTGAGTTTTTCGAAGAATGGTTTTTATTTTATGTTCGTCTATCGTTTCTTCGCCGATTTAAAGATTTTTTTAAAGCTTCTTTTCTAAGAGTTTTGTCCACTACAATAAGATAAACGATGACTATTTTTTAGCAATGACCTATTCTTTTGTAAAGGAAAAACTCGATTCATTTTATGAAGCTTATCACTATGCTAGACATTCACAATATTAAGATCTAATTTTAAATGATCAACATATTCTCAATCATCAGACTGACATAAAGTAATTTTTACATAACCGTCACTGAATCTCTTTATTAGGAGTATTAAATAAATCTTCTCTACTGAAGGAATTTTTATTCATAAATTCCAAAAGGAGAAGAATAACAACATATACACAAAAATAAACAATTTTAGTACAAATATAAAGCTAATGAATTATTATAATTGTTGTTTCTTCTCACAGTTAATTTTTTCCTCTTCCTATTCAAATAAAAACGTAAATTATTCATTGACAAGATAGTGAGGATAGGAACTTGCTTGTAAATACTCAATTAAACACACGGTTATCAAAGTAATGCTATTTATTGAGCTTCAGTCAAGATAAGTGTTTCTTCTTTTTACTCAATATTTTAGCATTCCGCTGAATTATCCTTTTTACATCTTCAGAATGATATTTCACATCTTTTCATGTAAATAATTTCAAATATCTGGCTAAATACAATAAATTATAATAATTTTATGAAAATATAAAAATTAATTATACTTAATAGTGTAATAAAGCATATTAATTAAGTGGTTTCAATGAATTTGGAAACTTATAATTAACTCTTTAAATGTTCTCTGCTATGGACGAAATATATTAATGACTTTCCACTTAATCTCAAGACGAATATTTTTCAACCTTAAAGTATCCTTAAATAATTTCAATATTATATCCGTGAACATTATTTTTATTTTAGCACTTTCATTTTGCAAAGATTTTTTGCTAAAATTACTTTAAACAATGAACCAATCAGAACGTTATAAAGTACAGTATCTCAACAGATTTGATTTATATATATTTTCTATTTTTTCGTCGGCAACTGATTACAATAATCTGTATTTTAATTTTTAAACTGATTTCTGTGAAGACGGATCAATTTTAAAGTAAATTTCATCAGCAATCTTAAGTAACGTTTACGAACCGTCTTTTATCATCCTGTCAATTTTTCCAGTATCTAATATCATACAATAATCTATAATGCAATTCATATTAGGTCACACATGAGTCTAGGTATATGAGGGAATGACTTCCAAAAACTTTGAAACTTTCTTGCTTTCATAAAAAGTATAAACGAAATAGGATTCCGTTAATATTCCTCTTATTACAAAGAATGGATCATCCACAGGTAAGTGTATATAGAGAGTTTTTAGTTTCTTTTTTGTAAGGTTCTTTGTAAATTAGCCAGTTTCTTCTTCTTAGACGTAGCTTTAACTCAGTTTATAACTTCTTCACCCAATCTCCAATCTTTTTATCTTTAATTTTCCTGTTTTCTTTCAACCAGTTCAAAACACTTTATCTGGAGGTAAGTCTTTTGATGAAAAATTTTTCGATGCATTTTGACTTGAAACTTTAGTAATCAATCCATCAATGAAAAGTTTGTTAGCCTCAGAGCGGTAAAATAATCACAGTGTTCATTGCTAAATTCATGTAGAACTGCTTGGTGTCTTCATCCAATAAACAAAGCAATAGAAAATATATTCATTAAATTCTGAAGAAAATAGCCGAATATAACAGAAGTTTAAAATCTTAAAGAAACGATAATCAGTTTATCCGTTTACATTTTAATTTTGATGATAGATTATTGACTTAAGCTTATATAGTGAAGATTCTGGATTGACTGTTAAAACGTAATGTAATAAGTTAGCAGAATATTTTGGCATTGAATCTTATCTTTATAGAATTTCGATTAACATGCATTATTTTATCTTTTAAATATTTTCTTATATAAAATTTTTCTCCTCAATATGATAGTAAACAACAATAAAATATATTTATAGAGTATGTATATATACAGTATGTATATATACAGTATGTATATATACAGTATGTACAGTATATATATTAGTATTATACAGTATATATATATATATATATATATATATATAACGTTGTTTTTACTTGTATAGAGCAGTTGCTTAATAGGATTTAGGCCTCCTAAACAACGTATTAAAATGACAGTTCACTATACAAAATAATTCATGTAATACCAGATAAAAAAAAACATAAATTGATGAATAGCTATTAGCATGGAAATGTGCCAAAAAAGATAGTTCATGATTTCGCTTGTACAAAAATAATTAGGGTCTTTTTATTAATATTCTATTTTTTCTTCCAAACTTAACAACTAGAAGATAACTCGAGGGAATTTCAGTTAATATATGGCTCTATTTCTGTTATAAATATCAGTATTTGAAAAATTTAATAAACTAATCCACACAGTATAACTTCAGTTTTCACAAAGCGAGAACGGACTTCTTATAGATTTACTTCTAATATTAAAATAAACTCTATTTGCTACCTATATTTTTTCTTTATGATACCGATATTTAAACATTCGAATAATCTTTTCCTATTGTTATCAGTTTTTTTTCATTTGTTTTTAATATTGCATAATTCTACTTACTTTTTATAACTTTTCTTTATGTAAGCGATGATTTCCTTTTGAGACTGTGTCTATTTTTTTACTTTTTGAGAGATAGTTCTTCGAGTTTGAGGATATGTTTGAGGGAATGTTCGATATTAGAAACACAAGTTTCAACACTACTCTATATTTCAATGGATAGCTATATACTAGTAAATTAATTAAAAATGGACGTCCCTCAAATTTAACAGACGCCATATTTAATTGTTTGCCTAGTAGGCTATAAAAAGTTTCAAATTTCCGCCAATCAACGATCAAGAAACTTCATGTAACTATTTTTCAGTATTTATAACTCTAAAAAACCATTTTTCTTTTCAGGCTTTTCATATCTTTTGACTATTTCAAAAGTAATTACTGAGAATTATGCCAAGAGTACGAAGTATTCGAAGACGGCCAGCTCCAGTGAGTTTATTCAGTTGTTTTTTAGAATTATTCTTTGGAAATTTCCAAATTCTGATAAATAACGCTCGCGACCAAAAACTTCTTTTAAAATTTTGATGAAACTGTTTTTAATACTTTTTAGGTTCAAAGATTATCTGAGTTCGGCATGTCTCCTCTTTTTAAAGTTATGACTATCTACTTCATTTTCACGACTGCCAAAAGTGAACAGTTCAAAAGCATACTTCCTGGAAAATTGAATGTAATTCCAATTTGCATTCTAGCCCTCATTTTACCAGCGAAGAAAATCAACTACATGGACAGCTACTGTTATACTAAATGTATTTTACAAGGCATCTTATGTACTGTTGTAGGGGAATCGTGCTACGATTTGAATAATATCAACGGTATTGTTTTTGGTATGTTTCTTTTTGGGGTGTCTTTCTGCAGTTTTAGTAAGGCCCTCATTTATAAAAGTCGAGGATGGAAAAATTCTCTCAGTGGCATAATGATCTTTTCGGCGATATTCATAACTTTTTATCCCCTTGTTAAGGTTAGGTTATTGTAACGGGTACGTATTTATTGCTAAAGAAAAGACCTTTCGTTTAATCAACAGACAAAAATTATATCCATTGGAGTGATCTATTGTTCTCTAATTGGGGCAGTCCTCTTCAAAGCTGGCATTAGTTTTCGTGATTTCAATCATAAATGGAAATGGAGCAATTTTCTTATATGCATTACGAGTCTTTTTTGCATAATATGCGACTTTTTCTTCAACTTTTATAAATTTATCAGCCCTGCTACCATAAATCATAAACTAATCATAGGCTCATATTATTCTTGTCTTGTCGGTTTAGTACTTGCACTGATTGACTCACCTGGTAAGGAAATTTTTTGTTATAATATCAAATCCCACAGTTCCACTAACTATATTTCGTTGATAAAGATGATGGAACGGAACAAAGACCACCCCCTATGTGGCAAGCCAGAGTGGCTCCCAGAAGACGTAACAGAAGAAGATAAGGTCTCGGAAAATTTGGAAATTTAATGATAAGTTAACATTGACTTATTGTTCATCTATGTAATATACGTATACTTCACTAAATAAGTAGTTACTTTGGTAATGGAAAATTTTTGCATTTCTATTATGTGTATGTATGAAGTAAAGAATTTAAACGACTGGAATTTATCCAAATACACTTTGCATATTTCTATTGTAACTACTATTTTTTAAAGCAGCATTGAGTGATTGAAGATACTTAGTTGATATTGTTTAATTACAACTCTCGGGTGACATCGTTCAATAATGTATTCCATGAGCATAAATGTTAGTTCGCACTAGATTATTCTTAACTGTTTTTGGACCTTATCATGATATGCTCTATCTAACCTTTTCGGATACAGTTTAAGGGGGTTCAGATTGAATTTTTTTTAAATGTAACATATTTTTCATTGGCTTCATTCAACCCTACTCATCTTAGCACGTGATATGTGATATAAAAACAGCAATATTCCCAGAAGACCTTTGTAAAGAATGCAGAGTGAATATTTATAAATCAAGAGAAATTTAGCTACACAAAGAATAAGGAACTTTAAAAAAATTGCTATTTATGAAATGGGTGAATAAAATGACTTGTTTGAAATAGGTATTATTAGTTATATTGAGTATTTTAATATATCTAAATAAATGGGGACACCTATTCCATTCTAGTTTTAGCATTAAAACGTTAGTATAGTAATGTTACTCACATAGTCATAGACTTTCAACTTATTCAGTTGAAAGAGTTTCTGGTTGTGTTCCAAAGCTCCTACGTGGTACTTATTATGGATCTTCGAATTATCATTTCGAAACCGATGATTTATATTGTGTTTCCATTGGAGGAGATTGTTGACTTCATATTGGAACAAACTAGTAAGTAAAATATGCTAACTTCAGCAAAAAAGCTACATATTAATACTGATACAACTTCATTTTAGGCGATGGTAGTTGGGTTAGCGATTTAGGCCTGAGCATTCAAGTTGACTTGTTTAAAGTACTTTTGGATGGGCGATACGCGATAGCGGCCGAATTAGATATGGGAGAATTACAAAAATTTAAGAATCAAATAATAGAAATAGTTAAACGCTTTCGAGAACTGGAAGGCGGTAATAAGCTTATTTACGTTCCAATGAACTACTTCAAGTTTGTTTTGGATAATCTCGTCTTGGTCGAGAAGAAGTATGCAGTTCAAGTAACACCATTTGATTTGATGAAAGACAATAAATTTTATATAGAGGGCGAGAAGGATCAAACTCAAAAAGCTGCTAACTATATTCGAACTTTGATCAATCAGGATATGAAAGCTAATCGAACTGATCGCGTCGAAGATTAATAAACTGTCATTTAAATCAAATTTGTCTCATTTTTCTACAACAATCACGTAAATTATATTTAATCAATATAAACAAATATCATTAAGATATTAATATGAGGCTGTCTCTTCTATTTTTCTCTTCTCATTTTCTTTTTACGTTCGATTATCTTGCATTTGCAGTTTATCGTTACCAAAAATTTTTACACAAGTCGATGAGATCGATTGAATTGGTTTCAAATTATAATCTTTTTGTTTACATTACTCTGATTATGAATAAGTTGAAACTTTCTCATATTTCCATGATAATCTGGAAAGTTTTATCTAAAGCTTTTCTTATGAGAATTTCCCTTGCACGGTTTAGAATCAATTCATCGTTGTATATAATTAAGAATCAATCAAAAGAATATTTCTTCTTGGATGTTTTCAGCGAACTTCTAGCCAATTAAAGATAGTGAGGTTGAAATTTTTTAATAGAATTTTTTGTTGATATCTGCGTGTACGGTATGTTAACGCAAATGGAAAAAGTTAAAACCAGTGTGTCTTTCCCAAATAACAATGGCCGATATGCAGTGTGAAGCATACTATCTGCAAATTTACGTTTTCTTCACTTAATTTTGTATTACTTAATATCTAAACTATTAAAATTAATTTTCAATGGTGTGATCAATAATATAATAAGAAATTAAAATACTTAATTTTTAAAAGAGCGATAAAGCGAGTATTTATGAAAATGTTGTTTGAAATGCAAAAAATCTCAATCAGATCTACTATTAGATAATCAGTTTGATTCACAAATATAAAATACATAGGTTGAAACAAATTTAGCTTTGAAATGAATTAAAATTTGGACAAGAGGAGTGTACTGTATATATCAAAACCACGTGCTTGCTTATGAAGAATTTTTTAAAGCTTTACTTTTTTCCGCGAATGATTGAGAAAGAAGATTTAAATTAATCAGCTAAAATTGATCTATCTCGGCTTATGTTTCAAAGCGTCTGATGTTCAAATGACTGTAAAAACGAATGTAGAATTGGGATTAGGTATTCAAGAGAATACTCTAAGAGATAAGGGAAACAGTCCAAACTTTTTCGCATAGCAAAGCCTACTCTCATTGTTGAGTAAAACTGTAAAATTTAAGTTTTTACTGTTTTTTATGCAGGAAAAAAATGAATTTAATAATTATTATTTGGAAAAATTAGATAAAGGCCTATTATTTAATACTAAATTATTGAGTAGTTATCAAGAATTTACCCAAAAGTACAAATAGGGTTTAGCATTAACTGTATTGTTTATTTGCTTTTTGGAACTCGGTTGGTAAACAACGTCCTTTCGCTGAAATTGTAAGTATGTTTTTTGAAAATTGAAATATTTATACACATATATACTTTATATAATAATATATATATATATATAACTAAACTAAAAACTAAAAGTTTCAATAACTATTTCTTCATATCTTAAATTGAAGCGTCATTATGGCTTCATGCAAAAATACACCGGAAGATTTGCCGTCAAATAATTCTGAACCATCTGAGAAAAACGAACCAGTGGTTAAAAAATTCCCGTCAGATGTTCTACTACCGTCACTTAATTGGAACCTGAAAGACGAAGAAGGAGAAAACTCTCGAAAAAGTATAAACACCTCTTCCCAATCTCTTATCGACACATTGACTGATAGTCTTGGAGCTATGAAATTACTTTGTAAACCAGATGGTAAGAAAAATAAATTGTTTACTTTGGGAAAAGATGATCTAAAGTGGTTTGGTAAGGAAATTCTACAAGACAATGACGACAAGTTAAATCTACCCGAAGAGTCAATATTTTCTAATGAGAATCCAGAAGAAGATAATAGCGTTGACGATATCTTTACTCCGTTGACTATTAATCTTGAAACGTTAAGAGAGGAAAGGGAAAAATTAGCTGAAGCTAAAAGAAATGGACCACGAACTGTAGACGACAGGTTTAAGTCTTTTGAGATAATTGCCAGAGTAAGTTCTACATTAAAATTATCTTTAAGCTGTTTTTTATAAAGTACATGCTAAACTAAATCAAAAATTGTTTTCACAGGAAATGAACATTACAAACAACATTTTTTCTCCAAATGGAACAAGTGACGTTGAAAGTTCAGAGGAAAATATATCTAGCTTTGGAAATGCTGAGCTTGGCGCGAAAGAGGACAATAATTCAGAATCCAATTTACTCTTGAACACTGATTCAAACGTTGCCTCTATTTCAAAATCTGAAGTCATAGCGAATGCAGATATTCATTTAAATGCCGGATCTGACCCATTCTCCTGCTCTATTTTAGAGTTAGACAATACTTCAGACTTGTATTCTCAAAATGAAACGTTAAACTCTCCTGCTGATTCAAATTCGAACGCTGCTCCAATGCCTCAACCTTCTTATCTGAGTGTTAATATTTTACATTCCCCTATTAGCTATATTTATTCAAAATCAAAAGTATATTTAAAGATATCATTAACCATTATTTGACTCTTACAGGAAAATAAAAGTCCCTATACATCAACTGAAGAAGATACCTGGTTTAGCAAAACCAATAACGAAAAGCTAATTAAAACGATATCTCGATTGACAAATGCAAAGCCGGTTTTGTCCGAAACGAATGAGCAAGCAGACAATGCAGACGATTGTGACGACTCGGATTCTTCTTCGAAATACATGACTTGGAACGTTCCATGTCCGAAAGTAAGTTATATTTATATCAAATTAAAAATTTGATTTGATTAATTTCAAAATAAATTTTAAATAGGTATATTATGAGATGACAAGCGATTTGGATTCTCAAAACGAGACCAATGATGGTAAAATTTCGGACAGGTCCAACAAATTTGGAATTGATAAGTTTGAAATCAATACTTTTTCAAACGCAAAACCGAAAAGTTCGCAAAGAAATACGCAAGCGGATAACGCTTTTGGAAGCAATTCAAATTTGAATGATGACTATTCACATTCAGATACTTATTCAGATGCTGATACCAATAGAACTGGCTCTGGTAATACGACTTTTAATGTTCATGAAAATTTAATTGATCGTTCAAGTACTGACCAAGATATAGAATCAGACACAGACAGAGAGTTCAGAGCTATGGAAAATTTAACAAAATGGTCTTCTGCTGCAAAAGCTGCTAAAACAGAAAGTTCAAATTATAGCCCACTTAGTGCTACTTATAGTAACATGATCGATGATTATGGGGTAGTGCTAGAAGCAGAGACAGAAAATAGAGACACTAAAATAAAGGAATCAAAAAATCAAAATAAAAAATCACCGCCTAATGGTACTCATTGTAAACTGGATGAATCTCCATTGCAATCTAAAGTCTCACTAGTGCCAATACAGCGGATAAAATTGCAAGGTTTCAATATACAAATGCTTTCAGACAGTGAAGACAGTGCTATTGAATATGAATTGTTGGACGAAGAATGAAAAGTCCTGATACAGCCATCAAAAATAGCTTTCGAATTAATGATTATAATATTGATAAAACTTGAGATGCGACATTGAAGCATCTGAATTGTGGGACAGCTTTTATGATTAAAACGCTTGTAATTGTGATTGGAATAAAAAATTCAACTATTTCAAGAAATAGTGATGCTTCTCCGATTGAATCAGCATTGGATTCAGACACTCGAAAAATTTCAATGGCCAGTGGCTGATTCAAACTAGCAATTGAAATTGGGAGAATGGTATCATTGAAATTAATGTGACTGAATCAGGTTTGAATTTAAATTTTTCCTCTCTGTCTTTGCAGTTCTAAAATTATTTTGTACAATGAAATAAAACATGATATTCTGGATTTAAAAATATATTTTTATTTAAAAGAATTGATGCTTATATTGTATTTCGAAGAGAATTTTAACTTTAAAAAGTGTTCATAATCATTTTTCCATCACTAACTGTCGGGATAGTTGTGCTCTCCTTAGAAGTCAGATTTTTTTTATTTTTCTGTTAAAAGATAGTAAACGGGTAAAATTTTTCAATTGGATGAACTAATTCTGTGTAAGGATTACGCTTTTTTTTTTTGAAAGACCATCTGGCTGATCAGTATTTTTTTGTGCGATAAGATTTTACATAAAAACAAAGCTACCCAAATTTTTTGTAATATTTACCTTCAAGTCTTCAAATGCTCTTGTGTAGCGAATCGAAAAAATGGCCCTTCCATCCGATTCTTGACCATCTACAATACACCCTGGCCCAACTAAAGTGCTATAGATCTGTAAAATAAGCAGCATTGTTAAGCCAATGCTGTGATTGACCCAGCCCCCAATTTTTTTGTCTTTGATCATGTACTCCTCATTCAAATTCCACAGACCTCGATAGAGAAACAAAAGTGGAACAAATGCGATTATGTGAACGATATCTTCGTAAATTATCTTTAATAATCTATTGCCCTCTAGTCTGATGGAAATTCTAGATAGAGGATACTGGCACAGTAGAAGGAATGAACATCCTGAAAAGCCTACTATTAGAGATACAATATCCGATTTGAATTTATCTGATTTGTATATTGTATTATCGAGTATGTTGAATCCTGATCTCCAGCAAAAAATCGCTAAAGGTTGAATAAATATTTGCGTGAAAAATGCGTCAAACATAAATTTTATTCTATTTTTTGGGTTTGTAGCAAACCTACAGCAAGGCCGAATAACATCTTCTCTAAGGTCAACAGCGATATTCATGGGCGGCCACATTAAAGTTCGTGTACATTTTAGCAAACTAAGAACTAGAATGCTCGATAGAAAAGAAATAACACCTTCCTTTACACTTGTGCCGATGTAGTGATTATACAATTCCCAAAAACCCCTCCATACAGATATGTAGAGAAATCCGTAAACGACTAAACTCAATCTAGTAATAAGTATTTTAAGCCATTTTTGTGATACTAAAGTTAACCTTTTATCAATAAAATAGGCGAAGATAAAATATAGAGAATAGGTTAAGCTTAATCCAACTCCAACCAATATCCATATTCCGCGAACCTTATTGCTTCTTAGCAAATAGTATCCTAATATATCCCATATTCCACGCCAATAGAATATCGTAAATGGAAAGAATACACAAATAGCTAAAAAACTATCTAATATCCTTAAATGTAAATTCAACATTTGTTTTAATCTGATAAAATCTTATCAAAAAACGCATAATTGATTCATATTTTAAATTATACGCCTATGTTAAAAGATGATAACTGATTAGAAAGATCAAAAATAGAAAATTGAATTAATATTTGTCGTTTGTAATTCATTTTCAATTTCTTTTTCTTCTTCTTCTTTTTTAAGAAATAGAATACGATAAAGAAGATTTTGATATATAAAAAGAAAAAAAAAAGACAAACAAACTTAATATGTTTGCCATATGTTGCGTTATCTTATGTTGTTTTAATTTTTTACTTCTTTTAATTTTTTTTTCTTAATGTGTTAAAGATTTAGTAACTTTAAAAAAGTAACAAAAGACGTCGAAGAGTATCACTTATTATATATAGAATTGGGGTGTTGTTTCAGAGATCATTCCAAATCCAGGTTATTTTATAGGACATTTTTAATGATGAAAAAAACAATCTTATTATGCTTTTTGCTTTCAGGAAAGGTATTTTCGTACATCTATCTCTGTAATTGTTGTTTATTCTTTTATTAATTGGCACATTTTGTTGAAAATGAGCGGACAGTTCTTCCAAGAATTTCTAACTTAATACCTTCTTTCTGGCTTTAGCATTAATTAAAACTTTTAGTATCTTACCTTTTAATAATTGAATATTAATTAGGACATATTTTCAAGTTGGAAGCCTCTCTCTCTCTCTCTCTCTCTCTCTTAACTAATTACTTGTTTTTAACAGTGATGAATAAAAAACATCACACAACTGTTACATATACTAGAGAATAGACAAAAGGAAAATATATATTATATGTACTTAGCGGAGTGAAAGAGAAGAGATACAGATAGAGAATGAAGAAAGAGAAAAGAAAATAGTATTGAAAATTTAGAAAAAAAAGTATCAGCCTATGAAAACAAAGTTCATATTTTGAAAAAAAGCTATTGTTTTGTCATGAAGAGAGAAAATAGATATCTTTAAAGATGGACTAACTAGTTTGCAATAAAATTCTCATTAATCAGTTTAAATAACTGTATTTTATTTTTTATCATAAGGGTCAACAAACAAAAACTTTCCTTTTCTATTCTTGATATTTAACGACTTAATAACATTTTTATCTCCTTAGTCGGAACTAAAAACTTCAACTACTTCCTGGTCTTCATCATCGGAAATAACTATAATTTCATGAACATCTTCATCATCATCTTCAGCTTCATCGTCGGCTTCATTGTCAGCTTCACTGTCAACTTTGGTCAATGGTTTTGGAATGTTCCTTTTTCCTTTAAAATAACACTTTCTTCGTAATCTCTTGATTCGTTGTCCTCGGAACCGAGCAATTGCTTTTCGCTGTTTCATTTCTTCAAGTTTTAATTTCAACAGATATTTCCTTTGAGCTTTCAATTCCATTTCTGCAAGTTTCGTTCGCGGGTTATTTTCAATACCTTTCCTGATATCCTCCTTCTCGGACTCGTCTAGATCAGATAGCGTGTCATTTTCAATATTCATAGCTGGCTCGCCAGGTACTGGTTCAGGGACCATAACGTTCTTCGTCTTAATGCAACAGGCTTCTGCAAGTCCAACAAGATATCTAATTGCCGTACGCACCTTTCCTCTGGCTCCTTTTATTTCAATGCGATAATGAGTTGTATATCGTCTAACATCGAACATCACTTTGTATTTCAGCATAACTTTTTCAAACTTTGGATGGACGATTCCCATAATGCTCTTTTTTGTAATAAGAGCACGGGTAACAATACATTTATTAAAGTCTGTCATCAAGGTCAATAAAACATTCTGATATGTAGGAATAGCTTCTTGTCGCAAATAAAGAATAACATGAATATTATCAGTCCCCTTTTTAATTTTTTCAATGGGCATTGTTCGACTTAACTGGACTCCTTCGACAATTACTTCTTCGTCTAGTGTCCATAAAAATAATATACATTATAGTTAATTTTTAACAAGGCGCTTTACGTACGAACATGCGCACGTGTGCATGCAGACGCAATAGAAAATTGGCCTATTAAATTTTACCTTAGGCTTATGGAAAAAAAAACACTTACCGAATTTGCGAATAATATAATCTGCACAACTTTCGTAAACGACCTGACAAACAATGCGACTCTTTTCGGGAATGTATGGAGTTGGAATGAAATTTACAGTATTCATTGTTGAACTAAAAAGAAAACTGAACGGAAAGATAAGTTTTAAAGTCTTTAAAAGAATAGCCTATTTTTTCTATCTAAATTATAATAAAGTAATAAGTTATATTATAAAACTTACCTATACTTGAACACCACGTTGTCTATCTGGTAAAATGAGATTGAGTAGTGCACTCACTAAAAGCCATCAGCTAACCAATTACAACCTTGTCCTGGGGGCAAAATGTAAACAGCGTGTCAAGGTCATCTAACTATGTCGCCGTCTGGTTGCAGATACCCCCATAATAATTATTAGCAAACAAAACAAACAAACAAAATGCGCAATATTTCCTAAAAAAACTGGACTTTGTTTAAGAAAATAAAGACTAGATTATTAGCATTATTTAGTCCTCTCCTTAGAACTTTTTATTATATATATATATATATATTTCACACAAGAAAAAAAAAAAAAAGAACAATGGTGTTTTTTTTTTGTTTTTTGTTTTTTGTTTTTTTTTTTTACAGTTCGCATTACATAAAAGTCTTCCACAAAAAAAAATACTTTTGCATTGCTTAACCAAATTAAACCTCTTATATATATATATATAAGTTTATAATTGCTTTTTGTAATGTTTATAATACGACGTAGCAAAAAATAAATATAACTTCACGAAAAAAATGATCCCTCTAAAAAGCAAATAAATATATATCTTTCCAAAAGTCAAAAACTACATATACTAATAAGACAAAACTCAACAAAAAGAGATATAAAATCTGTTATTTGTAGAGAGATATATATATAGAGAGATAGAGAGAGAGAGAGCGGCAAGAATAAGCAAGAGCCTTTTAGGCGTCTTCGCTAGTTTTCTTCTCCGGTCTTTTGAATTCAGTATAGAATCCACTCTGGTACATAGTTTCGTACATTCGCTGTGTTTTAACAAAAATAAAAATTAGATTAAACATAACAAATTGTTTACGTAATTATGAAACTTACCATATTTTTCTTAGCATATCTAATTCTACGTCGTATCATAAACAAAACATCAGCTTGGGCACGGGATATCTTTAAATGGAGATCTTGAATCTTTAACTTGTTGGTCCTATGGTTCTTAGCCGACCAGACTGCGTAATCTTTAGCCAAATCGTTAAGTATTTCCTTACCCCTTTGGTAATGACGATGGAACAAACAAAACAGAGGAAAAGAAACATCCTTCACTTTAAGCAATTCGCTAACCAATAATTCGTACGTCTCCCAGTCGTAGCAACCATCTCCGAACGTCTCTCCTCCTTTAACCCAACTAGCTTCCATATTAAAATAGAAAAAAAAGATCAACTTCTGACCAAACAACCGCAAATCGAACGAATAATAAGAGTTTTATAATTCGGATATTCGGAATGCCCAACCAGTCTTCTACGAGTCTATCAGTGTTATTTAGTAGATGACTAAACCACACTGTTGGGTAGAGTGACGATGAACGTTCCTCGCCCGCTATTTATTAGAGTTGTTCATAGACCTAATTGGTCTAAAACAACTGCCTCTTTAGCCTATCATCAATTTTTTAATAATGACCACAAATAACGCTTTCCTCCACGTATCCAACTTAAAAAGCGATGAGCATGTTTATGACTTTTGACGTTTTCGTCCTCTTTTTACTGGTTCGAACAAACAAGCTTATCGAAGATGAATCGATAGGGGGCGCTTGGGGTTGCAATATCGTCATGATTCCGAAAACATCATTGGAAGATTTTACGGGAAAAAACATTCTAAGAAACTTTTTTTCAAGCATTTAATCATAATGAACGATAACGTGTATTATTATCATGAAAGAATAATAATTCAAAGTCGTCAGGCAGATAATTAGGCTATTATGACGATACACAGGTACGCAGACTATATAGGATTATGTAAATAAATGTGAAAAAAATATGGCTCTTTTTAACTCTTTTCCGTTTGTCAACTACCTAATCTTCGCCAACAATTCCACGTTTTATTATGGAATTCAAAATTTGAACAATCTCCTCTGGCCCTTCAATGTATAGCTTGTCCATATCCGGCATTGGGGAAAATTTTACTCCGTATTTAGTGAACCATAAGCAAACATCCAAAACGGTAGTGATGTGCGAAGATGGTATATTACCAACATATTCAATATTACGTTCGTCAAACTTGGCTACTAGCCTATGAACAGTTGACCTGAAAATATCTTCAATCTCCTCATCAACGTACGAAAAAAGGGAAAGCTCATTCTTAAAATATCCTATATACGACTTGTAAACTCCGCAAGTCGTCACACCACTCAAATTGATACCCTCTCCTAAAAGGGAATAATTAAAAAATGAAAGAGATAGATAAATAGATAATAATAATAATAATGATAATAAAAGAGAAAATAAGGAAAGACAAATTAATAATCATTACCCAATATTTTTTGGATATAGCTAGCGTGTTCCGTAGAAGGAATAGATATTCTAACGCATTTCAGCATCATTCAATCTTTGATCGGTTAATCTCCTTGAAAAAATGAAAATGAAAAATGGAAATTAATAAGAAAGAGAGAGAGAGAGAGAGAAAGATAGAGAAATAATTATAGAAAGAAAGAAAGAGAGAAAAAATAGAATATAATAGTAAATAAGTAAAAATAAGAAATAAATGAAGGAATAAAAACGTACAAGATTATCCGTTACGCGCAATATTAAGGTTGAAAATAACCTAAATGAAACAAATCCAAAGTAGTAAAATTCGATTTGGCCTGTACGAATTCGATCGAAGTACAAACGATTAGTCAAGAAGTGTTTGTACGTATACACACATACATATACACACTTTTATCTATCCATCTATCTCTCTCTCTCTACATATATATTAGTATATATAAAGTATAAAGTATATACATTTTTTACGTTTCTACTTTAATTCTTCAACCTCAATATTCATTTTTAACAGATTAACTGATATTATTCTAGATAGATTATATGCATGTAGTATATTTCCGGCTAGGCTTTTTTTTAAATGGATACAAAATGTTCCTCTCGCTTATGTGTAGTAGGCTAAATAATCTAGTACGATTACGAACTTAATTATACGGATAACTTTATTCTTTTATGTTTTTTTATTATTATATTATTGCTTATTCAGCTTTATCTTCCAAATGTATACGATATGGGCGATAACAGATTATTCAACACGCAAATAGGAAAGATTTACAAATCGGTCCTTTTTTTTTCCCTGATAAAGAATTTTTATCTCAAAGATGGCGCTTCCCTAAATGTTCAACACAATCTTGGAAAAATGTTCATGTTTGAAATAATACGAATATATACAGTATATATATATATTATACACAGTATGTACTGTATTTACCGCTAAGTCTGTATGCTTGATAAAACTTCTCCGTTAAAAAGAAGAGAGATACGAAGGTTTTATTTCAACCATTGTATGTAAAACTTCTGGCACAGACTATGTATTAAGGTGGAAGATAGAATTACGGGTTTTTTCAAGACTAAAATAAATGGAAAAGAAGAATAGGAGCAAGATCATTTATTAATACGCTGATTTAATGTATTATTTACACTTAAAAAACATTATGACAGAAGATGCCAGAGGTCGGCTAGTTTTTTTTTTTTTCAATATCAATCTTTTTAACAAAAGGAACGTAATTTATTCTAAAATATATATCATCATCTCATTATCATTATCATTATCATTTGTTAGTTTTTAAATATTCATACCAGACATTATATTAATGTATTTACAATTTGTCTAATTTTCAAAACGATTATTTATATTCGTTATTATTACTGTTTCTATTAATTTTCTACTTCTAGTAACATCTTTAAATCTTTTTGTTCTTCTTTATCTTCCATTCATTATTTTTTTTTTATATGGAGCAAACGCATAAAATTAGAATTGAAAAGTTTGACAAATGTAACTTTAGAGATATAACCTTCACGTTTATTCAATAGGCCATTAGGTTATATTTTTTTTTGTTAAAAGTTTGTTCTGTTATATTTAAAAAAAAAAAAAAGTTATTAAATATTTAT
Organism: Dimorphilus gyrociliatus; assembly: GCA_904063045.1. Classification (NCBI taxonomy): domain Eukaryota; kingdom Metazoa; phylum Annelida; class Polychaeta; family Dinophilidae; genus Dimorphilus; species Dimorphilus gyrociliatus. The sequence continues at coordinate 19,294 of CAJFCJ010000013.1, read as the reverse complement.
TTTTTCTTTTTAAAAAAAAACTCAAAACTCTTTTAGGACATTTGAATTTTTAAAATAGCATAAACAACCTGTTAATTTTTTATTATTATTTTTACTCAATTTAGTAATAGGGACATTTTTTGTTTTACCTTTACTTGTCCAATTATAATGTTAAAGGGATGTTATCATAACTTAAACATTATGCTCACCAAATTGAAAAACATGTTTTTGCTGAGATCGTTTTAGACGTTTTTTTCTTATTTTTTTTTTACAAAGGCAGATTTAACTGGAAATTATTAAAAACAAGGGGGCAAGGAAATGAAAATATTAACTAGTTTTACTCTAAAAAAAGCCTTAATGCTTAGTCCAGATTAAAATCATTAACGGTAAGCAATAAGATACTAGTAAAGCACAATTGTTACGATTTTCAATCAATTATAAAATATATATTAATATCTTTAATAAAGCTAATTATAAAGGAGGGGAGGGAGGGAGGGAGGGGGGCGTAGGTGAACTTCAAAAAAAAAACACCCCCGCCCCGCCCGCAGAAAATATTTTTGAATCTACTCGTCTTCTAAAAAAGAAACAAAAAAAAATGATCCACTTGAACGCAATTAGTATAAAAGCTGTCAACATCGAACCAGAAAGATTATGTGCCGTTGTTGGTGAGAAGTTGTGAGGTGAACTATTCTTAAACGCCACTGCAATATTTTCTATTATTTTGGTAAAAATTCCATCGATATTTTTCTTTCAACATAAGAAGAAAGTATTGGTTTTTGGTTCATTTTTTTGGGTTAAAAAGAGAATCTTTTCGCTCCCCGTTAGACATCTTGACAGTAAAAGAAAGAAATCTGATAGATTTTACCTACCTGTATCAGTACTGTCTGGTAGAATTGATTCGAATAATTAGAAGCGTGAAGATTACTACATAAATTTAATTAGAATAGTTCATCTCACTGACTGGGTAAGTTAGTTTTTTAAATCCCTATTGCTTAGTTAGGTTTTTTTTTTTATTACTAATACCAGTCTATTGATATAGGATAATTTAAAACGTATACAGTATATAAATCTATTATACAAGTCTTGTCTTATTCACTTTTTTGCCACAGGTCCTTGCATCACTATGCTTGATATTGAAAATGGTTTCTCGGTATTCTTTTTCAAGGTCACGGCTAAGGTAGATACAGAGGACCACGCCAACTTTCTCCTGAATCAATTCGGTAAGTGATCTATATAATACATATACTATATACATTATATTTTAATATATGATAATTGTATTAAGATGTTTTACATTTTGTTGATAGCCCAGGGGAAGAAAATCGGCTCATGGACCTTAAGTCGTGAATTTGATATTCGGCAGGGAATGGAGGGGGACAAATTTACTGTCTACGCCCAAGTCCTATACTATCAGCTTGAACAGTACTGTACCGTTATTAAAATGGCCATAGATATGTATGAATCGGAATTAATTGGTAAAGTTGTTCAAGTTCCAAGAGAGATTTTTGAAAGATTGTTTCCAATGATTAAAGAAATCAAGTTAAAATGTTCGGTTAAGTTGATTATTAGACGAAGATATACATCGCCACTAATAGGCGTTAAAGGCCAAGAACATCGAGTAGTACAAGCTGTCGACGCCATTCGTGAATTAATTAAGAAAGAATTATTATAGTAAAGTCTTATCTATTGCCTAAGAAGTTGGGAGAAAAAAAACAAACGTTACTCAATCATTTCTCTCAAGTCGTTTTTTTTTAATTTTATTTGAATCTTGATCTCAAGTCTCTCTCTCACTTCGCCAGCATTCGACATTCAGAAACTGAGGTGAATGCCTTCTTTTTTTTTTCGTTAATGAATGGAGACATTGGCTTTGTGTGGGTATGGCTGTACTTATGTGGGTTGTATGAATATATGCACAAGACATATATATATATATATGTATAATATTTATAATGTCTTGTGCACAGGCTGAACTCATCCATGTATAACATACGCCTACTTGTGAGGAGAGTGTGAAAAATAAGACCAAAAAAAGGAAATAATAATAGGAACAAAAGCAGTGAATTCTTCTTTAAACAAAGAAGGAAGGAAAGAAAAAAATACAATAAAATAGTTGATTGGTTAGTTAGTCTGCCAAATGTAACAAAATGATAAAAAAAAAAAAATAATTACTCCTTTTTCTAATGAAATTTTTTTTTTCGTTTAAAAGTTTAAATATAAAGTTAACACGTCAAACGTAACATAAACGAACAAAAACAAAAAAGTTTGAGACAAACTATATTGTGTGTAATATTTTTTTTGTTTGGTTTGAACTGTTCAGTTTGTCCATAATTCTTATTTTTTGTGTTTTTGCAAACTACTACAATTTCTGACTATAATACGTTCAAAAAAAAGACAAACAAACAATCTTTAATTATTTTGCCGAAAGTAAAGAATAAATAAAAATAATAACAACAAACATTAGAAATTTTTACTAGAAGTTTTTACTTCTTCTCTTTTTTTGCTTATTTACATCAATTTACTAAAGTAGGCCTAGAAAAAATTTGCTTCGGTTTGGCATTTTTTTCCCATTTTAAATAGAACATTTTGGTTTAATTATGTAAAGGAATACGTAATTTTTTTGTGTATACTTCTTTCATCGATTAAAAAAAAAAACCTGTAGAAAATCCATGCATAAATTATTTAAATAAATGTCTATTTTTAGAATAAAAAGTATTTAATAATCTATAAATATATTTAAAACATTAATTATTATATAACATTGATTTAAATTGCTTAAAATTGGCCTGTAGAGGAAAAAATTACGCTTATCAGTATCATTTTACAAAATTGATGAATGAGGTTGTACTGTATATACTGTATAGTGAATGTATAGTTTTAATTAGGTATTCTAAGACTATTAGACGTCCAGCGAAGCTTAATTAATCTTCTTAGTTATGGGAAATGTTGATATTTAATTAATTTACAAACATATACATATATATTAGTGGGAGAGCGAGAGATGGATGTTTATATGTCATTCCCCACCTACTTCCAGGTAATCATAAGCGTCTCTACTCTTTCTCTTTATATATACTGTATAAATAAAAGTATATTTATATATACTGTATATATATATATTTATATATATTATTAAAGTATTTTTTCGAACAACTTTCTTTATCTGTAGGAATGTTTAGATCATAGGTATAACATGTATGGAAAAGAAGAGACAAACAATACAAACAATAGTAATAAAACAATTCCAAGGATACATTGTACAATGAGAAGGAGTTTTTTGTTGTTATTGACTCGATTGAAAATAGATGTTAACGAATTTTCAGATTTTTCTTTTAAAAGAAATACAAATACCAAACAAAACAAAACAGATTTGCCGTTACAAGCTTATCCGCGATAGGAACATATTTCTTTTATGCCTGTAATAGACGCTTCATTACAGAGCCAGATAGCTTCTTGAGTCTCTTTCCAAGTTCCGACAACATCAAGAAAGCCAGTTTGATTTACAGTAAGCGTTGCTCCGGAAAGAGTTCCTATGATACCTAATTTAGAGACGACTCTATCAATGCAACTTGGTATTAGTCGGTAATACCGTCTAAACTGCCCATTGTTTATGTAAACAGAATTCTTATCCCGAATAAAAGAATATAATTCAGAAACTTGATCCTGTTCGCATTTCATCTGTAGAGTTTGAGAGACGACATGAACATCTTCAACGGTCGGTTTAAAAGTACCTAAAACAACAAAAATGTATATAAACCATTTACAGAGTAAAGTCTTTAGAAGGAAAAAATGTTTAACTATAAGTTTAGTTCTTACCAATTTGGTCCTTTAAGAAAATGGCATGATCGAGCGATAATAAAGGCACAATTACTTCTTGACTCATAATCGTTAGACGTTCAGCCGCTGACGAAAAAGATGGAAAAAGAATGATAGCGTCTAAAGGATAAATGAAAAAGATGTTGTTCTTCAACTGGTTACTAGTTTCGAAGTGAACTAAAGTCAGAAGAGAATGTAAAAAAAAACTCTTAAATTACGTAGTATAATATGATAGCTTCATCAAAGAGCACCAACACCTTATATTACGCTAATACATTTAGACGTTACAAATAGTTTATTAAGCAAATGATAGTATAGAAGCTAAGATATAATAAATACTAAATAGACGAATACATAGAGATATGCACACGTTAAATACTTGTATATAAATAGAATAGAATACGAATGTAGATATGCATATAGAAAAAACTACAAAAGCTAAAGTTCTAGAACTAAAATTCCTTATTCTTCATATGATTACCATCACCATCATTATCGTCATCATCATAATCATCATTGTCATCATCATCATCTTCTCTTTGCATTTAAACTTTCAATCGCAGAAAGCATCAACAGCAAAAGTTGCTTGAAAAAGCACGCTGGTTCTTTCGCGAAGAATGTCTTCCAGATGATTCATACGCTCCTTCTCCAGATCAATTTGAATATTCAGATACTCTTCGATAATATTGTTGATTTTTCTGCAAGCATTTGAAATATTCTGGTCCTTACCCTTGATAGTTACGTCGCTTTGGGTGAGATTGTTTTTTACAATACGAACGTTGAACTCATTTTCCATCGATTCAGTATACATGCAGATTAAATTGTAGAAAGACTTTCCAATAGGATAGACAAGCTCCTTTGCATCAATAAAGTTGTATTCGTCAACAAAAAAGTGGACAATATGGACGAACCACGGTTTCGAATATTTGTTCACCATTTTTGAACGGATCGTTGACTTTCCACCCTTTTCTCCGATTTCTATGTGAATCTTGCGGTAGACTGTCCCATGATCCTCATTAGATAGCGTTACTATGGAAGAGAGATATGGGTAAATAGATATTTCAAGTTATATGGCCGGATGAAAAAATAAATAATGGAAACATTTGATTTACCCCATCTACTCATGATGTAATCAGCATGCTCATTACTGGGTACTTTGATTTCTACTAAGGGAATCAATTCGGGCTCCTGCAAAATAGATAGGCTTGGGTTTAATAAAAAAGTTACTTAAATTTTCGGACGGGGATTGCCGCCATATTTAACTCGTTGAAAAATATAAATAAAAGTCCTTTTTCAACTGTTTTGCAACTAACCATGTTCTCCTCGTCACTCAGATCTAAATGAATGTAATCAATAGAATGGCTGGACATTGTAGTAAATTTACAGCAAACAGCTTGAATTCTCTAAAGCAGATTTAATACTTTCTGCACTTGCGGGTATTCCGAAAGACTAGGCCTGTTTGCTATTTAATTGGCGCCAATTTTTTACAATCACGTGACCATACCCAATTTTCCTATTAATTTGAAATTTCAAGGAAAGCTTATTAGAATAATAGAAAAAATTTAAAAGACTTATTTATATAAATAATTAAAAAAAAAAGATGAACAATTTTTTTAATACGGCGGATGACGTTTAGTCGAAGAAAAGCGTTTAATTTTTTGTTTAAAAAAAAAGTCTTCCCAACAACGCAAAGTAGTACAACCGAAGTTTAAATTACGGGTATTGAGAAATGGTGTAGGGGTGGAGGGAAGGAATATTCTTTTTCCCTTTTTTTTGAGTATATTCTATTCTAATTCTTTTATTCTATTTTTAACATGTAAATATCAAATTAGTTTTATTATTAATAAGCTTACGCTAATTACGGTTACTGTGGTGATTTACTTAAAGAGTATATTCTCTTCAAAACGGAATATTCTTTTTTATGCGCGGAGTTTGGCAATGGAGGTGTTGAGTATTATTTAATAACTGTAATTTGAGAGAAACGAAAGGATTGATGGGCTAGGGTGTTAGGGGAGGAGGGAGAAGGAGGGAGGGGGGTGTCAGATTTTTACTCTATATACTTATGTATAATTGTAAACTATTTCAATTTTTTTATACACTTAGGACATATCAAGGTTAAAACATTTATAGCACTATTTAATAAGTTCTCTTTATCTCAGAAAGTATTATCGTATCGTATAGAAAAGACGGTGAGAAATGAGAGATATCGTTTCCCTTTAGAGCATTGCCTCAAAAGTGTATTGCACTACAGAACGTTACACTTTGTTTTTATATTTTCTACATTTAGAGAGATGCTGAAATTTACTTTAATATTTTTAATTTTATTCTTTTAGAATTAATGTTTAAATATGTTTTTTTTCTATATTTCGCAATTGACATTAAGAATCAGTACGCATGCGCTAGAGAAGCTTATTGAATTTTATTAACTTAAGGGGAGTAGTTAAAAACCTATGGTTTATTAGCATAAACCTTGTAAAATGTATTATATATACACGTACAAAGAAAATAAAAGTAATAAATCATAGTTTGAAAATTACAAGAGTGCCCTCTGGCGGTAGATGATTAGAAAGTATAACGATAATATAGCAGATTCAGTTAAAGCTCCGCCCGCTTCAAGCTCAGAACTGAGGTACAATTTGGATATCATTTCAAGACTTTGAATACTTTTTTTTTACTTTTTTTCCTTGTTTTCTCTTTTTACAAAATTCTTATTTTCTTATTTTTAGATTTTCTGGAAAAATTCTATGTTCTTTTTTCTAAAAAAACAAAGAAAAAAAAGAAACCTTCTTTTCCAATATATATATATATATATACCTATATATAGATAAAAGCATACAATTTTTTTACTTTATCATTTTCAATTTAACCTAACGTTCCATATGAAATACTCGTATACGAAATCTTGTGTTTTTTTCCAAAAGAAAAGAACAACTCGAAATAGAACGTTTTGAGGCGGATAGTTCAATTGTCGCCTTCCAGCCAACATCCTCACTTTTAATCTTATATATGTAGCTTAATACATTCAAATAAAAGGAAATAATGTTTATTTTCAGAATTTTCTTAAAAAGGAAAAATGAATATAAAGAATGCTTATAACTTGTGAGTTAGAATAACAATGGTCAATCTTTTTTTTCAATAATTGAAGACTGAACATTGTTATTCCCATCTCTCAAAGTTTAAAGGCTTCTAAATACAAAAAGAAAAATGGAAACAATCATGGAGTATATAATGAGTTTTTTTTTTTACAGATATTTAATTAAGCTTTTGTCCCTTCTGATTTAGCTTACATTATCATATATTAAAATCAAACCTATAAACTTCAATCTAGAATTATGCAACCTTAAATGGGAAAAGAAAGAGAATTTCTTATCGATTTGTCCTATCCGTCAGTCGAATCTTTCATTTCTACGCATAATTTTTCTATTTTTAGGTAAAAGCCTATATTATATTCAATTTTCAAAGCCTTAAATTAAATTATAACTAGACAACTTAAAAAAGCAGAGTGCAGTTGTATTATATTAATAATAATATAATTATATATCGCATTTCAAACTGTAATGAAAGCTGTAGAATTGACTAAAAAAGTATATTTAAAATATAAAAGAAAATAAAAGAAAACTGTAAAATTTCCCTGTTGTAGGATTTAGGCGAAATGGACAGATTAAATGCAGATAAAAGCGTTTTACCTTTCCTTAAAATAAAGAGACTTTATATAATACTTTTGTATTTCGTTTATTGTCTATTGAAATAGAATAAAAGGGACTGATTTCCGTTAGAGACAAATGATATTTGCTCTGTTGTTATTCAATAAGATATAACAACATGGAGTGGTTTCTCATTTTCATTTGGACAGTTTGAAATGTGTTGTACGAATAGGAGGCTGACGAATGCTATTTGAGCTTTAAGGGTATAAATATGACGAATAGCTAAAAGAAGGGTAAAGAAGATAAATGTAATTTTTGTATTTTGAAAAATGAGGAAAATTCTATAAATTCTTCTTTATTTTGACATGTTAGTTAAACAGAAAAACGAAAATGGTAAATAGTGCTGTTATATATCTTAACTAATGATAGATAAGAGAATTTTCCAAGTTAAAGAGCTCATTTCTTAGACATTTGTCTACGCTTAAAATTTATTAGAGCCGACAGTTGAAATACCTTTGACCTCTGGGATATAATTAGCGAATTCCGCTTTCTGGAAAGTGATGACGCTTAAATGATCGTACTCTTTCAGATAAATTTCAGGTAGGTTATTTTTTCTGTTTTTTTTACCTAATTGCCCTGAAATTAAAGAGAAAGCGATTAACCTCTCATTGTTTTAATTGTATACTTTCAACAGGTAAACGCTCTTGCATACTTACATATATGAATATTTATACTGGTAACAAAAGGAACTATACAAACATACTTTACTCGCCAAAAAAGACTTTGGAAAACAACAAAAGATATAAATCATTTATGTAAATTAAACGATATAACGACAAACGTGGTATTGTCTATTTTGTTAATATTATTTTGTTGTTGTTGCAAATCATGAGTTTGGAGAAGGATAGTATAGAAATTAGGAAGTGAACGAACATTAAGGTTGTAATCGGATGAGATGATAATCGACAATAATGTAAGGTATCCTTTAGTATTGATTTACAGTATTTTTGGGGGATTGTTAGCATTAAAAAGAAGATGACTCCTTATTCTAATGATGAAAAAAAGAGAGTGATTGTTTTTTTTTACACTGTATCTTTTTAGGTGCTTACTATTCCAACGTTAGAAAAATTACTTTTTATAGGTTATAAAAAAGAATACGAGTTGAATGCGAATGAAGTTTTTTCGACCATGGAAGTTGCTTTTATCACAATAGGCAACGATGAATGATAAAAATATATAGTGTATAAGTTATGTATATCGGTGTTATATTATATATATATATATATATATATTATCTATAATCCTTCTTTTTGCTATTTTTAATGAATTTATACTGTCCATCTAGAAATGGAAGGCAAAAAAAGATACTATTTCGATGCATTGCGTAATTTACTTACATTTTATTTCTTTTCCCTTAATCCCTATTTCTCTCTTTCTTTTCAGTTTTTTTTGCGTTTCTTTTTATATACTCTATGTTCTACTATATAATTCTTACTTTTGTCTTTAAAGGTTATTCCAACATAAACGTGAGTGAAGTTTCTTTCAATCAAAAGGAGAGTTTTCTTTTTCTCTGCAAAAGGACTATCTTAAGAGACAAATTTTGTAATAATTGTACAAGTAGTTAAAAATTGATTAAATAAAAAAGCTTGTGCATTTGATTAAAGAAGAGAAGATAATTATTCTGCCGGAAGTTAGATATGTACATTTTAAAAATAAAAGCTGTTGGAAATTTCCAGTAAGAACATATAACAATGACTTTACTATTAATCATATTCAGTCCAATTTTATCCAATTAAATATAATTTTAATCAACCTGTATTAATAAGAAAAACGAATAGATTTGATAACCACTCTCCAGAAGATGGCAGCATATGTAAATTCATAAGTTTAATAATTCTAAATTCTACAAATGAATTTAGTCGTAAGTAAATACGTTAACCTAGTTATTTTTTGTAAATATTGAAGTTACACTGCCATAAATTGTTTTTCTATTCATTAGAATTACTTTGCTTAGAAAGGAAAAGCAGTTAGAAATTAAATATTATCTCACATTGAAAAAGATACAAAAAAGAAAGAATAAAAAATCCTGCTAGATATTTCTCTCTTCGACAGATAGATTGTATAAGTTGAATTTACACTTTGATATTTGAACATGGAAGATTTTAAAGAAAGACAAGGAAAAGACCAAATTCTTTTTTATGTACAGTATATACTTTATTTTCGTTTAAATATTTCTTCTTTCATTAAACTTATCATTGTATCAATATTATCAGCTGGTCCAACTAATTGAACGCTAGTTTCTGAATCTTCTAGGCATATTTTCACACCAAAAAATCTATGAAACCAAGTTGTAAGGTCTAAAACGGTTTTATAATAGTTCTCTGGCACTTTAAAAATAACTTCAATATTAAAATGATTGTATCTATCAACAAGTCGACGAAAGATATTCCTGAGAATCCTCTCATGGCAAGGCTGAACATCGGCACCAACAGAATATCTGTTTCCGTAGTTTAATACGTAGATAGGAAATTCCCTATTTAGAACTCCATTATCGAAAGCTGCCCCAAAAGCTTTTTGAAAGGTAAAAGCGATACTTTGTTAAAATTTTTATATATAATTTTATTTAATTCTGTATATGTATATTTATTAAAAAAGTATTAATACCAAATTGCTCCTTTATGAACTGGGCGTGGTTCATAGATTCCACATCCATCTCGATGTACAGCGACATTGTTGAATTTGATCAGGTTTTTTGTTTAACGTTTAATATAAAAAACCTAAAACAGAAAGTCAAAGAAATAAATAAAAAATAATTAACAAAACTTCCAGGTAAGTGCCTTACGTGGACTGAGAATGACATGAAAATATAGACATTATCAATGCCATATACTCTCTCTTGGTGTCTCTGTCTCCGTCTCTGTCTCTCTCATTCTGACTACTTACTAAGTCATTTGCTCATACATCTCCTTTATATATATAGCATATATTTGTATATTCGTTTACATAAGTCATTTTTACATTTTAGATGCAAATTTTATGAATATCCACTGCATAGCTATTAAATACACAACATGTTCATATATCAATACAAAAATATTACTAAACTAAATAAATGTGTAGGAGTTAATTGCTAAATCAATGGAAAAAGTAATGTTATTGATAACTTCTAAATAATTCAGTATAAAAAAATCTATTGTCTAAGTTTTTGTTCGTAAACAATAAAAAAAAATCATAACTGTTTTGTTTCTCTCCTTATTGTTATCATTTTCTTCTTGTTTTTACAAGAGCAAAGGTATTTATTATCATTTATTACAGAAACTATCCTCTATTTCAACGGAAAGATCTCATTACATGCAACCATTCTTTCTCATTTTCCTTCTCCGAAGCGGATTTATGCTAAAACGTATCTTTGTCTTCGATATATAGTATAGCACTGTTTATTTTATAATATTAATCAAGTAAGTGAGAATGCAATTTCAGCATTTATTTATTTTTTATATATACCTAAACTTTATCAATGTAATGTTAAAGGTAATAATCACTTAGGTAATATTTTACCCCTCCCTTCTCCCTTCCCCTTTTCTCTCTTTCTCTCTCCTCTGGTATTCTCGCGTCCACGAAATAAACCAAACTTACGAAAGGATTTAGAGGCGTTTAAACGGCAATTTTCCCAAAGAGAAGCGAAAGGCTATCATTAAGAATTGTTAGGTGGCGCCCTGTTCAGATTTACCGCCCTTGACTATGGACGATTGTGTACAAATGACTATAAAAACCAAAGTAAAATCATTATCGGTCGTTCTGTTCCTGATTTCTTGTAGTATTCTGAAATAAAATTGTTTTTACTTGCTTCAAAAAATGCAGTACAAACTCGAAATAACTTTAATAATGAGAGGGATACTTTGAATATAAAAAAAAACTAACAATGCCATTAATTATCTCTTTTTGTGTACTCTTTCAAGAGGTGGAGAAGGAGAAAGGGTGATAAGGTATATTTTCGATAAGTTTAGCAAAATAATCCTTTGATAAAGGAAAACAGTTCCCTCTTAGCATAAACAAAGCAAAAGGAAAAATCATCTCATGCTTTTCTCTTAAAATAGAGTTAAATAAAATGAATTGTAATGAGGAAAGAGAGCAGCAAATCAGATTTCTCTCTCGCTCACTCATTTACTCAATCCTTCAATATAATTACATTGTTTATATCTAAAGAGTGGAAGTTAAAAATAGAACATTAGGGTTTTCAATTTTTTCAAATGAAAGATGAAATATATACGAACTTTTATAATTTCAGTATAATCGTGATTTAATAAATAAATAAATAGCTTTTTATATTAAATTAAATTCTTCATCAACATACATCGGTTGAAATCTCTAAGGTTATCATTATTCTTTCTCATTCATAAAAAGATGATATTTTTTTATTATTAAACTCAATTCATATGTAAATAAATTTAATTGTTTTTCTTTGGAGGTTAAAATGCAGCATTTGCGGATATCCTTATTCATTTGAATATGAAATATTCTTGTAAAAATTTGCTCATAGGTCTCATTAAAAAAGCTGATACAAAGTTATATTTTTATTCGCAATGGAACTATTCTATATAAACAACATTTAATTGAGAAAAGAGAGGCGGATACGGTTTGATGGTTTTAGTAGATGATGTTATTGAATAGATAAGGCCATGTTTTGTTGAAATTGACTGTTAAATATCAAAACTGATTAGTTCAAATTTAAGAAGAGGATGAAAAAGAAGAATAATGATTAATAATTTTTTTGAGAATAAGAAAGCAAAGGACAAAAACTTTTAAAAAAAAAAAAAGGCATTGAACAACGCCCAAAGCAATTCACACGTTTCACTTTATATCTAGTTTAGTTGAAAAATGCTATACGCGAACTTAACTGAAAATTAGTATTCATTTAGTATTTTTTTTTTATATATAAAAATGCCATTGCCATTTTTTATTTGAATGACAAACAGCCAGCCTTGTATATATAATAAAATGGTCATAATATAATAGTAAAAGCATGCATACAACAAACATACATTTTTTAAGTTGACCTTGAAATATAGCAATATTTTTTTTTTAAAAAATTTTTATTACTTATTCATACTTCTTTCATTTTCAGTAACAAGTTGTTCAATATACACACAAATTCCTAGAAATCTGAAATTCTTGGCGGGAAAAAGATAAATAAATCTCTTGATTATTTTCAAGTAAAAGCCAATGTTAGATACGTTTATTAATAAATCAAAACATATATATATATATATATATATATATACAAATATAATGATATACAAAACAATATATATATATAAATAATAAAAAATAAAAAGGAAATAGGAGAAAGATCTGACTTTTTGTTTTTTTCCACGGATTTCACTATCTTTTATCTAGAGATTCTAATGCATTTCGATGATTATATAATTATCTTCTTCCTGAATAAAAATTACTAAAAATAGTGTACAATGTAAAAGTATTTTCAATCTTGATTGTTGGATAGGAAGAGAAAATCTAATAGCCCACTTATTTATGGAAGTATAAGTGCCGCTAATCTCTTTCTTACTCTCTTTATCCCATAGTTGTTGTTATATACATATACTGTATATATGTATATATATATATATATATATATTTAAAAACGAAACAAGCTTGATTAATATAGCTTATTAGCTCTTCTTTTTTTTGTTTTTTTTCATATTTTTCATATATCTAGGAAAGGAAGAAACTGGATTAGTTATGCCCAAAATAAACAAATGAACAATATCCTTCAAATTCGAAAACAGCTTACAAGGAACCCTCCCCGCCCCCGCCCAACCATCCCCTACTCTTTTTGCAGTTAATGCTGTTGTTTGTTTGTAAGAGTTTAATTTGTTTTTTTGCAGTTTTTATCGACTTTCTCTTCAAAAGAACCTTTTTCAATTCGTTGTGTTTTCCAGTTTTCAGTTTCCTTTAAACTCTGTTCAATGACGATATCGGCTTGGGAATCAATGACACTTAGCGTTATACCCAACTGAGCGGTATAGTAGGTTGACATTATTAATTGATGTGCATAGGGAACGGGAGCGAGGAATTTATCTAAACATATTATGTAGTCTGAAATAACAAAGAAGATGGCGCCACCGCAACTGCACAATTTTGTCCACGTCCATAAATCATTAAAGAGCTGAACTCTAGCCACCGCTCTCCATAACATACCGCAAATTAATGCGCAATATGTCATTCCTATCCAAACCATTTTGCCCTGAAAAAATGTTGATTTAACAAGGGAGAGAAAGATGCTTTTGGTAATAAGAGGAAACGAAACAGAAATCTACTATATATAGAAAAGCTAATAGTCGATAGTACCTCTAAAACTGGAAGAAGGAAGAGGAACATAACAGAACACAAGCTACCGCAACAGACACCATGTTTAATCTTTAAATCTCTAAAGCCAAAAGCTCTCGCATATAGGAGTTGAGCAATTGCAAACATTCCAACAGCTGGTATGAAATACCCATTTTTTTTCCAAACCATAAATGCATCTCCAAATGCTGAGAAGAGTAGGCCTATTAAAATTCTTCTTGAATAAACGTAAGCCTCAGAGAAATTCATGCCGTGTAGTAGAACAAAGATCATCAAGGAGATTATAGGTAGAATTTTAATGACGCAATAGAAAATAGAATCCATTGTTGACTCTTTGCCATAGAGGACAAAATATATTGTAACGGTTTTAAAGAAAGGTACCAGTTTTGGTCCAACGCTCTTCAGCTAAATCAAAGAAAAAACAAATGAAATATTAATCAATTTACTTTTTTTTTAAATAAACAAACAAACAGAGAAAGAAGAAAGGAGGGAGGGAGAGGTAGCGGGAGAGAGATTAATAGTAATAGCATACTCTATAAATCGAATAAATCTGTAAAAATTCTATGAAAAACAATATAAACAACAGCCGAAAAAGCTAATAATGTATCAAATCCATTTCGTTTCTTTTTTCCTCTCTCCTCCCTCATCCTTTTGTTTTTTTTTTTAAAAAAATCTTTTTAAAACAGAACTACAGAAATTATCAAAGTAAAATCTAATGAAAAAGTTTGAAATGTTGTGTTTATGTTGAAAAACGAATGTTTTCTGCCTTTCTCTAATTATTATATTTATAAGGACACGTGCTTTCGTTTCCGTTATTTGACAAATAAAATACTTGTACATCATTATATTTTGACTTACAACTGTAGTTGGTTTCAGTGGTGTCAAGGGTTTTGCAGTCGCCATTCCAACCGTTTTATTGTTCGCCTTTTCTGATCGGAAAATAAGTGACTATCCGTAAAATTGTCTGTTGCAAGATAATACGGTGTTATTTACTATGACGTCAATACATAATCATCGTAAAATTTAGCGTTCCGTGATTGGCTGTTGAGCTGCTCCCCTTTCCATCCATCTTCTATTTTGTATTTATAATAAATTTTAAATATGGCGGATTGTAATATATATCTTATATCCGCCATTTTTAATTACTAATTCCAGTGACGATCGGTTTGTTTCTTTCTTGTTTTTCTTTTACTATGTTTTTACATTTATGCTTTTCTCTGGGCCTAGATTTCAAATACGCAAAAGTTTAAAAATATATTTTAATCAGTCAAGTAGATAGCTTTTTTGTGTGATTCAAATAAGGAAGCTAGAGAATTGAAGATGGCGATAAGAAAGATAAATCCTATAGATGGCCACTCTATTGCCCATCGGCTTAATATCTCTTTAAAATTCAGTCAAGATGTTATACTACTAGATGGCGTAGACGCTGCTACTGAGGAGAATTATTCAAACCGCTAGGCGGTTGGCTTAACAAGTCCATTTTCCATAGTTTATAATTAATTAGCATAACATGCAGCGTATTTATATTGTACGATCACGTCATTGGAGGGGTCATTTGCAAACTAATTAAGAATGAGTGGTTTGTCACTGCCTAAATCAATTAAGGCGTCAAATCGATTTTCGTTTCTGTAAATTACGCAAAGCATCAGACGTATCCGATCTGGCAATAGTCTCTACCAGAATACGACTTGATCATCTCATTCTAAACTGGAGCATGCCACTAGATTATAAATAATGGATTATCGCCATGAAATTTAAGATAGCCAAAAACCTTAGCACGCTAAAAGATACAAAGGTATTAGTTCATATCTTAGAGGTCGTTCACACTAACAACTGGTTTATCTAAAAGTCCATTTTTTTCCTAACCAATTTTTACATCCGATTGACTATAGTACGTATAAACTGGGTACGCCTTTCTCAGACAGTAAAACTACGCGGTCAGCATATTGATTAGCTCCTTCATCATCTCTAATGCGAATCTTTGATAGTTCTTGTTTGCGCATTTCTGCTCTGTTGCACGTGAACTGGAAAAAACTTGACTGTTTAGTTTCTCTTTGGAATGTTTCTTTACCAAGAAACTAAATTTATATTCTAACTTAACAAGAAACCCCTGTCATTTCGATAGATAGATAGATAGAGAGAGAGAGAGAGAGAAAAGCAAATTAAACTCATTTACAAACAGTTTTGCATGCAGAATATTCTTTATGCAACCGGTTCCCTAATTAGCTAACAAATTTACATCCTAATTGATAACATTCGCTAATTAATTGAATATTAGTCTATTAAATTATTTTTAATTTTATACCTTTATTCTATAAAAAAATTCCTAATCTTGTTTCTAGTCTGGCCGCCCACTAATTCAAACATCCATGTTATCTATATATCATGCATATTTACCAGAAATTAATTACTGAGAATCTGGAAATTCATTTATACTATTAAGTGATTGTTTCCTTGAAGTTCTATCGTTGGGAAGATATTGTTAATCTCTATGAAATTGTGTCCCTAATTATATCCAAAATATACGTCCATATCGACAAAATTTCTACATAAATTTAATAAAAATGTTATAACCGAGAGGTCTTTTTGCGATAGTATAAGAATAACCAAAGTAAAAAAAATGTATTTTCCTTCTCTTTTGCTTTTTGCTTTTTTTAAATTCTCTTCTGCTTTTATTTGTTTGTTTGTAATCTTTAGCATTATGTATACTTACAAGTGTCTCTATTATTTGTTTTAATAAGTCACGTGACTAAAATATGATATCTTTTTTAGAAACAATGGTTTGTGGTTTAATATTCCCTCGTTTGCTCTAACCTAACAAAACCGCGTTATAAGGAAATGATTATTTAGCTTTTCTTTTCTTTTTTTTCTGTATTTTTATTTTCTTTTTCCCATTTTATTTTCAATAACTATTAAGGAATAAACGAATATTTTTAATATTAATTAAGTATAAATGAGATATTTCTAAAAAGTCCGAAAAAAGCTATATAATAGAAAACAAATCATGGAGTTGGAGCTTGTAAAGAAATACTAATGCTAATCAATTGGTATATTAATTAGAGGGTAGAGAAGGAGAGAGAGAGAGAGAGAGAGAGAGAGAGAGAGAGAGAGAGAGAGAGAGAGAGAGAGGACGACGACAGAGAAAGATAGGCGGGAAGATTAGTAGAGGAAAAAAGATTCATAATAGTACGAATATTCAACACTAATTAAGAATTAGTAGGATAGCACTTAAAAAATTTTCCTATAGATAAATCTAATTAAATCAATAAAGAACGGTGGATAAAGCGAGATACTTTGTAAAGAAATTCTTTAGAATTTGTCAAACCACTTTTAAATTCTTCTTTTAAATTTTCCACTTCCATTCCAATGTGTTCATGTCTATCAATTGTATCGACATTTGGTGGATCGGGTTGGGCAGTGCAGGAATAAGTTTTTTCACATATTCTTCCTAAAGTCGATATCAGACGATCTATATTGAAATAGTTAATCCCATATCCTTCATCTATCTTTTCAAAGTATATCTCCACCGCTCCATTAATTAAGAAATCTTCTTGAGAAGCATTCCAGTTAATTAATGGTATACAACCCTCCAACCATTTCGTTTTATAGTATTTTAACAATAGATTAACTTCTGGATAATTTTCGGGTGATACCTCTTTTTCCAATTCCAAGAAAGAGGGCTTAATTGATACAACTGGTAAGATAGATAGGCAAGCAAGACGTCTTATTACTGATTTTGCCGTTTTTGAACTGCAGTAAGATCGCAAGGCACCACAAGCTTTCACGGCCCTCCAAACTTGATTTAGGTGATTATAAAATGAACCTCTAATAACCGCTTTCGGGAACTGTTTCATTAGCTCAAGTATAAGCTCGTCTTTATAGTCGACAATAATCTTCTGCGGTTCTAGCCGTAAATTATTACCAAATAGAAGAACTCTAAGTGTATATATAATAAGGCTATAGATATGTCGAATTTTTTCTCTAATAAGGCAGTAGATGACCGGAATACAGACTCCTTTAAATATTCCATAAATTCTTAAAATTACAGGAAAATGTCTGGTTTTATATTTGACCGAAGTATTCATAAGAAGAGTAGTTGGAGTACTCAAGTATTCTAAGCTCTTACCCAAAACCATAAAATCAGAGTGGCTATATAGGACAAAACACTTGAACTTTTCATTTATAGAAGAAGGAAAATTCCCTATTCTCCTTGGAATGAAAGGTAGGATAGAACATCTGCGACAGCTGTCTGGTAATTCGTAAAGACGTCCTAAAAGACAAATATAAACATAGCACGTAAGAATATTAAAAAGGATAAGAGAAAGAAGAAGAAGGACTGGAAGATAAAAAAAATGAAAAAACATTATATATACCGTATCTAACTTCATTAATAATTTCTTTACATAGTTGTGCAAGAGTGCAAATCGTTCTTCTTCGCTTATGGAACGAATAGATTGTTATCTCTCCATCAATACTATGATTATGATTAGTCAAGCTGAAAATGTAAAATTTTTCGCCTTTTTGTTTAGTCATAAGACGTCCAAAACAGTTTTCTCTAGTACACCACCAAGATGATTTTGTTCGCCATTCGTACCCTTTACGATAAGTACAATTTTGGTAAAATAGAAATTCTTCCTCATCAATAACTTTTTTAAGGGGTTCCTTCATTTCCCTGTTCTTTTAAATAGTAAAAATAGAAAACGAATAATCAAATATAAAAAACTCAACAGAAAAATGAATAAATAATTATAAAGTACAATTTATATATGTATTAGTATATTAATATATATACTAATATATATATATATACAGTATCTATATATCCAAAATAATACATATAAGATATATATATGTATAAATGTATTTATATATATAATATTTAATTTGAAAGCTATATTATGTTCTTAATATAGAATTAAGAACGTTTCTTCTTCATTTATTCTTCTTACCGGTAGATGGCCTTTCGTTTCTAGGCTTACATCAATGTTATTTTATTTCTTTAGAGAAGAGAGGATTTTTTTAAAATTTGAGAATAGATTATAACATTAACCTGAGGAACGGCTGAAGGGCTAGAGGAAGATATTATATTCACTTTGATAAATACGAATCGTTTGTCTTTGCTCTTTAAAGTAAAAAGAATAAAAGCCTACTTTTTTTGCCCGACTTATAGGAAAGCAGAGAATGTTCTAACTGTGTGTGTATGTGTCTCTCTCTCTCTCCGTTCTCTTTTCTTATCGTCTTAGGCCAATAATAATATGTTATGTTGGAATATTTTCTTACTTTGTAAAAGAAGTACTAACTTAGCGTATTTTTCAATTAATACTCAGTTTACATACATGTGAATCTCTTTTTTATACAGTATATAAAAATGGCCACCAGTCGCCATTTTCATAGTTTAAAAAGAAAAGCTTTCTTTTATTTATATAAACTAAATTAATTTAATTAATATAAATCTTAAAAGAAAAAACTTTTCTACTAAAAGAAATTTTTATTTAGTGTTTTTAAAAAAAAAA